>JARVJO010000227.1:33110729-33123654 GCA_031762555.1 Cynodonichthys magdalenae
TCACTTCAGTCCCCACGAGGCTGCTTTTTTTGAGGAAATTTTCCCCACGTAGTAGGAAAAACCCGTCCACACACACATCTCACCTGCTCACATCTGTGATGTCACTTTATCTAATGTCTATGAAAAGGAACTTTTTCACAGCAAATTAATATAATAACTCATAAACATATGAACCTAATAGCTTACTAAGATGTGTTTGAACATTAGTATATGAAAACAATAAAAATGAAATGGTATTTATATTAAACTGCAAGTAGTCTTTTAAACAACCAGCTACTGTACAAAAAACTCCAAGTATCAGGCTCTCCACAGCATCAGGGTCTGTTAACCTGCCCTGCTGCAAGTCCAAAATTAACTAAACAATAATTTGGGTTAAATTCAGGTACATAAAAGTAAAAAAAATAATCCATCCTGATTTAAATCTTGCTGGATCTGGTGCAAACATTCAAATGAGACTTCTACACCATCAAAAACATGAGAAGATGAGACGGGATGGAATATTACTTTAATTCAGTGATTTAATATGAAACACTTTAGCTAACGTTATCATATCTGATAGCTCTGCTTCCAACAGACACTGTTTTCTGATGGTAAACTAACAAAACCTATAGACAGTTGGCTACAGCATGAAGTGATCAGTCTGAAAATAAGATGTAGGAGGCATCAGTCTGATTAAGAAACTAACTTTATAAAACTTACCCATCTGCAGAGGACGGCTGTAGCGTGTTAGCGTCTCATGATGTCTCACTTGTAAGCTGAGTGTTTACATGTTTGTCCACAGTTTCTGCAGGAACTCAGGATATTTTGGCAGATTTTCAGCCATCACCAGTGACAGACTCTGGTCTCAGCACTAGCTCCACGTCCTCCAGTATAAGCCTCGGGGTGGGGGGTAGCACTCAGTCCCACCTATCCCCCACACTGCTCACTGAGGCAGATGTTACAGCTGAACATGACGAGGCGGCCAAAGCTCTTATTGAGTTTATTACATCAAGGTGAGGACAGAGACACCGAGTTATTTCACATCTTCATATTTGTTGTCTGTTGCTCTTACTAACCTATAATGTGTATTCTGAGATAATATTAGTGAAGTAGTTTTTAAAAGTACAGAATATTTTACTTATTGTGGACGATGATTTTGCTTTCATGCTTCCAGCAGTGTGTAACAGGACAGGGTATTTTTACTTTGCATGGCTTTGATTTGCTTTGATGTGTTTTTTCCTGGTGTGGCAGATATCTTGACGTGTTTAGCTGTAACACTGCATGCTCTCTGATTTGTGTTCACTCCTTCTTGCAGAAAGCGAGGTCCGCTCTGGAATCATGAAGACGTGTCGCCCAAGAATCCCAACATTAAGAGTGCCGAGCAGCTAAGTGTTTTTGTCCGATACGTGGTGAACATCTTCAAACAGTCCCAGACAGGTTCGCTGTCTGCTCCTAATCTACCCTGGGTTTTTGTGTATTTTGGACTGGATTTAAAGTTATATTTGTGTTAATTTCTTCAGATTTCCAACTGGACTCGATGCTGAGTGAAGTGGCTCTGAGAACAGCTCTGTCCTGCTCTTCTCGCCATTATGCCGGCCGCTCCTTTCAGATTTTCAGAGCACTTAAACAACCTTTGACTTTGGCAACCTTGTCTGACATTCTGTCTCGTCTGGTTGAGACTGTAGGAGACCCAGGAGAGGAGGCACAGGTCAGAAGCAAACTGAAGATTAATGTTCATCTTTTGTTTTTTGACAAAGAAAGTTTAAGTATTATATATTTGAACTTATGTGTGTCTAATTGTTTTTTTGTCCTTAGGGTTTTGTCATTGAGCTACTTCTGACATTAGAATCGTGCATTGACACTTTAGCAGACTCGATCAAAAACTATGACCTCCTTTCTGCTGTAGCACAGTAAGTTCTCCCACCATCAGCTTTCTGTTGATGTTTGATGTTTTCTTACTTTAAATGGTGTAATTAGAGGTATTAAAGGGGACCTGTCATGGTTCCTTGAACAAGTTAGGATACATCTTTGGGCTATACAGAACATGTTCATAAGATTTAATACACAGAATCATTTTCAGATAATGAGATTTCACCTGGTCAGTTCTGCCTGTTCTGAGCTCCTTTCAGAACGAGCCGTTTATGCAAACGAGCTGCTCTTGGCAACGCCCTCCCAACCTTTTGTTTACCTTATCTCCGCCCTCTAAACAGTGTTTATGTTACCACTTCAGATACATGAAAATGGCTACTAGTACCAGCAGATGCACAATGATACAACAGTAGTAGACGGGCTGCGTGCAGTACGGCCCCCCAGGCAAGGGCTTGGTAGGGACAGACTAGAGCATCTGACCGAAGTCAGATGCTTTGGTGCTGTCTGTCGTCACTTCCTGAAGCCAGCGTCCGGACGAACGGAGGGGCAATCAAGGTCTGTACCAGTGCAGACATTGATTGCCCCCCCGCGGATCAGTTGACAACAACGCACTGCGCGGCCACCCCGGGTGAGGACTTGGTAATAACAGACTGGTGCCCAGGGAGGCCAATGCATGTCCATCGCCACTACCTGAAGCTGGCGTTGTGGATGGGGAAAAGACAAACAGAGGCTGCCGACACGCGAGTCTCGCCACCCTTTGTTGTCGATCACTGTGCATGCTATTGTTCAGCATTAGTTTGTGCTAAATGACAAATCATCTTCATGTCAAACAGAAACACTAAACTCACAACACATCACTCACCATCATCTCTGCAGATTTGTTGGGAACAATAGGAACAGAAGCTTCCTTCAGTTGAAAGTCCTTGGGTAAATCCTGCTGTGTGCTGTTAGTAGTTTTCAAAGGAGTCCATTGTGAAATTATTTACACCAACTACAACTTTGTTTGGCAATATCGCAGGGACGTTGCCATCAAAAATAAAATTAGGCCACGCCTCTGTTCACCATGACTGTTGTAAAAACAGCAGAACAAACTGGTCTTCCTGTGAAGAAGTGGGCGGAGTCTCCGCTTGGGTTACCAGGTGAGGGGCTGGTGCTTGCCTTGACGTTACTAGGTTACCTGGATTGTGATGTAACAATCTGCAGGTTTTTAAAACAGCTTGTTTTCTGACACTAACAAAACATTTACATATTGCAAAAAAAAGCAGCTGTAAGAGTTTTTTTTTGGTACTTGGACTGTTTCTGGAAGCAGTACAGACCCAAATTGAAGTATAAAAACATGTAAAGTGAATTTTGCACAATAGGTCCCCTTTAAATAAAAAATGTTTCTTTTCTTTATAGAAGCTCTACCGGTGAACACCTGATGGGCGTAAAGTTTGCTGCCAACAGGAAAAGCACCGGCCAGCTTAATTTCGGCAGTGGTGGTCTGATCCATTGTGTCCACGCTCGCAGCAGTTCGCTCCGTACCAGCATGATGGGAGAGAGGAAAGCAGACAGACGAAGAAGCAACACACTGGATGTTGCAGACCGATTCGGCAGTAACCACGCAAACCTGCTCCGCACAAAGAGCTTATCGTCGCTCAGTGGAGGAGGGAGTACAGGAAGAGAACCCGTCCCACCTGTTGACCCCTCCAATCTGATGGCTACGGTGTTCTGGATCGCTGCCTCGCTGCTGGAGTCAGACTATGAGTTTGAGTATCTGCTGGCGCTGCGGCTCCTCAACAAGCTGCTGGGACAACTGCCTCTTGATAGCACAGATAGCAGAGAGCGTTTGGAGACTGTCCAGGCCAAGCTGAAGTGGTACAACTTCCCTGGTCTGCTGCAGCTGTTCCTCAAGGGCTTTACCTCTGCCTCTACACAGGAGCTCACCATCCATCTGCTCAGCAAGCTTATCAGTGTCTCCAGATACGCTCTGATAGACCCCACACAAGTGACAGGTGCATGCTGCTGACATGTTTCATATCAGATGAACAATAAAGTTGTCTGTACTGTATTCATTTTCTTGTTTTCGGACATGTGTGCAGGTTTTCCTTTGAATATCCTGTGCCTTCTACCGCACCTCATCCAGCACTTTGACAACCCCACGTCTTTCTGCAAGGAGACGGCTGATAAGATTGCCAAAGTGTGCGCAGATGAAAAATCTGTCACGCTCTCCAACTTGGCCCACATGATGAGCTTGTACAGCACACACAGCTACTCCCGCGACTGCACCAACTGGATCAACGTGGTCTGTCGTTACCTCAACGATGCCTTTGCAGAGAAGACCTTAAACCTGGTCACTTACCTGGCTGAGGTATTCTAGAATCAGATCAAGCTTCTTTGTTAGTCTGTCACATCAGTACTGATGGTAAATGTTTGGTTTGTGTCTCAGCTGCTGGAGAAGGGTCTTCCCTCCATGCAGCAGTCCTTGTTACAGATCATCTACAGTCTTCTGAGTCATATTGACTTATCAGCAGCACCTGTCAAACAGTTCAATCTAGAGATCATGAAGATCATTGGAAAATATGTTCAGGTGAGCTTTTTGTCACATTTCATCACTGTAGAAATATGATTTCATTTGATATTGAACACCTTTAGGCATTATTTTTCTAAAGAAAGCCAATTTACTTGTTGTTATGGCGGCCATTTTGAATTTGGTATTTGTCTGAGTTTAATTAAAATCCATCCAGTGGTTCAGCCCTGTTACATTCATTCAGTCTGAGGAACCTGTACAGCCTTTTTTCTTAGCATGGAATGATTTTTGTTACAGAGCCTGCACTGGAAAGAGGCCCAGAACATCCTGAAACTGGTGGTGTCTCGCTCAGCCAGCCTCGTTGTACCAGAAGACCTGCAGCGCTCCTACAGTTCTGAATCTTGTGGATCACCAGAGATTGCGTTCACACGCATATTTAACAACTCATCCAAGGAGCTGCCTGGCAAGACTCTGGACTTCCATTTTGACATCTCAGAGGTTAGTGGTGTTGTTAAAGGGGACATATCATGTAAAATCCACTTTTTTTTTTAGCTGTTAAATACATGTTGTTGTCAACTTGGAGTCTCTAGGAGGCAGAAAAGTTGAATTTAGTCTCTCCTGGTGCTGCAAAGATATCTTTATATTCTTTTTGGGTCCGATTTTTCAACCTGTTCAGTTCTTTTTTATTTTCTATGACATTTTCTGAACTATTTCGTCAAATTATCTGCGCCAGAATTACCATATAAGGTCTGGACTTATCAACCACAATTTTTTCATCTTCTTTCTCCTCTGGTTCTGGGTCAGACTGTGGTTGTGAGTCAGACTCGGATTCTGGGTCAGACTCTGGCTCCATCATGTAAGGCTGGACGGACAAGTCTTCTGTTATTGACATCTTTTACTTAAATTGTAAATAAAATGTTTCTGCAAGCTAGAAAACGTAACTTCCTCTGTCAAACTGGAGTGAAGCGGTCTGGAAGCAGGAGAGGGGCGGGGCTTGAGGTGCTGTAAAAAAACAGTAATAAAACGAGCTGCTTTGAGACACACCAGAAAAGTGGTGGAATAGGGGCTGGAAAAGTTAAAATAAGAAGGAATTCAGACCAAAGCATTGTGGTTCCACTTAAAGACCCCAACAGAATGATTTAAATGTGAAAAGGAAGGATTTAAAAGCAGGAAATGCCCACTTTAAAGCAGTTAAACCTCATTTGAAAACTCCTCTGTCTTACTGTTGACTTGTTTTGTGGTCCAACAGACACCAATTATAGGTCATAAATATGGTGACCAGCGTACTGCAGCTGGTCGAAACGGAAAGGCCCAGGTGATTGCTGTAACAAGGAGCACCTCCTCTACATCCTCAGGCTCAAACTCCAACGGGCTGGTGCCAGTAAGCTGGAAGAGACCTCACCTTTCTCAGGTACCTGCTCAAATACTAACCAGTCATTTAAAAGATGGATTAGTTTCATCATGATTTATCCTTATATTTAACAGATTATTTGGTTTTAATTCAAAGTAAAAATGGGTTACATGTAAGAGAAAAACAAAAACGAGACAAAATATTTAACGTGTTAAAATACCTGTGTGCTCTTACCTGTGTACGTTAATTACAACTTGTTCCTAAGTTTATTTGACTGATCTCACTGGTCATTTTCAAATGAATCATTGTCTGAAACAACCTGTAGAAAATTTTGTAATTGATCAACTGAATGTTTGATGCAGTTTTATATTTTATAGTTTCTGATCATTGCAACAGTAAGTTAAAACAGACAGAGTTGGTGTGTGTTATCGATGTTCTTTCTGTCTGTTAACAAAAATGAGTTACGTTGTATGTCTGATGTAAAGGTTACCACCTTCAGGGGTTGTAACCAGGAAGAGACTGAAGAGGTTATAATGTTGAAGAAAGTGTTTTTTAGAAGTTGTTGGAGTTTTGCAGAGTCTCTGTTCAAATCCAGTCTGGACAGACTGGGCTGCTGTTTGCTTGGTTTACCTCTGCCGTGGACTGCTAAAACTGGAGTCAGAGACGAGAATAAAGTTTTTGGGAGTAAATCCAGTGGATTCCAGCATTTATATTATATTATTTACATACCATTTTGAACATCACATTTTTTAATTCTACAAACCGTATAGAACTGATTGATTTTAAAAATCCAAATAGCTTTTCTTCCAAGATGCTGCTGGACTGGTTTGTCTGACACTTCCTGGAATTTTTTGTTCTATTGTCTTATTACAGAGAAGAACCAGAGAGAGGCTGATGAACGTCCTGTCTTTATGTGGTCCAGAAACTGGCATCCCCAAAAACCCATCTGTAAGACTCCTCTCCTGTTTTAAGAATTCAGACAGTGTCTCTGTGAATCTTTCTGTTTCCAGTTACAGCTGCTGTTGTGACGCTGCTTTTAAATCACTTCTTTTATTTGTGTGTTCGCTGCATGTGCAGCGTCTGAATTTGACCATGTGAGAACAGAAATCTCTCTTTCTTTAAGGTGATTTTCTCCTCCAATGAGGATCTGGATTCTGCAGACCAGCAGACCAGCCTCATACAAACTGTAGAGGAAGTGGTCAGGGAGGAGGACGTGCAAGGAGAGGATACGGGCAGCGAGCAGCAGTTTGGTGTCTTTAAAGACTTTGACTTCTTGGATGTGGAGCTGGAAGATGCTGAGGTGAGGATTTCCAGTCAGTCCAGGCTAATGGTAACAAACCGAGGAAAAGTAGCATTCAGATTAATTGTCTTATAGGATTATCAGTTGTTAGATTTTATGCTGGGCTAAAAATGCAAGTGCCCCCCTTAGTCACTCTCCCCCCTTTAGCCAATCATTAATTAGATGTGTGACAGTTTACCAACATGTGCATGTTTGTCCAACACTGGAACACAAGGCTGTTTCTTTAAGAACTCTTTAAGTCAACTAACACTTATTCTTTCTCCTCTTTTGCTACAAGGAGTTGCAGGTATGTCTGTGGGTGCAAACATTACTTAAAAACACGAGTTATTTAAAATCTCCATGTGTTTTCATCAAATGAAGTGCAGTAGAACATTTTGATTTAACATGTTACTCCTGTGATTGTGATCACTTTTGTAGATCATTCAAAAGTTTGCATGATCCTAAAATGTGGAGAACAAACATTTCACCCCCTGAAGCACCCAGTCTTTGTTGTACTTTTGATTTTGTTTCTTCTGAGTTCATGTTTTGAAGGTTTTATTTATTTAACATTAAGCAGTGGAATGTTGAATACATCCTGTGTTATTTATTTGTATCCTCCTAAAATATGCACATTGTGTTTCACTGCTGTTGGCTTGGCTGTCCTGCAGGGGGAGAGCACGGACAATTTCAACTGGGGCGTGCGCCGTCGCTCCCTGGACAGCATGGACAAAGGGGGCACGCCGTCTCTGCAGGAGTGCCAGTACACAGGCAGCAGCACGCCGAGCCTCAACCTCACCAATCACGAGGACACGGACGAATCATCTGAGGAGGAGGTACTGAGCGCTAGCCAGATTCTCACCCGCTCCAGTCTTGTAAGTTTTACTCCAGTCAGGGCCTGCTGCCACACACAAACACACACACAGACATCCAACCCGCTATGGCCTGGTGTGCGTGTGTGTGTGTATGCGTGCACACATACTGAGCTGGATCAGCTGCCTGCTTCTTTGCTGGTGGTAGTTTCCTCCTTCAACCCTCATCCCGGTCCCTCCTCCTCCTCAGTCTGAAACATGCCATCATTCTGCAGATAGATGTAGAGTCAGTATAAATCTGTACGTGTGTAGATGCTGTAAGGTAAGTACAGCTGTAGGGATGTTTTTATTGGTTTGAATTTTGATTCACTTTAAGTGTAGAAAGTCTTTTTTTTCTTTTTGCTTTACTTGTAACCGTTCAGCAGCTTGTTTCTAACTCTTATTTGCTGCTGTTTTTTTTTTTTCATTTGCAACATTTCTCACCTAAAATTGCTACTAATGACATAAATACAAATGCTTTAGTTCAATCTCAAGGAGAAATCTCTTTCTCTCTTTCTGTGCTTCTTAATCTTAGTAGTGCATGGTGAGAGAGTGAGCTTTGGCCTTTTTGGACATGTGCTCCACAAAACATTTGCAGTTCTCCTGCATTATACTCTGAAAACAATGGCTGCAGCATGTTGAAGGATTTTTGACACAGTATTAAAACCTGTTGGTAAATATTTTAAGAAGCATGACTGCACTCTTAAGTTGAAGCTGTTTTAAGATGCCAAATGAAGACCATTCAAACTAAAATGACTGAAACTGATTCACTTTGATGTGTAAATATTTTATTAATGCAGTTTGTATCTCTTGTATAGTTATGGAGAAATAGAAAGTACACCCTTGTTCAATCCTAGGATTTCACAGATCAGGACATAACAAGATGATTTGGTCTTTACCAAGTTCTAAAATAATTATGGAGAAATAGAAAGTACACCCTTGTTCAATCCTAGGATTTCACAGATCAGGACATAACAAGATGATTTGGTCTTTACCAAGTTCTAAAATAATTAAATCTAACCTCAAGTGTAGATAAACACACATCAGATTTCATTATGTTATTATTTATTAAACATAAATGAAGCCAAATGAGAAAAAACTGCGAGTCCTCCTTTTCTGCTTCTTTAGGAATGCAGAGATTCAGTATCAGTCATGTGTTGCTGATCAAATAAACTAAAAAAAAATCATTAGTGTGACCACGATAATAAAATGTGAGAGTTTTGTAAGTTCGTTGTTCTGGAGCATACAAATGTGTTGCCACATTACCAAGGAGGAAAGAGCACAGCAATGATCTTAGGAAATAGTTAAAGGTAAATGTTCTAACAAATAGATCCATTATTCTCTAATAAAGTTTTCTCACAGGTACAACACTTTTAAGAGTGATTAGCCAAGAGTTGACGTTCCAGCGAGTTGATCAAAAGGTTAGAATATGTAGTGTTCAGAGAAACAGAATAACGTCAGACTCCACAGGTTTCAGTTGGTAGGTTAATAATTAAAGTTTAAGACGAGACAATTAAAAACAGACTGAAGAAGTTACAAAGAAACATACCTATTGTCATAAAAGAACATGGCAGCTAGACCTTGTATAGTTTGATTTGAATGATGAACCACAGAATGAATGACAGATGATACAAAGAATTGTCTCCTCATAATCAAAGCAACATGTTTGAAAACCCTCAGCTCAGTGGTGGAGGGGGGATCATTTGTACTTGTATTGACCCGGAGGTGCATGGCACCTTGCAGTCAATGAGTTGTTCATGAACTCCTGTAGACCGAATGATTCTGGAGTCAAACATGAGTCCATCTGTTTGACAGCTGAAGCTGGGACCAATGATCCAGTCCAAGTTTAGACCTGAACCTGGTTGAAATACTGTGGTGAAACATTAACAGAGCTGTGCAGAAATATTTATATGTAAACCACAATGAGCTGAAGCCATGTTGGAAAGAAAGAAGGCTGCAGAAACTGAGCAACAGAAAACTTAGTGATGCTAAAGGTGCTTCTATAAGCTTACAAATCATGAATTGGATTTAGTTTTTCCCACAGCTTTTGTTTTACTTGATTACATGGTGAAATCTGTTGTGTAATGTTCTGCACTTGATGTTAGATTGAAATCATTGGTAAAGACCAGACTATTTTATTATGTTCTGATACATAAAACCCTAAGAGGGCGACCTGTAGATGTTCCTGCATTACTTGGGTATTAACTACTGATTGAATGTTTTTTACAAAATAAGACTAATCATTTGCATCACTTCTCCTGTTAAAGTGCAAAAGACAGATTTTTTTTCACAATAAAAATGTAACTAAAAGTAAAAGCAAATGGTGAACAATGTTTTAGTTTTAGAGTATTTCATTTAATAAAGGCAGACAAAGTCATGGATGTTGCTAAAGAACTAATCAAGACTGTGTTTAAATAAGATTTTCAGAGATGAGTAGCTGTCCTGTTTTCTTCTTTAGCTGAACAGTGACTCCGCCACAGAGGACACAGCTTCCAACCATGTGGACTCTCTACAACAGTCTCAAGAATCGTCAAGCAGCGCCATGACGGAGGAAGCAACCGTCCTGCCCACCTTGCCTTCCTTTCCCTCCCTCCCCCGCCCGGATAGCCCCAGTTTGGAGACGGCCCATTCAGACAGCACCAGCAGCCAGCTGCCTGAGGTGCGATCAATCGGGGGAAACAATAAACTGTGGTGCTCGGGTGCTTTTTAGTTTGCATTTTTCTTTCTCTTCACCTTTTGTGTACTATTCCTCTAGTTATTGTTTTTAGAGAGATGATGAGCTATGTTTAGGGAGTCTTTGGATCCGTTACAAGTGTTGGTTCTGTTATTGTCTGCTATATTGGGTTGGCATCTTAGCTTCTAAAGCCTTCTCTGCAACTGCTTTCTTGGTTGCTTTGCTTTCGGGTGTGGTCTTTGGCTGCTTGGCTCTTGTGCCTTTTGTGGGGCTTCATGATGTGATTTGGGAAGAGATAAATATAAAAGCTCACCTCAGGTCAGCTGTTACTGCTCACCCCCAATAACAGCAACTGACTTTCCAACTAAATCCTCCATTTACATAAAAAAGTTGTGAAAGCGACCCCAGCATCCTTACCTTCAGCAGACGCATGTGTGAGTATGAATTCTTTTCACATGGTGTGTTCAATTGAAAGTACACTTGACATGAAAATCAGTGGTGCTCTTTCTGTTTGCTACCATATTAACATGCCAAAGCCTGTGCTTTTAACTTACTGACATTTGTCACTGATACTAACAGAGTATATGATGTTTTAATTGGTGTGCACGATCAGCAGGAGAATTGATCCAAGCTTACCTGTTTTTACAACTTGTACAATGTTTACCTCAAATGGTGTGTTCAGCGAAGTGGTTTTTATTTTCATTTTTAATAACCAACACTTAGATAACAACAAAATATTAACACACAGTCAGTCCCATAAAAAGTTCAAAACAAAACAGCTGGACTTCTATTTTGTTGTTTTTGTTAATTTTTTGGGATATTTAATGTGTCCTGGATAACGGAGAGTCTACATCACTTTCTGCACACACACAAGTTTGTTTTCATATCCCCGTGGGGACTTTGCATTGACTTACATTCATTTTCCGGTCATTTCTATAGCCTAACCAGGACCCTTTATCCTAAAACTAACCACCCCGGTACATACCTGACCCTAAATCTAACCTAAACTCAATTAACACCTTGGTTCTAAACCAACCCCCCTTCCACACACACACACACACGTTTGATCTTGAACCCCGTGGGGACCTTCCATTGACTTCCATTATTTTATTTTATCTTTTTAGACTTTATAGCCTAACCCTGACCATTTACCCTAAAATTAACCTCACAGGAACCTACCTCACCCTAAAACTAACCTAAACCTTGACTCTAAGCCTAACCCCACAGCCGTAACTTGCATTTGGTCCCGTGGGGACCTAAGCCTGGTCCCCACGATTCACTTCAGTCCACGAGGCTGCTTTTTTGGGGGAAATTTTCCGCATGTTGTAGGAAAAACCCGTCCACACACACACACACACAAGGCTTTTCTGGAAAATAGCACCCACGATGTAACAAACGTGCACACACACGCTTTGCTAAATGCAGCTTCAGGAACTCGATCAGCCGGTGGTCTGAATATCAGTTGAAGGTCTTTCCCTCCATTCCAGCTCTTTGTATAATGAGCCTTAGATAAAACCGTCAATACTCTTACTCATTCCCTTCAGGATGACCGTGACCGTCTCTAAAAGCTTTTCCATAATATAGATGCTGTCTCTGTGATGAACTGGCTGCTTGCCACATGCAGCTTTACTAAAACACTAAATTAAAAAAAAAAAAAAACTAAATAGAAAAACAACTGTTTTTTTTTTATTGGGGCTTCCAGTATGGTTCCAAGTGTATTCCTCTTCATGTGTGAGGGGTGTCGTCACCTTACATAACATATTTAAAAGGTCTGAGACACATGGCTGTTAATTTTCATATTTGATATAATTTGTAAGATTCTGTCACACATTATGCCCACAGATTACACCAGTCATCATTGTAGATAGGCCTCTTTTTACTGGCTGTTGCGTTTGTCTCATTCAGTACCAGCTGCTTCCAACTGGAAGCAGCTGGTAATTTACATGAAGGTTTATGTTTTTTGTGTATTTTCAGTGATGGATCATTATTGCTGCTGTTTATAGATTCCACTTAAGCCATGTTAGCTCAGAATGACAGCCCCCGCCCCTGTATAATTTACCAAATGCATTCTCTTAGTTAGGGCTTTAATAGCATTAGGTGCAGACTTAATTTTGCAGTAAGCCTGTGATCATGTCTTGTTAGCCAACATTGTCATGGCAACCATATATTAGGAGACGAAAACAATTCAATTCAATTCAGTTTATTTATATAGCGCCAAATCACAACATATGTTGTCTCAGGACTCTGTACATGAAAAAAGAACAATTTAAAGAAGAAGCCAGAAGATTGTGTTGAATCACTTCATCACAGTCTCCCATCCTGAGCAAACAGTGGAGAGGAAAACCTCCAGCAGAACCAGGCTCAGGACAGGCGGCCATCTGCCTCGACCGACTGGGTTTGGGGACAGGAAAGAGAC
>JARVJO010000227.1:33160943-33174109 GCA_031762555.1 Cynodonichthys magdalenae
ATGTTCTTTTTTCATGTACAGAGCCCTGAGACAACGTATGTTGTGACTTGGCGCTATATAAATAAACTGAATTGAATCTGTGGCAGTATAATGAAATGAATGTTTAGGGAACTCTCAGCAATGAGAAACTCCATCAGGTGGAGTTGGACCTGACAAAAGTATCTTGGTAGATAAAGTTTCCCTTTCTTGCATTTTCCTAATTTTGTTTCAGTAATTTTCTCTTCTGAACTTTGAGGATTAAGTCCTTTAACAAAAAAGTGACATGGTGCCTTTGATGCTGCCCCCCCTCCCTCCCCCTCACGTGAGGCTGTTAAAGGCAGGGAGGAGCTCTTCCTGACACACAGCCTCTGATGTCACTCTTTGGTCAGCGTCACTGTAACTGCTAAAGACAAAAGCAGAAAAATACGCAGTGCGTCTTTGCGCAAAGTTCCTGTCCTGTCTGACCCAAATGCAGCTGAGTCCAAGTGATTCATTTCATGCAGAATAATTTGTCTGGTTGCTCAGGATTTACCTTCAAAACCACGTCGGCCACGCGCGTGTAACGGTACCTCAGCATCACTCCTAAACCAATGGGGATGAGGGTGCTGCACAGGGTCAGGATGATGGCCCCAAACGGCAGCAGGTTGACCACAGGCGTGTTGATCCAGGCCCGACTGTAGATCCACAGGCAGAGCGGCATCAGAACCAGCGCCAGCAGAGTAGAGGAAATGGTCATGATGATGCTGAAGAAAGAAAGAAAGAAAGAAAGAAAGAAAGAAAGAAAGAAAGAAAGAAAGAAAGAAAGAAAGAAAGATGAATTTACGCAAAGTATTTCAAACTTAATTTTCCTTGCGTAAAGGTTTGAGGAAATGCGCACAAAATTCCACCCGACTGTGTAAACTAATTCAGTCCCTTGTGTTGGTGCGTGGGATGGACTAACCTCAGGTTCATCTCTCCATGAACCAGCAGAGACATGATGTTGGACAGGTTTCCTCCGGGACAGCAGCCGCAGAGGAGAACGGCCATCGCCGCCACATCATCCAGAGAGAAGGCTAAAGCCAGGAGAAAGGCCACCAGAGGCATGATGACAAACTGACAGAGCAGAGCCAGCAGCACCCCGATGGGTCTGCGGATGTGTTCTCCCAGCTGGCTCACCTCCACCGTGCAGCCCAGCCCCAGCATCGTGAAGCACAGGACCAGTCCCACGAACACGTTGATGCCGTGGCTGAGCGGAGAGTCCCAGAAGGCGGGCATCAGGTGAGGATCAGTCATAAACTCCAGTCCGGCCGTGGTCCGGAGCGCGCTGCCTCCGAGGAACATGGCACCGTGGGTCAGCCTTAACCCCCCCATCAGTCCCTGCTCAGGGCTTTGGTCGGAGGAAAGGAGAAAGTCCGTCAGGTTCTCCATAGCGCAACAGGAGAACTGTCTCCACCGTCGCTCTGTGCGCATTAAAATGATGAGTCCCCTAGTGGCGCGCGGGAACTAATGAGGAGCTGCAGAGGATCCAAAGTGTGGGGAATGGGACGGTGCCATGGTTCTGACTCACTGAGTCTGGTGCCACAGGTTGGCTCGGCGCTCAGCAGCACCAGACTCCCTCTTTACGCAGAGCTGCGCTCCACCTTCAGTCTAAGCATGGTTTTATATTCTCTAAGAAGATGTGGCTGTGATGTAATGATGATGATGATGGTGATGATGATGAAGCAGCCTGCATGAATGACAGTAATGCTGATGCTTTTATTAATGAAATTGTAAAAACGCACCCTTGCTTTTTGCGGGGCTGTGTTCTCATCTTATTAAATATTAAAACGTTCATACATTCATGACAAATTAATGATTTTTTATTCAGCATTTGCTCAATGAAGCTGAAACGAATGAATGAAACTGCTGCAGGTTTGTGAAGTTTCCCAGATCTTCATGCTCTGATTAACATCAAAATAGTCTGAGACTTTAGGGTTTCAAAAACAGCAACACGGGAGCAGAAAGGAAATATACAACGATGTATCACGGACATTTTGCAGATGAAAAATAAAAGTGTAAATCACCAAAAGCCTCCGAGATTTTAAATTTAATTTCAGAAATTATGAAAAAAAATATCTTATGTAGAAAAGTTGTAGATTTGTGAGAAAAACTCAGACATTTTCATGATTAAAGGCAAAACAATATATATTTAAACTGAATATTTTCTGACATTAAAATCAGAAATTAAAAAACCAAACTATTTTAAAGGGTGATTCCACCTGTTTTTACCACCTCAGGCCTCTTTAATTTGCTCTAGTTTAAAAATAAAAATACAGAGACACATGAAACCTGGACTAGATTATTCTACACTGATTGTAGAATATTTAAAAGCAAATGTGTGATTTGTGAAACAAATATTTGATCTGTGAAACATCAATATATGATGATTTCAGCACATTTTATGAACAAATTGATATTTTGGTAATATTCGTTTCACTAATAACTAATAACAGAGTGTCAGGTGTACAGAAGCATCTATGTAGAGAACAAACTGGAGACCCCTGAATCAAAATGGGAATCACCTCCCAAGGTGGTGGAGAATGACTGAGATCCAGTGGGACTTCCAGCTTCAATCAGACGATGAGAGATGGTAATGCCCAACCAAGACAGTGATCACTGATAAGCAACAGAGGACAGCCGTCATGATTGATGTGACCCCAATGATGGAAACATCAGGAAAAGTGAACTGGAGAAATACCAAGGGCTCAGGGAAGAGCTAGAACGAGCCTGACAGGTGAAGGCAGCTGTAGGGCATGTGGTCTTTGGAGCACTCAGGGCAGTGAAGAAGTGGCTCCAACAGATATCTGGAGAAACAGTCCCAGGAACAGCTGAGATACTGAGAAGCTCCCAGACCTCTGGTAGGAGCTTGAGATGAAGAGCCACCCACCTCACTCAGGGGAACAGGGTGGTGGGTGAGAAAAAAAAAAAAAATATATATATATATATATATATATTTAATATATATATATATTCAACAGCAAATAATTTTAACTCTTTTTTTGGGCGTAGTGGTTAGGGGAGTCGTTCTGTAACCGGTGGGTTGCTGTTTGGATTCTTGTTCCAGCCATTTCAATTGTGTCCTTGAGCAAGACACTTGGCATGGCAGCTCCACCTCTGTCAGTGGGCCCCAGGGCAGCTGTGGCTACAGTGTAGCATCTGTAGCTGTAGCTTGCTTTGGAGTCTGTAGGGACAAGTTATTCAGGCTTTACCTATTTATATTTTACCATTTCAATAACAGCACAGCTGATATTACAGATATTCAGTTCAAATTTGATGTAGTTACAACACATACTTACACATTAATAACTCACACATGATTGCATGATATTGGGTGAAATCTTGCTTCAATTGAATTATTACGTAGTCTACACGCCTATATCTATATAGGAGATTTTAATGAATTTTTAATTTATTAATAGTAAGGTGGTGGGCAACATACATTACTTTAAGGAGGCTTTTAGTGGGAAAATAGTGGTAGTTCTGAAGAAACTGAAGACTGCAGCTGTTGTATCACTGAATTACTTTATATTTTATGATCAAACCACATTTCTGACACAATAAAAAATAAAATCTTTTCTTTTGGAATGTTTTACAGAAAACATCTGTTATTTTATAGATATCTGTAATTACATTCAGTCCATGTTTTCTAATGGAGCTAACTTCCTCTTTATAGATTTTACTGAAGTCATCCACTTTTCTCCAACAGGTCAGACAGGTGCAGTATAACAGAACTTGTGGTCTGCCCCTGTGAGAATTTGCTTCACATAATAAATCATCAGCTGTTGGGTTTTCTTTGTGTGTCTGCAGCTCCAGCTGCAGAAAGTCCTGCCCCCCACTTAAAGAGAGGAAGATGAATCCCTTCATGTCACTGTAGTCTAATATGTTTGGACCAGTCAAGTTAGTGACTCAGGCTTTTAGCCTCCTGATTCCATCAAGACATCACACACACACACACACACACACACACACACACACAGACACACACCCCTGTAAGTGTAAGCAGTAAGTGTAACAGTGTCTGTGAGCTGAGTACAGAGAGTTCCCTCTCCTCCTCAGCAGACAGAAACATGGAGCATCAGGACATTTTATTTACAATAACCTTGTTGTTTAGCAGCTACATATTTTAAAGTGGACGTCTCAAAAGTTTGGAAACAACTTGTATATGATGAACAGGTGGATGCAGTAAATAAAGTTCACTATTACTCACTTTTGATTTGAGCATTGCAGTTTTTACATTCTGCATCACATTATGACCTGCTGCTGTTCCACAAACTGAAACTGTAAAATAATTGATTGTTTCATGAGACATAATGCCATGAATGACCATCGTTCTCAACTGGACACACGTGGAGTGTTGTTTTCAGTCGGGGTGAGTTTCCTGACAGTTGCACTTCTATACTTTCATGCATATATCCACTGTCCTTCCTCTGGACATGTCCAAATTATCCACTGTCCCTCCTCTGGACATGTCCAAATTGTCTCAGTCTCTAACTTCATCTCAGTCCTTCCACCAGGTCGGTACCTCCAATGATCTAAGTCCTAATCCTCTCCATCCTCGTCTCTCACAAGGAGAACCTCAACATCTTCATGTCTGACACTTCTAGTTCTGTCTCCAGTCCTTTTGTCATCAAACCAGAAAACATATCTGGTCTTACTGCTGTCTTATAAACCTTTCCTTTGACCTTTGATGCCAGTCTTTTGTCACTCGTCATTTCTGAAACTTTTCTCCATCCTATCTGGACTCTCTTCACGCTCCATTTTCCTGGACAATCGACCCAAAGCATTTGGTCCCTCCCTCTGGAGGTTTTATAGACAAACCCAGAACCTGACAGAAACTACATCATCTCTAAAATGGGAGGAGCTGTAAATTGTCACAGGGAACATGAATGTTTGGGTTTCCTGAACAAAGGTAATGGATGCTTGGGTGTAGATTCTCAATCATCTAGGATATGACAGAAGATTTTCACAACCATTCCTACCTTGTAACATGACAAAAACCAGCTTACATGTTGGACTGGACTGGTTAGGAAGTGTTCAACAACTGTTATTGTGACCTTTATAACAAGGATTAATAAGCCTGGATGGGAAGAGAAACACATTCAAGAAGCACAGGAAGTCCAGTTCCCTCCTGTCTAACCACTGAAGATGGACCTGAAGAAGCTAAGTTTAAGTTAAAGTCCAGAATGTCTTCACCCACAGAAGAATTACTGGATCAAAACAAACTTAGTGTTGGAGTTGCTACTTGGTACCAGCAACTAATGGATAATTAGATAAAAAAAATAAATAAAAAAAAAAAAAAAAGAGAGAGAAACATAGAACTTCTCGGTTTTTATTTGAAATGTGACTTTACACAGGGAACCCAAATGTCATGTTTGTGAATATAAAAAAAAAGTTTAACAAAAATGTTCACACAAAGTGTGTGGTATTTTTGCAACATTCATTCTGGCTTCCCACCGAATCTGAGATTTAACAGAGGCACCCATCTTATTAATAAATAGTTTCATTTAAAGAACGAGTAGTAATTTGATATAAATACAAAGGCGCATAAGAAACTCTTGAAGCAATTATAAATGTGCTGATTCAAGTTACAAAAACAAAAACAGGCAAGCAAATCAATCAAGCACGGATGCAAAATTGAAAGCAATGTTGGTGCAGAAATGAAACGTTGGCACAAAGTGATAAACGTATAAAGAAAACATGATGCTTCAACTCAAGTGAAACTTTAAATTATAGGCACTAATAGAATAAACCAACCACAGCAATCACCAGGACCTTTTCCTAACTGGCATGTCTTTTTTTTGTTTTCACAGCACAGTAGGTGAAAGCTAGCACAAACCTTTTCAACTTCAAACAATTTTAGATTTATTTATTTTCTTGTAGCAATAAGACACATACATGAAAAACACACAAGTTTCCTGGTTTCACTGCTGATCTGATGATTCTGGTAATAAATATATCACCAATTTAAACCTCAGACTCTTATCTAACCACTGTGGGAGCTGTAATTTTTCTTGGCAAACCTTGATGAAGGTCAGATCTGAAGCTTTGGCTGAGGAGTCATTTATAACCCCAGTTTCCAGCCAGTCCTGATCTGACACTTAAAATAATAATAATAATAAAACAAACAAACAAACAAACAAGGCTTTGGAGAGTAGCTTGCAGCTGCAGTTTACAATGTATAGTTTGATAACTGAAAATTCTAATCAAAATACTGATATGGATGTTTGGACATATGCCTCTTAAATAATTTGAATAAATAATTAACAAAAAAAAGCTTTGCATACATTCTGTCTGATTCTTTTTTTTTTCTTTAAGAAGAAAGATTAAGAGTCATACCGACACAGAGGTGCTTTTACTGTTGCAAGACATCAACAACTCTCTAACATCACAGACAGTCCACCTGCACACCATCGTCATGGAGACCGTTCACTGACTTCTGCTGAGGACAGACAAGAGGAACACGTGGAAACATTTCAACCTGAGGGACGTGTCAGGAGAGCCAGGAGGAGAGGACAGGGCGAGGCTGGACACATGTGGAGACATGTCCTCTGCTGGCAGAGCTGGAGATCGGCTGGGTTCTTTGGCGTTTTCTACACTACGTGTCCGACCCCCCCATAGATCCAGTCCCCACAGAGGAGAACCATGTCAGACTGTCCTCTCCTTCAAATGATGAATTTGTTTGGGACTGGGTTGGTCTCGTCTCTTTGTGGGACCAGTTATGTGGGTATATAAAGTGCCATGCTGTATTTTCTTCCTCCTTGTGTTGATTGTGTGAGCAGAGCGCCCCCTGCTGGCTCAGCTCAGTAACAACCTTCTCTCCAGTTGTCACCTGTGCTGCCAAAGGTCCGAGGAGCAGGAAGAGACCTGTGAAAGGACGGGAAATCATAACTAGACATTTTATGGTAATGAAAAACTGATGGTTATCACTGTAAACAAGTTTAGATTAGGAATTGATCCAATCCAATAATTATAACCTAACCTGCCAACACTAAGCTGGAATAAACAATCTGTAATCATTTTTAGTTTTGGCTGATTTTATAACATTCAAAATATTGTAACAAATATTGTCCTGTACACATTTATACAAAGAATAAGATGTATTTGTTTGACTTTAGAAATTTTAGACATGAAGGTTCGACGCCTGAGAGGAAAGTTTGAGCCAAAGTCGAGTGTATTTATCCAAAAAAGACTCCACACACTTTTGTTACGGTTAGTGATGCTAACTGCACTAAATGTCATTAAAATGTTAAAAAAATATTTCAAAACTGTCAGATTTGTAATCATTTTGTGTTTGTTTTACTAAAAAAGGACAATCATAGTTTTTGCAGTCAATCTTTGACATGCAGACAGTGTAACGTCATCAATATGACTAAACCAACTGTCACCATGAAGCCTGATCAATTACTTGTGTTTTGTAGCTAGAACCCACCCAGTAAACAGTATTTAAATAAATGTTAGAAAATAATAGAAAAGACTTGTTTTAGCAGTTTTAACTAAATATGTGCCTAAAATATCTGTGATAAAATACTACTAATAATACATAAAGTAAAACATTAATCATCAGTTTTTTAGCCTGTTAGCCCATTTACTATTCCAGTTTCCAGTCACAGGTACTTCACTAAAACCTACCAGCAAAAACACGTTTAAACACACTTAAGGTAAGCTGCTGAGGGAATAAAAACAAATGTAGGATTTTGTAAACATATTACAGATAATTAAAAGTCACTAAAATAAGGAAAAATAGGCTGTCAATCTGACAACAGCAAGGATTTATGCTGTTTTCACACTAATTGAGTTTAGAGCGTCAGGTTTACATGCAAAGTCTATAGTGGACGCACGCCAAGCAGCAGGAAGTGCTGCGGCTCATCTAGCGTCATGCGATTTGATGATGGAGTTGGAAAATCTGAACTTTTGCAGCTCGATGCGGAGCGTCAACCAATCAGAGAGACTCCACTGTGTGACGTAGTGACACATTTTCTGATGGGACAGTTTCCTGAATGATGTCCACTGACCTGAGACAGACGGACAGGAGCTCTTTAGCTGAAATCGAGTGCCTGTAGTCGGTCCTGGCAGGAGGTATCAGCACCGATGTGGGTCAGCGGCTCATCAAACTGAGCTCGGGACATAAATAGTTCTGAAAGTGAACCTCTTCAGCTCGCAGCTCCTGGGTGGAGAAACTCACCAAACTCAGAACATCTCTGAATTATCTGGTGAATTAATTATGAATTAATTATCTGGTGAGCGTGATGTTCCCTTGATCTCAGTAAATAAAGTAAAGCCCCTTTCTTTATTTCATCCATCATTAAACAGAGACCAGCAGAGGAGAAAAAACCCAAAAGAGGTTCTCGACGCGCATCACACACCTCAAGAGCAATTTTGACTTTCGTCTGACCTCAAAGTGCACAAGCGTCTAACTTGAAGTGTTGGATGCATTTTTGACGCTGTAAACGCATTCAGTGTGAACGCAGCATAAGAAGTAAAAGTTTACTTAAAACCAAGTAAACGGTTTAAAAAAAAAAAAAAAAGACATTCATACACGCGTAAATGCATGCATACGTACACACGCATATGTACATAGACATATGTACACATACATGCATAAACACATCCACAATCACATACATAGATACGTACATTCTCAGGTATATATATATACATACACGCATACGTACATACACACACGTATACATACATACATGTATACATACTTACATGAATACGCACATACATACCTACGTACAGGCATAAGATTTGCAGCAGTATTTTATGATTGTTTTTTATTTTTAATGTAACTGTACCAAACATCACTAAAAACAATATAAACAACAACATATATGTTTAAGGAAAACCTTTCAGGATCAGGGACATTCTTTGTATCAGCAGATATTTAAATTTAGATAATGATTAAGGGTGGGGTCCAGCTACAGAACTGCTGGTGGTGTGAGTATCGATATGTGTACCTTCGAACAGGTTGGGCCAGTTTGCTGCGGGGCAGAGAGATGCTTCCTCCTGCAGAAGCACTCGGTCGGGGCAGCCCGCTGCGGGGGGGAGCCAGCGAGCGGGTGGGGGTGGATGTGGCAGAATTGGGGGTGGAGGTGGCTTTCACAGGCTGCCTCAGAGCCAGTGGAGATGGTGCAGCCGGGGTTCGAAGTTTACTAGGAGAGGGAACTGAAGGCAGGCAGAGCAGAAACAGTCGGGTTTAACTTTTCATATTTTATGCATCAATATTAACAGTGACATAATGATCCAAGGCTCAATGTTAAAATATGATGTCATGGTACAAACATGTATTCTAATGACATGAAACACTATGTAGGTCTAAAAAACCTGAAATGAACAAAGTGGACAAAATGATGACAAGAGCAAAAGTAAATGAAGCAAAAGCTGAGCTAACAGCTGCTCACTACGACTCCTGATGTGTTGACAGAATGATGATTCACATACAGAGTAAAACCCAGCAGCACAAACATCAATACAACCACGGCGCGCAGTCACAGTCACCATATTTACAGACAGGAGCCGTCAGTGAATACTCACTGAAATCACCTTCTTCTCCAAAGCAACAGGAGAGCGGGACTGAACAGAGACAACAGAGACACGTCTTAATCAAACAAGGAGGGACTGAAGATGAGCATAAGAGGGGTCGTCTTCGTCTGACCGTCTCTACAAACATATAGACTTCATGAGATGTCTTTAATAATCTACTTGTTGGAGTTAGTGAGGGGCCTTTTCTGGGTGAACTGTGGGATCATGATCAGAGACAGTGAAAGAGGCAGCAGTGTGAAAAAAGACAGTTTTATAAGTATAAAAAGTAAATAAATTTTCACAGGCAAACATTCTTAAAACAAAAAGTGTCATTAATAAAATGAGCTTTGCTCTGCAGTTTGATGGTTAGAGGTTTTATCAAACACACCAGCCTCCTGCTCAAACAGTTCTGCTCAGGTTTGAAATGTAAAGCTCCTCGAGGAACAACAACAAGATGTCGTAGACTGAACGATTTTGCTTTGTTTTGATGAAATGAGTGACGGAAAAGATTCTGTATTAAACTGCATTCAGTTTAATACAGAATCATTCAAAAGAAGTGCTGTTGAAGTCTTCTTGTGGCTCACCACATATCAGTAAATATTAGTAAATATCCAGTAAAAGCTGCTTTAACAGATCTGATAAAGATATGGTTCTGGTTTGAGTCCTGGATGGCTGAAGCCTCAAAGTGTAAAATCATGTGTTTCTGTGGTAACATGTTTCAGTGCCCTTTGATATGTTTCTGTTTTTTCACAGAAAAGTAACCATTTGAGAATAAGAATATGAAATCTTAAATAATACTGAATGCTTGTTGATGACAACATAAATGATTGTTAGCAATCAAGATATTTTTAAAGTCAAAAGAAATAAAACTAATATGCACATACAAGTATTTGGTTTTAACTCAATCCAATTTATTTATTTTACAGCAAGATATTAACTGTATTATTAATAGATCAGCAAAACTAATGAGCCACAGACTAAATATAATGGGAAAATTCATTCTGTGCATGTGGAGCAGAGGACCGCCATGTAAGGAGCCCAGAGAGAGTTAAGTGCCTTGCTCAAAGTCCCCACAGTGAAGGCAAATGTGAATGCTCCAAGCAACCATATTATGTAAAAAGAGACATTTTTCCCAGCCAAACTTTACATGCCGCTCTGCAGATTACAACCTGCAACCTCCTGATCACAAGCTCGCCCTCTCTAAACAGGTTTTAAAAAAATTTTAATGCTTTTGTTGTAAATCATCTTGCAGGACGTGGACAAAGTTGAGAAAACATTCCTCAAATAAAAAAAGAAAGTAGAAAAAAAAATATTAAGGCCCATTGATAACTTCTTCTGCAGGTGTTTGACAGTAAACACACACACACACACACACAAACAGCTGATTCACATACAGCCCTTCGTGTTCCTCTGCACACAGAACCAAACAGTGACCCCCAGACCACTCATACTGTCTGTAGGTAAGAGTGGCTCGGCTGTTGCTCAACTAACCTTTCTATGTTCTGTTGCACAGAGTTGGGACAATCAGCTGCACCAGTCCTGCACAGCTGTGTGAAAGTTAAACAACAACCACTTTGCTCCATCTTATTATTTTCTTCCTACTCAGAGAGCAGCTACATAAACAGCATCTAAAACTGCACACTGCATTATCTCAAAGCCTCAGAAGTAAAACCCTGGAAACAGACCCATTAATGCACTTTCTGCTTTCGCTCTGTAAATAAACCTCATCAATCATTTGCTCTCATCAGCAGTCTATACCTTTAGTAAGCAGCCAGCTGTGTTGAGTGTGTCATAAATTGTGTGTATGTCAGTGTGTGAGATCAGTCCCACAGCCTCTGGTTCAGTCAGCGGGTTGTTACCTCGCAGGGCTGTCGGCTTTTGGAGGAGCTGTTTGGGTTTCGGAGATGAGCGAGAAGGAGTTGAGTACCTGGGGAGCTGAGCTGTGACTGGAAAACAAGGAAACATCAGTGTGGGGGTCTGACTTTATTCTGCCTGAGTCACAGAAGCACTGAAGAATAAAGGCTTTAGAGCCTGAGGTGCAGCCTGTGGCCACTAGGGGGCTCTACAGACAACTATCTGAAAGCAGCTCCACAACCAGTCTGAGCACAGATGGAAGCAAAGAGGTTGGTTTAGGGAACACATGCTTTTACAGAGAAGATAAGAGAAAATAGTTCAAGAGGCAGCCAGTGAAGTGTCCCACATGCCCAGTGCAGCCAAAGCTCAGACAGAAAAACTCTGAAGAACCAAATGTTTCCACCGTTGAATCTTTTGGAGGCATTAAATAAACAATCTCTGATCTAAAGGAAGAAGATGACAAACGCTCCTCCCTGTCCCACAAACAGAGGAGCTGAGACAGAAGAAAAGCATTCACAACATCTTTAAATAGCTGAAACCATCCAGTCGATCTAGTGCTGCACAGATTATTTGTAATAATTGATAATAGATTATAAAAAATAAATCGACACAGAATTTTATTATTGAATATTTGTATTATTTACCAACGTAAATATTCATTTGTATTTGCAATGAAATACATGAACTACTGGGGGCTGAACTGCTTCTATTGTCAGCAGCTGCTTTGTTTACTACTGAAGAAGAAGCGCCAGTCTGCTAACAACAGGAGAAGCCTCAGTGCTGGAACATCAAAGAGAAATAATGGCGAAACGCAAAAAACAATCACAACTAAAAAAACAAAAATTTTACTTTTGAAAGTTGGCTACATTTTACCAAAAATTCAACCACAGAAAGTAAAATGCAGACTCCATCGTTCCATGGCAGCAAAGCACCAGTAAAACATGATCACCTGAACCGCTAACACGCTGCAGCCATGACTATGTCCTCTCCAGGGGCCTCATGTACAAAGACGTGCGTGGATTTATTACAGAACTGTCGTGTACGGTCAAATCCAGAAAACTGCGTACGCACAAAAAAATCCGATGTATCAAACTGTGTGTACGGCCGAATTCACGCATATTTATTTTGTACATCACAATCAACGTGGAACTGAGCGCACGTGAAACACCTCCCGCAAAGAGCGAGTGATTTTGTCTTTCTGAGTGTGTGTGTGTGTGTGTGTGTGTGTGTGTGTCTGCACGTGAAGCTGCTGTGGTGTGCACCTGGCACACCCCTCCATTCTTGAAACAGTGGGCAAGAACATTTTCATATTCTTATCCTAAATTTCTCTTACTTTTGTTCGTATGAAGTGTTCTTCCGAACATGCCACGTCAGATTCAACAAACGCTTCTATCTTCAGGAAAAGTGTGTAAATAATCGTAAACTGATGAATGTGTATTTAGATGCTTGTGCACGAGGAGAGAAGATTAGCATAATTACCACCCCAAAAACACCATAAAAGGCTACGCTTCCTGCCCTACAAACCAGGAAGTGTTCGTTCATGAAAATGACAGCAAAAAGTAAAAAGAACTTTACGAGTTCGGAGACTGAAGTCCTGTTTTCAGAGATTAAGAAAAGAAAATCTGTCATTTTTAGCAGCATCAGTTGAGCTGCTAAAGCTGAGGGATGAAATGACGACTGATGTTAATGTCGTGTCTCCAGTGATTCGTATACAAATAAAAATCTAAATCATATTCATCTCTCTCTGCTCTGGTTTTCCTTTGGTCAAATATTTTTAATTCAAGTGTAAA
>JARVJO010000227.1:33180879-33193877 GCA_031762555.1 Cynodonichthys magdalenae
ACTTTCCTAGAGGAATTTGATAAAACGAAAAAGCTTCTCCTCTGTCTTTTACCCATTTACGTTGCATCGAACAATTAAAGACACTACAAAAGTCACCTTTCCCCATAGCTACAGTTGGAAGTAATGTAAACGTTCAGCGGCTGATCCCCCACTTCTGTAAAATGCGCGAAAACCACGTCTGCGCATGCGTCGTGACGTCATCGTGAAAAAGGTCTATTGGATCTGATTTTACCCAATAGCTAATGTTTGGGCGTGACTTATGCAGTGCGCCAGCTCGACCGTGAAGGAAGCTAAGCTAAGACGCTAACCTAAAATTGCGTGCACTGTAAACAACCAACTCCTACTGGGAAGAGAGAAGTACTGAGCTGAACGCGTAAATGATGCTGCAGGCTTTGAAAGACTAATTTAATTTAATTTGGAAGTCTTGTCGACACAGTCTGAATGGCTTCATTAACTTCCTCTGCTGCCATTGCTAAACTACAGCCAGACTAAAACTGAGCAGAAAATCAACTTCATCGTTCACAGCTCCTCCTCCTGTTCACCGATTGGCTCGGTTGAAATTATACCGGAGAAATCCTTGTCTATGGGAGAAATGTCAGATGGAGCAGAGAAGTGAAACTAGAATTGAGCAGAACCGAAGGAAGGCAAGGTCCAGGCTAATTTTCTGTTGGCTAAGGCTGATTAATTAGTAGCAGCCATCTTGAACTGGATTGTCTTTAAAAGTTAGTGTTAGTTAATGATTCATTTCTGATAGTTCAAATAAACTGAGATATTTTAATAATATGACAAAAAATAAATAAGTAAATAAACTGACAGACAGGCAAAAACATTATTCCCGCATTTCACTGGCTTGAGAAGTGTCTGTAACTCCCATCATAAAGTAGGAACTTACTCACTGTTTTTACTTACAAAATGTATTGTCTCATGGTAAACTCCCAGAATTTCATAGCACTGTCAAGAAGTTCATGATGACTCATCATTAAAATGACATGACAGTAGACTTCCACCCAATACTTTCAGTGTAAAAAGATTCCAAGAAATCTTTGAGGTAAATCTTTAGGGTTGAAATGAACCAGAAACTAAAGGCTACAAGCTTTCCAGACTCCATGACTCTGCAACCGAAGAACGTTCAGCTTCATCTTCCTAAAATGCTTCGACCACAAAATGCTTCATGATGCCGCTGGAATAAACACACAACGTCCTGTTGTTTCATTCCACCCCTGCTTTTGTGTGAGTCTTACTTGACCCTTTTTAGGTTAAAAACTGTGAGCAGACTTCCATCTTTTACTTTATGGCAGAGCAGGGTTCAATTAGAAGGGAAGTTTTTATGTGTCGTCATGCCAACGGCCTTGTGTTTTGCTGCTCAGGACTGAGCCAACTGGCCCACGAAGTGCTTTCTCTTTACAGAGAAACTGCTGCAACTCCTTTGCTCCAACTGTACAACTAAATTAATCTTAAGTCTTTTATTGTCCCTTTCTTTATCCTGATGATATAAATAAGCAAAACCTTTAGGTCTGTCTAGTTTTCATAATTAAAGAGACTCTTTGAGCTGGGTCCTGTCTGTAAATTCTTTATTTAGGAGAAGAAAGAAAAGAGAAATGTGGTCTGGAGGAACTTTGTCTCTGGAGTTTTTGAAAGCACAATAAACAGAGCCCAGAGCGGGCTGACAGGAACATAATTGAAGGAGTGTTTTACAGCCCTGTGATGTTTCAGTGAGATGTGCCAGATGCACTCGCTCTCCACCAGCAGCATGTTGCTTTAATAAACCGAGACCACAGCGTCGTAAATGGCCATGTTTGCTTTCACGTCGCCTGCTTGAGCTTCCTGAACACTAACAACCTGATCATCACAAACTCATCGTCATTCCAACACCACTCCAAGCTGGGATCCATCCGCAAGTTTTATCTGCCATTTTTTAGCTCTGCAGCTGGCAGGAAAAAAAAGAAGATAAAGCTTGTTTATTAGCCTCGCCAGCTGATGACAGGAAATGCGCAGGAAATAGTTAAGTGTAAACAACAACATGAACATAACTGAGATGGTTCCTGTTTTCCTCTGCATGTTTCCAACAGACAGAAGTTTTATTAGGAGTTTTGCTTTCAGGTAGTAAATGCATCATGCGTCTGCATTACGCCTTTGAAAACACCTTTGACATCCATCCATTCATCCATCCATCCACCACTTTTTCAGATTTACGTCACGGTAGAAGCAGCTTGAACAGGGAGACCCAGACATCTCTAAAGACAACCACTTCTTCCAGCTCTTCTGGGAGAATTCTGAATGCAGCGACTTGTTAGGTGAGACATGAATTCAGAATCACATCATCTGCAAAAAGCAGAAAAGGAATCCTGAGGTCACTGAACTGGTCACTGAACTGGTCCCATCTGCCCCCGGCTGTATTGATGCATTCTGGTCATAAAAGTTACAAACAGCGAGCATCCCTGGCTGAGTCTGACTCTCACCCTAAAGATGTCCCGCACACTGCCGACATGTGAACAAGATCCTCTTGATAACAACATGACCATGCCTTCAGTAAATGATTCCTTCTGAAAACTGAGATAGGGCAACACAAACGCAGCAATACGAAGCAGAGGTGTCAAGTAATTATGTACAAATACTTTGCTACTTTACTTAAGTAGACATTTTGGTTTTTTATGCTTTAATGGACTTTACTTTTTAATTCTACTTACATTTTAAAAATGCAAAAAGTATGTCAGTTGCCCTTTCATATTAGATCTGCTTGGAAAAACTTCAAAGTGCTTCTTAAGATTCACTTTTATTCAATTGCATTTAATTAAAGTAAGGCCTGGCATTGTAATTTATCTGTTTTTACCATTGTTGGTTGTAATTTATTACGTATTTTTAGCAATTTTTGAGGTTTTGGGATGTTTGTGGATTGCTGTACAGCACTTTTGTGCAGCTTTTAGCGGTTTTTAAAAGCACATTGTAAATAAAATTGAACATTGACATTTCAATTCTATTTCACTTCTTTGTTTTCTTCTAGCTAGTCATCCTTCAAAAAAAATATATGCATCTATCCCAATACATGGAGCTCTTGGACAGAGTGAATGTGATTGTAGTAGGATGAGACGTATAAATATATTTCATTCTGACACCCTCTTGGTTTGAACACAGTCCCTCACAGCTGTATGATACAAATCATGTCACACTCCAGCAGGACACAGCAGACATACGTCTTCTAGTCAGTGTATTCCAAATATTTCAACATTAACATTTTATATTTATTATTATAGTCACTATTGCCTTTAGAAAACATTTTTGCAGGAAGGTGGGGTTGTGCACTATAGACTCATGTGTTGAAGTAGTTTTAAAACAAGTACTTTTACACTTTTACTTGAGTAAAATCTTGAGTTGATACTTCTACTTCCACAAAAGTATTTTTGAACTCTATATTATCTATACTTCTACTTAAGTAATGAATGTGCTCACTTTTGACTCCTCTGCTAAGAAGATCCAAACACACATAGAACAGAAGGTTCAGGACGGCAGAGATGAAATCACTAGAGTCTGAAAACAAAAACAGGTTTGAATACACACACCTGGATCACCTTGAATACACTGGTGAGCATTACATCATCACTGCAGTGTGTCAGCAAGAACTTGTCCAAAAGAAACTCTCACGAACCACACAGTGAGTAATCACAACAGACTATTACTGGTTAGTCTGACTCTTCAAATGAGCAGGACATGTCTCCTCTGGTGACCTTTAGGTCCTTTGTGTCATTTGATGAACAATATGTGTCTTACAGTTATAAGATCTCATGAACTACTGGTCGGCTTTTAATGTAACGCTCAAAAAGTAATCATACAGTGAGTCCAAATTCAGGAGCTGCATCCTCAGGCTGAATTTGTCAGCCGCTTACGTGTCAGTGCCATGTCAGAGGCTGTCCAAATTCAGACTTCTCCGATGAGGCTGACAAATGCGTCCTCCTTTTTCCCTGATTTAAGGGACGGGTTCGATGGATCCTTCACGGCCCACCATATCCCATAATGCATCGCGGGTCAACCAGAGTTCTTTTTTTGCACGTAATGGAGGATGAAGCAAGAGAAAAGAGTAGGTTTAAATAAAAATCTGGTAGTATAAAAATGGAAAGTTTCAAGCAGTTGTGCTAATTCTTTCATCATTTGTACAGACACATTTTTTGAAATATTATTCTTGTTAGATAAATATTGTAATATAAATATTGCCTTTAAGCTAATTTTGTTGTTTTATGATATTTATAATACTCATATCTCGATATTTTGCTAATTTCGATCTATTTTTGCTTCTGTTTAGCGTCGTCGTGGTTGCTAGGCAACAGGACATATGCCAAAGTAAGGACAGGAATAAAGCAGAAGACAGATCAGTGATTAGCACAGACGCCTCACAGCAAGAAGGTCCTGGGTTCGATCCCCAGTTCGGACCTGAGGTCTTTCTGTGCAGAGTTTGCATGTTCTCCTTGTGCATGTGTGGGTTTTCTCTGGTTTCCCTTGTACAATAGGTTGCCTTCAGGCCCAGGCCGCCCTTGAAAAAGAGATCTGACGGTCTACCAAGGACCCAGCCCACCTAGACCGGGTCCTTCAAAGGATCCAGCCCCTGAATTTGGACACATCTAAAATTGCACATCTATAGCTGACAAATGTTTGGAGTCAATCCAATTCATTAGCTGCCACAGCTAAGGAACTTTGGCCAACACAACGTAGGCTATAAGTGAGTCTGTAGTGGCTGAGAGTCACTTAATCTGAACTAGCATAAACATTTTTGGTTTGATCAAAGCAACTACAACTCTGTTCCTTCCTGGATTCAAAACTTTGGCATGAAAGGTTGCAGGCAGTTATTTCTTTAAGGAATGCTTGGCTTTTAATGATCCATTGTGAAACTTTGTGACTGTGCAGACCCAGGTCAGGATAAGCTTAAACAAATAAAAGTAATAATAATAGATCGTGAAACTAAAACAACACATAAAAAATTCAAGCTGTAAAAAGCAGTAATGAGAGAATTCCTGTTTTTGTTCTCCTGATATCCTTAACTAACATTCAGTCTCACTTTTTTCTGGGTACCGCCATCTATTTTCTCCCCCTCTTCCTTTGTGTCTCTAATTGCACACACAACATAAAATAGCAGACCTTTCCCCTCTTTTAAAAGCACAGCACAGCGTTTTTCTTATTTCAGCCACACCAACAGCTCCTGGCTGCTCTTTCTCTCTGCCTTATTTTCTCTCTTTTTTTTTCCTGCTTCTTACATTATTTTCCTCCTTTCACACTCTGTCTTGACTCGTATTACAAATCCAAAAAAAGAGGCGAACTTTAAGCATTCACAGAGTTCGGTTTTTCTCTGCATAGCTTCATCCTTCACCCGTTCCTCTTTTCCTCACTGCTTTTAATTTTCTTCTTTTTACAGCAGGAATGCTGAAGACTTTCTTCTCTGAATCGGAATGGGAAAGACATCACCATCAAATGGGATTAACAGCAGGAGTGGAAGAGGAGGAGGAGGAAGAAGGGGGAGGAAGAGATGCAAAAAAAGTAAAGAAATCAGTTGGTGAAAGAGTCACAGATGTTTAAAGCCACAAAGCTTTATCACTTAGGAGATCTTGTTGCGTTCACTAATCTATGTGACTCCGCTGAGAACAGATGGACCCCGCCACATAAACAACAGAATCTGTTGAAATAAAGCTTCTGAGAGTGATCCATCTTCTTAGAGAGAAATGAGAATGTAGTGTAAAGAGCTTTGAGTATCCTTGTTGGATAGATATACGAGTACAGTCCATTTACCATTCTGAAGCTCACTGCATTGGCTGAGCCTCAGGCCAATGAATGGGAACTCCAAAAATACTAAACGCATCTTCTGAACACATATTTAAGACAGCATGAAGAAAATAAAAAAACAAAAAAGAAAACAAATCACGTTTCTCTATAAGTTAAAGTCCTTATATTTACCTTTAAGCCTTTCCACTCACTTGTGTTGAACTTTGCTTTATGTTGTTTTATGAGCTGTCAGCTGACACGAGGGGAGAAAAGTACCTTAGATGTGATCTTTGGAGCTGATAAATCCCTGTAGGAGAGAGAAGTGCGTGTCCGTGCTGCCCTGCCAGCACCCAGCAGCAGCATATATATCTGCAGGCAGCCAGACGGTGACAGGGGCAGCCGCTCTACCCCCCTCTGTCTTTGTATGAGTCAGTCTGTCTGTGAGCTCCACCTCCTCACAAAAAGAGCCAAAGAGCAGCCGCTTTCAAAATAAGAGCTTTCGTTTCCTGGGTGAACACATCATAGATGATCTTACTTAAGGTGTAAACACAGCTGACTTTATTTCCTGAAAGTCCATCCATCCATTTTCTATACATGATTCTTCCTTTCAGGGTCGCGGGGGTCACTGGTGCCCATATCTAGCAATCACTTAGCGGCCGGCGGGATTCACCCTGGACAGGTCACAAGTGCATCACAGGATTATCAGGAAAAATACACACAAAAACTACTGGTGTCATTCTATTGTTGCTCAATCAAAACTCTTCAGCCTGAGTGTGTGTGGCAATCAGTATTTTCACCTGCCCTCTTCTGATTGGCCTACCTGGATTGAGCTCACCTGCAGCGGATCTTCCTTAAACAGCAGCTTGGCTTTAAAAGGCAGCACTGAAGATCTGGTCCTTGCTGGAGCAACACATACCATATGTTGTCCCAAGGACCGGAGTGCTAAAGCCAAGCCACCTGTGGAACAACTTACCTGTGCTCACCTGTCTGCCTCATACCTGTAAGGAAAACTCACCTGCTCAATCATTCTGCCTCCACTGATCCGAAACCTGTAAATACTCACCCTTGTGGATTCAAGTCTTCTCCTCCTGGAGCTCTGTAAGAAGCCTCTTACCTGAAGTCATTTCTGCAACAGTTTTTGTACACCAGATACTCATCCGTCTCCCTTTACAGCCCTGGAATCCCGGTCCTCGCACCCTGTAAATAAATATCACTTACCTTTTTTGTAAACTGTGTCCTGAGTCTGTTCATCCTGGTTCTCACTCTCATTTGACTTATCTGAAAACCTGTCAGTGTGTGGTTCTCCAGCTGCAGTGTTGGAAGAAAGTGCTCAGGAGGGTCACAGGTCATAAATCACACCCCTGCTTACAAGCTGAGCTGCTGCCATCAGGAAGAATCTACAGGACCATTAGTGCCAGAACCGAGTCAAAAGTTACTACCCCACAGACTTTAACCTACTACATGCTACCAAACAGTAATTAAATGAGTACAATAATGCAGAAAATGAACAATTCAGAAATTGGTGTACACTGGACTTAATGCGGTCTGCAGGGGGTTCGTTTTTTACTTTAAAAACTTGTAGATTTTCAATTTATAACTCAATGAAAAGCCGAGTTCAAATATTTTTTTAATAAACATAGACTAAAGTTCCCCTTTGATGTCACTTCCTGTTTCACTTTGGCTGAGCTGGGTTCAAAAGATAATTTGCCATTTATGCAACAAAATGGGTAAAATTGTGTAATGTGCCAAGTTCCTTAACTATAAAGATGTTTTGTATTTGAAGGATATGAATGTCACAGGCACTTTAAATCAAAACTAATTCAAGGAATGCATATCGCCCATTGTCTCTCAGGCCAGAGCTTTAAACTAAGATTTTTTATGCAGGAAAATATCAGAGTTGTTTTGACCAGATCTTAAAAGTAACATTACGGACAATTTTGATATTTTACAAGATTTCACTCTCAGACTCGTGTGTTATTAAGGATTCTCAGTCACATTAAGTAAAACTGACCAAGTTACAGCCGTATTTGTTAAGTTCTGTTAGTTGTGGCGGCCATCTTGGATTGAGATAACTCCAAAAGTTAATCAGTTGTAATTGTATATCTAATGATTACTTTCTGAAAGTTTCACTAAAATTTGTTCAGTGGTTCATGAGATATTTTGCTAACAGACAAACAATTAACACTAAATGTTTTTTGCGACACTATTAACACTAAATGTTTCAGCAAAGCTCTTGCATTAGTAGTAGTGCTTATGTGTTGTGAACTATACCAGCATATCTGTATAATGAACTGGGTTATAGTCATTTTTATGTTTCCTAGGGTCAGTTGGTTGTGTCAACCATCTTGAATTAGTTGACTTTTTGCAAAAGCTTTTTAAAATTTAAAATTCATTCAGTGGTTCATAGAATATTTTGCTAACAGACACACACAAGAAAAGCATTAGTGTCTCCTGTCGCCCTTCAGGCAACAAGTTTCAAACTGCTGACTAAGATAAAAAACAAGAATGAGCCAAAGTAAACACCAAAATTGTTCTAGCTTTTGTACTCTGACTGAAAATTAACTAAATAATTGCAGAGTCATAGACAGACATTAGAAATTAGACAATGACTGGAAACATCATTTTCACGGTAACAGAAATCAGGTGGAAGATATTTTTCACAAACCAAACATATGGAGCAGTGTTATGTACTGTGTGCTGCTGAAATAGTTTGACCATGTGTGTTTGTTGGGGAGAAGGGTGAACATTCCCATTACAACCAAATAGTTGTGGTTTCACTGTCAGTATTTCCACAAGTATGTCTGAAAACAGGACTTTTCCTTCCTCATTTTTGTGGGATGAAGTAAATCTGTTATTATTAGGAAGTTTCTCCTTTCTCCTCAAGTCTCTATTTTTAGTGTCTCTGTTCCTGGCAGGTTGATGAGTCACAGAACGTGGTGGAAGTTAGGAGGCCTCGGACTTGCTCCAGCCGGTTGTTTCATGTCTTTCATTGGATTATTGGGGAAAGGTCAGTCAGACAGACAATCAGGGGTCTGCCTCCTCCTGTACAGCCCGTCACGCCTCATGGGTTGACTCAGGGGACACTCTGACTACATATTTTTTTTTTTCTTGGTGACTGCAGTGTCAGAGTGGAGTGTGTGTTAAACATCTTTATATTTAAGAAATTTTACATAATATACATGGTTTTACCCATTTTGTCACATAACTGGCATTTTTTTTTCTAAATTTGGCTCAATTGAACTGAAACAGGAAGTGACATCAAAGGGGAACTCTAAGAAAGAAAACTCCCTGGCCTTTGTTTATTGCAGGGTCACAGTCACATGACCCAGATGACGCAAAATTCAGATGGGGGGAGGGGGGGGGAGCAGGAAGTGATTTGCTCTGGTTCAAAACAGCGAAATGGATCACATCGAGTACACTAATGCCCTAAATGGGCTGGAACAAGATATTGTGAAAAAATATGCATACATTTAGAATATGACTCACATTGTCTTAATAAAAAAAAGCTTGTCATATAATCTGGAGGATTTACCCACATTGAGGCGATTGACATAAATTATTTGGTGCTGCAGACCTCGTATTATAAAACAAGCCAGATGGAAGCTTTCAAAAGCCTCAAAGCTACAATTATTTAGTTTCAGATTGGGTCAAACATTTAGGATCAAAAGAAGCTTTAAACGTCTGTAGACTTGTTTCTGCCCGGGTGGGTAGTAAGTTGTGCTATTTTAAGTAATTAGTCTATGATAACAATGCTATCGGTAACGTTAACAAGTTAACCCCTGTTATTTCTATGTGCTTGGATCTACTTGTAAATAATTTATTTAGCTTCTGTAAACCCAAATTTGAGTAACTGTCCAATAAAATATCTGAAAATACGATTTAAACAATATGATCCTTACCTGTTAGAAAGTGGTCGCTGCAAACTCTTGCAGTGTTTGTTTCTGCACCTCCTACTTTAGACTGTACATTGTTGATCCACATTCGTCGTCTTTTTCCTGACACACTATTTTCGGACCACAAAAAAACGTTTATCTTTCTCCCGATTGGAGTGGTTTCAACAGCCGTACACGGCACAGAATATAGGCATTTTGACGCTGAATCAAGAGAAGGAAAAGGGGCTGTATATACTTCCTGCTAGTGCTGGGCAGTATGACCCAAATTTTATATCACAGTATTTTTAACAATTATACCAGTATTTTTTTTTTTCATCACAGCTCAGCTGATAATAAAATGTACAAACGCTTCTGCCGAACAAGCTACTTTCTTTCTGCAACACAGAAAATATTTATTTACGTTCTTCTTTTACTGTACCTCTGTCTTTGTTGCTGTTTCCCTCCTCTACATGTCTCAAAGAGAGTTGTCATGCATTTTGGTACGGTTATGAAGGAGGAGGGTTGATTAAAGGTCATTATCGGGTCTATTGTTTATTTTATTTAATAAAGCTTAACAGGACGACTCAGCTTCCTTTCACCAGTCAACTAAACACCAGTACAAAACTACGGTACTTCCTCTGAATGTCCCCCAGGCTTTTCAAAATAGAGGCACATTAACATCTCTATACATTGGGGAAATTTACAATGCACAGGAACTTTAAACCCTACAGTTTAAACATTCACAGGTGGGAGTTGTGTGGTCGTCCAACTACAGGGAGATGCAAGCAGTGAGACTTCACACCAGAGGCTGTGGTGAAGATTTAATCACAGACTGATTGATCTCATCGAGAAACAAATGAGTGTGAACATGTGTTTATTGGATGTATGAATAAAAGGCACATGTTTTTACTGTATATAGATGTAAAGTCACATGTAGCTTTTGTGTGCGATTTGTGTCAGTCATGTTGAAAAAATATGTCATAAACCTGACTCTGGTTTCAAAAGAACTTCTCGGAGAGGAGTTTTTCATCATTCATCTACAACTGATTAACTTGGCTTTTAATTATTCTTTTTTGTTACATGTTTGCTGTTTCTCTTCTTCTGTTTAATCTCCTGTGTTTTTATGTCTTATATCTTGTAAAGCACTTTATGATTTCTGACCTGTGGAAGGTGCTACATAAATAAAGTTTACTTACTAAGTAACTTCTGGAGTTAGTCCAATTCAAGATGGCCAACACAGCTAATCGAGTATAATAAACACAAAAATAACTTTGTCAAATTTTTTTTCTTAACATTAGATGAGTTTTAAACTGATGTAAAGGGGGTGGGTAATGTGAATTTCTTCATTAAATGCTTGCCTTTGAATAATTAATGTATTTCTCAATGTTAAAACACACTATGCTGATTTCTGTCAGTGATGTAGACCAGTTTCCATGTTGTCAGCTCCAAAATACCCTCACCCTGCCTTTGCTCTGATCTCTTCATCTCTCCATTCTTTCCTCCAGCTCCCGTTTGTGTTATAAAGGTCAGCTCCCACAGCTCTCTTCCTTATTTGGAAAGTTTCTCCATTCCTCACAGGTCACTGGAGCTCCTCCGACCAATCCAGCGGTTTGTTGGTCTGCTGCCTCAGCCAATCCTGCATCTCACATTTCCTTTTAAGGACTGCCCATCTGTAACTGCTCAGGCTGCAGGTGAAATGATCTTTGGACTTCTCCTTTCTTGTGACTTTGTTTCAATGTTTTTTACTTGCTGTAAAAAGGCGAAAAGCTGGCCATGTTGTTTATGACCGTGGCTGTGTGTTAGAAAAATATTTCATGAACCACCGAATGGATGTTGCAGACTTAAAAAAGAAACAGAATTGATTAACTCAATTAGTTTTATGAATACTGTCCAGAAATGGTAGAAGTGGTAGTACCTGAGTGTTTGCTCTAATACTTACTCTGAGGGCTAATATTGCATTAGCACAATTTTTAGTGTTTTCCTGAAAAGGTTAAAACTCTGTCATTTCTTTGATATTAGTTTAAAACTCTCCTTCAAGGAATGCTAGGCTTTAAATCAAGTCTGTTTGCAAACCTCTTCTCCTACATTTCCTGTCTCTTTTCCCATTTGTGTGCAATCAAAGACCAAAGCATGTGGCCTGCAAAAGGTGTTTTACAGATCCAGTCTGTGCTTCACCTTTATACCAAATTAGACGCTTCATGAAAAGAGCCATTTGTTCTCACCAAGGAGTCTGTGCTGTATGTGCTTCTTTAGCTGCTTTCTATAAAACCACCAGCGACACCTCAACAAGAAAGTGATTGTTATTACATCATTAAAGGTTTACACCTTGTAAACACAAACATACTGCTGAGAGGAAGGTCTGAGTCACAGCGCAGACATGCAACAAATCTGGACACAGGAATTTATCTGCTCTGCTGGGAGTCAAACGAACAACAGAGGAAGTTAATATGTTAGCTTAAGTTTAGGAGCAGGACCACGCCCCTTCCATCATCATCACTCAGCATCTACAATAAACTCACTTCACCTGGTGTTTCACCTTCGCCTCGCTATTTCCACACCCACCCTCCCCTTTCGACCGATCTAGGCTCCTCCGCATGCCCTCACCCCCCCTTTCATCCCCCATCCCCTTCACACTCCCCCCTCCTCCATCCCTCCTCCTCTTCATCCCTTCCTCCTTCCCATCATTCCTTCTCCCCTCATCCCTTCTCTATCCCATCCTTCATCCCTTCCTTTCACCTCCATCTCTACCTCGAAATTGCCTCCTAATCTTTTGCATTTCAGGTTAAAGCTGGGGGTGTGGGGGTGGTCCTAAGCAGGCTCGGGAAAGGATTTTTCCTGAAGACTGGGCCCCATGCTGAGTCTTTGCTCCAAGCCTTCATCCACGCACCCCCAGACATCTCACCATTCATCCCATCCATCCCTTCCTTCAATAAAATTCTTAAACTTATTTCATAGCATGGTCCTTGCTAGTGAATTATCTGTAGTAGATTAGATGGTTTGTTTTAGTTGTGGCTCACTTTTTCTTTGTGTTTGATCCCCACAAGTTCTGTTGTAGTTTTACTGCCTTGACAGCATTTTTGTTTTGTTTTGTTTGATTAGTTTGACTTTAAGAAGAGAAGCGTCTGTGAGAGTGTTTGACTGCACTTTGGGTTGAAAATCTTCAGACCCAATAGTTTTAAACTGTCCCCTTGAGTGTGCTATCCTCATTCTAACTATAATGAGAAGCCAAAATAAGGCAATGATAAAATAAATTAGGTGTTTGCTAGTTGTTGCTGCTGAGAGCCTGCAGGAGTCGCGGGGCGGGCCTGGGGTGGGGAGGTGTGCTCTGTGATGAGGAAGCTCGGTTCTTAGACCCAGCCCAGTGGGAGGAGATATTACCAAAAG
>JARVJO010000227.1:33261633-33277635 GCA_031762555.1 Cynodonichthys magdalenae
AATAATTTTTGAAACCTAAGCCTAACTATAGGATTTATCAAAGAGGAAAGTCTTCAGTCTAGTCTTAAAAGTAGACAGAATCCACGCCTCCAGCACACAATCATTTCTCAATAGCCGAAGGTCCAGACCCTCTGTACGAAGCAAAGTGTAGAACAAGGGGCTGGTTTTTACAAGGCTAGGTCAGGTATGTACTGGTGGTAAGAGGTCAGGGTTAGTCTATAGAAACAACTGGAAGTCAATGAATGATCCTAATATAGATGGAAATATGGGCGGGTATTACCTACTATGTGGGGACCATTTTTGGCATACACACCTACTTATGGGGACCAACTGGTACTTATGGGGATCTAAGCCCAGTCTTCATGAGGGGAAATGCCATTAGTGGGTTAGGGTAAGGGTTAGGCTGTAGAAATTAATGGAAGTCAATGCAATGTCTTCAGCTGTATCAGACTGTGCAAACTGTGTGTGTGCTTTGTTATGATGAAGTGGGGCACTTTGTTGGAACACACACTGGTCTGGTTTGGCTCTGGATGTGGAAAAGAAGGAAAAAGAAGTCACAAAAACTATGATTTAAACCTTTTCTGATCCTTTAAAGCCCTGTCACACTATAATGTTTTAGACAACTTATGCCAACTTGTGAAAATTTTTAAAATATCTGTGTTGAAGATGGAATTTTAAAAAATCAAATTGAAGCCTGTTTTAGGCGTCTACATACTGTAATGCTAACAAATAGATTATACAACTTTTATTAGTAATTTAAACAAAAAACTACTTTCATAAGTTGGCATAAGTTGTGTGACAGGGCCTTTACACTGTTTGTGTATAAAAGTAAAGTTTTTAATCACTTCTATTGGTAATTTGAATGAATTTCTTGATATTTTGTTCCACAGGTTTACTGGTTCAAAGATGGCAAGCAGATCTCAAAGAGGAGTGAACACTACAGGATCAGCCGAGACCCAGATGGTACCTGCTCTCTGCACACCGCCGCAGCCTCACTGGATGATGACGGCAACTACACTGTCCTCGCAGCAAACCCAGATGTAAGATAAAAAATAAATAAATAAAGACCAAGTGTTCTGTGGGGGAATGCCTATCGCCCGCCGCCTTTCATGATTTACACTAAGATCATCTTACGTGGAGAAATGACAGAGTTCGAGCCATTTTGGTCAGACTGTGAAAATAACTTTTTGTGTGATCCTGAGTGATCAGTTAGCTCTCAGAGAATGTGTTGGAGATGATTCTCAGCTACTACCACACAGAACTTCAGCTCAGTATTTGTACATATGACTTACAGCTCCTGTCGTGTTTGTTTAGGCCGATACCTGTGGCGGTCATCTTAAATTGAGTTGACTGGGAAAGTCAAACAGTTACAAATGTGCGTGCAGTGATCACTTTCTGAGAGTTTGATTAACATTAAGGCTAAACAATGCAACACTGGATGGAAATAAATCTTGTCACATTGCAGGAGCTTATTGAAACAATGCCACAGAGGATGTGTGATGTAATCAAAGCTAAAGATGGTCCAACCAATTATTAGAGTCTGACCTTTTTGTCTGGTGGTGACTTTTCTTTGGTCAGGTAGTGTATTTTGCTAACATGACAGACAAACACACACATGTACAGACACAGGCAAAAACATTATCTCCCACCTTTTGGCTGTAGGCAATAGAAAGCACATACATTTTGGAGCATCGTGATAATGTGTGCTGACATCTTGGCCTCCAGCCTGAACAGGAGGAAGGCGTTGAATAAAACAGGAAGTTACTAACACCCTTGAAAAAGTCAAAAGTTCATGTTCAACGGGCTGGATGATGGTGTTCCAGCTTTTTCGCTCACATCTGATTTACTTTTTTTCTGTCTGACCGTTGGCTGTGGTGTGTCCTCACATTACAGGGCAGGGTGAGCTGCACTGGCAGGATGATGGTGCAGGCAGTAAACCAGCGCGGCCGCAGTCCTCGAATGGCACCTGGACACATGCGCAGGTGGGAGTCTACTGCAAAAGGAAGGGGGGGAAAAAACAAATGTTGGGGATTATTTAAGTCCGGACAGCTGCTGGCTGGCACATGGTGTAACAAGCTGCTCACAGTCTGCATGACTCATGCTGCACACAGACACCAAATGGTCCAGGAGGCTCCTGTTTACACAAATGTTTGTTCTGTGCTAAAATCACACTTTGTTCTCTATTTAACTGTACGTTCAGGGAAGAGAAGCTGAGCGCTAATGAGAGGGAACAGCTGTTTTTTGTGCTCTGTTTTTCATCACTCTGATGAGCTTGTATCGACAGTTCATGCTGGTCCAGATAGTAAAACATGATCACAGGCTCTCTGATGGCAGCTTAAGGAACATAAAATTCACCTGGAAGCTGTTATCAACATGAACACTCCTTGATTCAACAAGAGCTCAGAGTTGTTTTGAGAGAGAGGACCATATAACAATCAGTGTCTATCCCTTTTCTAGGCTGGCGTACAGGTGGTGAGCTGATGTCAGGGAGGAATTTTAAAAACATTTGAAGGTTCTGAGCTGCTGTAAAGAGTTTAAAGAGACTGTCATTTATGGGGTGCCAAGTGTGAAATGAAATGTTAAAAAATTAAATTAACATATTTTTTATTATTTAGCTGACTGTTCTTACATTTTTTAATTTAAATGTAAAAAAAAATATTTTAAATATTAAATCCTAAATCTAAATGTAAAAGTTAAACCTCAAGTGTTGAAGTTAAATGTTGAAGTTCACATTTAGGTATTTTAGAATAGAATGCAGCCTTTACTGTTGGTGCTTGGCTCATGTTATGACATCACCATTCTGAGACAATAGCAACCGTTATCGCATCAATGCAGCTAAAGCTTTCCTACAAGACATCAAACTTGCAGTTATGGACCACAGGTACCACCCATATTGTTTTTTATGAACAGATTTTGAATTTAGATGTTAAATATTAGCGTTAGCAGCATTAGCAGCATTAGCAGCATTAGCAGCGCTAGCAGCATTAGCAGCATTAGCAGCGTTAGCAGCATTAGCAGCATTAGCAGCATTAGCAGCGTTAGCAGCATTAGCAGCATTAGCAGCATTAGCAGCGTTAGCGGTGGCTAGTAGCAGCCATTCCATTGTTGATGTTTGTTGCCAGGATAACCAGGATGACACTAACTTCTGCTAATGCTTCTAACACTGCTAAACATATATTTAAAATCTAAATTTAAAATGTGTTAAAAAAAACCAATATGGGTGGTACCTGTGGTCCAGCAGTTTGAAGTGCAGCTCGAACAAGTTTGGTGAGTACGGTTGGAAATGTTTTGTGTTTTCTGCCTAAAAACTCTGGCAGCAGACAGCATGAAACCAAAGACGTTAAGGCAACACCAGCAGACCTTACACCCCAGTTATATTAATAACAATAAGTAATAATAACTTGGCAATTGTTTTAAGTTGTTGCAACTCATTTTATTAATGTGTTTTGATAATCATACAGTTATATACTGAATTCTGGTGACAGGAAGTCATCCAGTGGTACGGGTTCACACAGATAAATAATTTAATATAATTCTTAATAGTATTTCTATTCAAAAAATGTTGCATGTTAGAACAGTGCCACTGTTCCTTCATTTAAAGGTTGTATAGCAGAAGTCCAACCAAGTTCTTTGGTTAGACTTTTTGAATTTAAAGCCAACAAAACAAGACACACATTAAACTGGTAACAACAGAAACTGGAGAAAAACGAGAAAACATGTAGGGCATAAAACAGTTAAGGTGGTGTGAAGCACACACAATCCTCTGCTGAAGATAAATGACAAACTGAGGGACTGTATAAACTGACAAAACCCACAACAGGACAGATGTAGGTGGGCTGGGCAAATACTGAGGAGCAGAGATTAACTGTGGGAACCAACAGGAGGAAAACACAAGGAGGCAACGAAACAAACTGAACACAAAGAAAATACAGAAACTAAACAGAATAAGAGTTAGTTTTAGAGTTATGTACCAGAAGTTGAAATTTAACCCCATATCTGTCCCCCTGTCAGACCCAGGTCGAGGTCCAGAGACAGCGGTGATGAGAACGATAACATCCAGGAGCGTCACTTTCGGCCCCACTTCCTGCAGGCACCTGGTGATCTCATCGTCCAGGAGGGCCGCTTGTGCCGGATGGACTGTAAGGTAAAAACCTCTGATGAGTCCAGCAGGTGGAGGAGAGGAGATAATAGCAGTGCTCTTTTACTGCTGCGTTCCAATGCAATCTCTAATTTAAACGACCGGCATGCACCCATAACAATCCAGAAATAAATATAAACTGATAAATGTCGTCCTGGAACCGGTAGGTCGCCGGTTCGATCCCCCGTTCCAGCTGTCTCAGTTGTGTCCTTGGGCAAGGCACTTCACCCCTGATGCCTCTGATGTGTGTCCCATCAGTGTATAAATGTGATTGGCTCTGATTAGTCTCCATAGATGATTGTACATGTTAGCTTTGTAGGAGATCTAGTAGAGTGCTGTGTAAATGGGTAAATGAGGGCACAGATTGTAGTGTAAAGCTCTTTGAATATCCTGGTTGGATAGAAAGGTGCTATATAAGTACAGTCCATTTAAATCAGTGGTCTTTGACTCAGCGTTGCCTCCACTGTTTACTAAATGTGATTTTTGGGGGTCAATGTTCAGAAAATACTGTATTTGTTTATTGTTTATTGTAAATTTATTCATTTAAAAACAAACAAAAACTATACACAACAAATAATAGAAATCACAAATAAAAATAAAATAAAAGGCAGCAGAAAGAAGAAAAGAATCTTATCTGCCCCTTTTTCCAAAAAAATTAAATTCAAACAATAGTTCTTATGAATGCACATTATACAAATCCTATTTCTTTAACAAATTAACTTTTATCATTCTCTTAAAAAAATTATGTATTTAATAATCTTGACAAACTAATAGCATTCATGATCATTTAAAATGACGAAAAAGCAATTTTTGACTAAATATCAGACATGCATTTTAACTACGTATCTGAAAACTTTAAAAGTTTATCATTATCGTTTATCTAATTAAATTTGTTATTTGATTTCATATATGTGCTTCCTCCTGTCATGTTGCTTCCTATGGGGCACCAAGTGTAAAATGAAATGTTAAAAATTTCACTATTTTTCTTATTTAGCTAACATTTTATTGTTATTCAGTTCACTGTTCTTACATTTAACTAATTTTACTAAATGTTGAATTTAAATGTTAAAAAATATATTTAAATATTGAATCCTAAATCTAAATGTTTAAATCTAAATTAAAAGGTTGAGGTTAAATGTTGAAGTTCACATTTAGGTATTTTGTTTTGGTATTTTATTTCTTTAGTATTTTATTCCTTTAGTAGTGTTAGCAAAAGTTAGCATCAGAAACCAGAATGATCCTGCGACAAACAGCAACAATGGCTACCGCTAGCCACTGCTAACTCTGCTAAAGATATTTAAAATCTAAATTTAAAATGTGTTCATAAAAAACATTATAGATGGTACCTGTGATCCAGCAGTTTGAAGTGAAGCTCAGACACCAGCCATAACTGCAAGTTTGATGTCTTGTTTTGTCTCAGGATGATGACATCATAACATGAGCCGAGCTGTGTTCCATTCCAAAAAAACCTAAATGTGAACTTCAACATTTAAGGTTTAACTTTTACATTTAGATTTTGGATTTATTATTTAAATATATTTTTTTAACATTTAAATAGAATTAGAAAAAAATAGCTAAATGTAAGAACATTGAGCTAAATAATGAAAAATATGTGCGTTGAAATTTTTTAACATTTCATTTTACACTTGGTGCCCCATAGATTCCTGTGATCAAATAAATAGGGAGATGCTCTAAAAATGTCTGAGAACTGGGGAAAAAAAGCCCAAAGCAATGAGAAAATGTTAATCATAGTAATACAGAAAGCCATTTCAGATCCACCCTTTAATCCAGTGTCTGGGTTGCTCTGAGGGAGGCTCCTTGTCAGCTCTGCCAACTCTGAGAGTACAGCTTCTTTAGAGAAAACTAAAAACCAGCAGAGAAAGGATGTTTCAGCAGCATCTGAGCAGAGAAAACAGGTCGTTTTTCAGGGATTAGGATGCTTGAGCTCGTTTTCTGTCTTTGTTCGCTCTGTCTTCACTTCATATGTCTGCATTTAGAAACTGTTGAAAAACTGGAACATGCAGTAAAATAAAACAGATCCACTCTTATTAAAATGCCTGATGTTATTTATGACAAACCAGAGTTCCTGCAAGTCTGGGATTAGGTTTTATTATTTTCCATGTCTGGATAAATATGTAAAAGAACACAAAAAACAGTGTATGGATAAACAAAAGTGTTTCCAGACTTATTTTGCTATTGCATTTTCTAAATAATTCATTTAATTTGCTTGGACAGCCAAAGGAATTTTCACATTTTTTGTACTTGGTCGTCTTGATGTTCACTTTTGGTTCAAGACCACATCAAGCTTTGAGGTTTTAACCAAAAACATCTTTGAGCTTCTGACTGAGAACTTTTAGACCACACATGGGCAACATAAAAGCCAGAAGTGGCCATTGGACTACATCATTCAGACTTTCTGTGTTCCTAAAGGAGACATATCATGTAAAATCCCCTTTTTTAGCCCTTAAATGCATTTTGTTGTGTACTTGGAGTCTCTAGGATGCAAAAGGTTTAATTTAGTTCTCCCGGTTTTGCGTAGATATCTTTATATTCTGTTTGGTAAGTTCTCTCTATTTTCTATGACATTTTCTGAACCATTATGTCAAATTATTTGTGACAGAACTTCTAAATAAGGTCTGGATTTACCAACTACAGTTTAGTGGTCTTCATCGTCCTCTGGTTCTGGGTCAGACTCTGGTTCCAACACATAATGCTGGATGGACAAGTCTTCCTTGTGGAGTTATACTGAACAAAAATATAAATGCAGCACTTTTGTTTTTGCTCCCATTTTTAATGAGCTGAACTCAAAGATCTAAGACTTTATCTATGCACACAATAGACCTTCCTTCTTCAAATATGGTTCATAAATGTGTCTAATCTGTGTTAGGGGGCACTTCTCCTTTGCAGAGATAATCCATCCCACCTCAAAAGTGTGGCATATCAAGATGCTGATTAGACAGCATGATTATTGTACATGTGTGCCTTAGGCTGGCCACAATAAAAGGCCACTCTGAAACTTTCAAACTAGAAAATTATGGAGTTTTATAAAAGAAAATGTGTAGAAGACCCAGCAGACATTTGATTACAAAACATTTGTGGCTGTCTGAAGTTTCCATCCTGGAAACAGTCTGACTACTAAACATCTTCGGAGTCACTTCCAGGTAGTTTATCTCTTCCTGGTCCTGTTGTGATTCTATGAATCCTGCACAGTTTGACCTGTAATAGAAGCACGTGGCTGTTGACAGTGACACAGTTTCCAGGTGGGCTAGCTGCAACAGACCAGGTGTTGGGTTTCCTCATCTCACATAGACAGGTTTTTCCTCTTTTCAGGTTTTCCCATGACAAAGCACTGCAGGCAACAGAGATCTTTCGATAAGCACAACAGATAAAAACACACACTTGTGAAAACATAAGCAAATAATATTTGATTTAAGGAAACAAGAACAAACTGCACAATCATGACTCTTCCTCGCTGAAGACGTCAAACGAGGATTCACAAATCCATCAAGTCATGCTGTTTTTAAATCTTCCTGCAGGTGAGCGGCCTCCCCACACCTGACCTCATCTGGCAGCTGAACGGGCAGACCATTGGGCCTGACTCCGCCCACAAGATGCTGGTGAGGGAGAACGGCGTGCACTCGCTGGTCATCGAGCCTGTGACGAGCCACGATGCAGGCATCTACACCTGCATCGCCAGCAACCGAGCCGGTCAGAACTCTTTCAACCTGGAGCTCATTGTTGCAGGTAAATGAAAAGCTTAACGCAGCAAAGCTCATGTTTTATTGCTGGGTTGCAGTCACATGACCCGGATGATGCGTGAAATTAAGATGGGGGGAGGCCCGGTTTAAAACACAGCAAAAAGGATCACATCAAGCACCGTAATGCCCTGAATGTGCTGGTTCAGATGAGATATCATGAAAAAATATGCATACGTTTAGGATCTGATCCATATTGTCTTAATAAAAAAGACTTGTCATATAATCTGGAGGATTTACTCGCATCGAAACGACTGACATAAACTATATGATGCTGCAGACCTGGTATTATAAGACGAGCCAGATGAAAGTTTTCAAAAACCTCGAAGCTACAATTATTTATTTTCATGTTGGGTCAAACATTTAGGATCCAAAGAAGCTTTAAATGTCTGTCGACTTGTTTCTGCCCGGATGAGTAGTGAGTTGTGCTAGAGTATTATAACAATGCTATCGCTAACGCTAACAATGAATTAACCCGTTATTTCTATGTGCTTGGACCTACTTGTAAATAATTTATTTAGCTTCTGCAAACCCAAATTCAACTAATTGTTAAATAAAATATCTGAAAACATGATTAAACGATCAGAGCCTCACCTGTTAGAAAGTGATCGCTGCAAACTCTTGCGTTGTCCGTTTCCACACCTCCTGTTTCTAACCATAGATTGTTGATGCACTTTTGTCATCTTTTTTTCTGACACTACTTTCAGAACACAAAAAAACTTTATATTTCTCCCGATTGGAGCAGTTGCAACAACCGAACATGACACAGAATTGAGTTATTTTGACGCTGAATTAACAGAAGGAAACAGGGCTGCGTTTACTTCCTGCCCCCCGTCTGCATTTCATGACGTTGATACTACGTCATCTGCAACCCAGCAATTCTCATGATGCAGCTCGATCACAAAACGTCTCCTCCCCCCGCAGCTAAAGAGATGCACAAAGCCCCTTCGTTCATTGAGAAGCTTCAGAACACAAGCGTTGCTGAGGGGCATCCTGTGCGACTGGAGTGCCGGGTGGCAGGTGTTCCCCACCCCCAGATCTTCTGGAAGAGGGAGAACGAGTCATTCACACACAACACAGACAGAATCAGGTGAGTGAATCTGCTTTTTCCTTTGACCACCTCCAAACCTCTGATAGTCAAACAATAACCAAAATCCTTCTTTCCCAGCATGCACCAGGACAACTGCGGCTACCTGTGTATGATAATCCAACCGGCTCTGAAGGAAGACGCCGGCTGGTACACCGTCTCTGCCAGGAACGACGCCGGCATCATATCCAGCACCGCTCGCCTCGACGTTCATGGTACGTTCCAAACTGTGAATCAAACAGTTCCTGTCATTTACTGACGCCCTGCAGCGACCTTCATCATTTCAATCTCTTCTGTCCTCAGCTCACTGGCAACAGCCAAACCTCCCCAAGCCCAAGAAGGTGCGTCCCTCCACCAGTCGCTACGCCGCGCTGACGGAGAGAGGGCTAGACGTGAAGGCGGCCTTCTTTCCTGACTCCAGCCCGCTGCAGCCTGGTGGCCTGGTGGAAAGTGACGACCTGTAGGAGTACCCGGAAGACCCCCTGAGAGCTGCCAGCACATCTGAGACACACTTAAAAAAACAAGGATGGACAGAATAAAACCCTGTCTACCACTACTGAACCGCAGATACAAAAAGCAAAGGGTTGGTGGGTCAAAGGCAATGAAGTAGCTCTGATTTTTATACATTATAAACCCCATCTTCTCCCCCGATATACAAGAAAACTCATCAGGTTGACCTGGAAAACGATTAAGGCGCTCACAACAAGCAAAGACTTGAAATATAAACTGCTGCAAAGACATAATGCAACTTAGACTCGCGATGCATGTTCAAGTGGTGCCATTTTCACAAACGTTAGATGGATCAGCAGGTAGCACTTTTCCCCTGGACGTGTAGAGGACGACGCTTCGTGTGGCTCAGTACTGATTGTATCGGACCAGAAAGTAAGAGAATAAAGCTAGATACATGAAAACTTTTAATAGAAAAGAGAAAGTTTGTTGAAAAGATTGTGTCTGGGTTGAAGTTAAAGAAAGTTCTGACAGGAAGTGAAAAAGCAGGTTGATTTAAAAATTGATAAACAGAAAAAAGTGATACTGGCACAGTTTGGCGATTATCTTCTGTTTTACTTTTAGAAGGTTGTCATGAAACATTCTCACTCAAAAATAAAAAAATAAAAAATACTGTGAACGTGTGTTTCTCACACATAACCCCAATTTTTCATTTTATTTTTGTATGAAAAAAAAAAGATTCTCTGAACAAACAGGAGTTAAATTATATTTCTGGTCACCTAAGGATCCTGTCTGGATAATTCAAGTTTTATAAATGTATTTACTGCCTTAAATTACTTCAATTTAACACTCTTTCTTTGCATGTTACTTTTGGACACTTGTATAGTGCCAAGCATCTTTACCTGGATAAAAACACAACCTTTTTCAATATTGATGGGTAATGAACAATCAAAGTAAAATATGAAAGTTTAAATATATTTATGTCTTTCATTTCTTGTCTCCTCTGTAGTAATTTACAGAAAAGACATTTGTCTTTATCCAGTGCCTTCATCAGCTGATATTTCAGTGCTGGCACAGCTTTATGCCAATCAGTTTCTGTTGATGAATTGTTGTAATGTTATTTTAGGTTCAGAACTGTAATAAAATTCAAGCTCTTCTGAAATCGTCTAATATTTATTTTTCATCTACGAGGTGCATCATACAGTCATGGGGAAAAAGAAAGTCCACTATTTTTCCTGTATACTGCTCTAGAGTCTAGAGCATACTAGTAAATGTTTAGACTAATGCCACAATGGAAAGACATCATCAATGACCTTAGAGAAGCAACAGTTTCTACTTATTGATGGTCTCATCATCCTACAGTGAAAAATATTATTCATATTTGAGGCAGCTGCTTATCTTCTCAGGTGTAGATGTTTCAGCAAATTCACACAAGGTCAGACCGTGTAATGTTCAGAGACATGACAAAAAACCCAAGAGCTCCATGTCAGACTCTACACACCCCAGTTAGCAGGAACATTCATGGCAGGACGACTAGAAAAAGACTGAACAAGTCTAGGATTGCTGGGAGAAAATCCTCTCTCGAAGTAATATGCAGCTTATGTTTGTAATGTTTCATCTAAATTGACCACAAGCCTTTTGGAACAATGTCCTTTGGACGAACGAGACCAAAGTAGCCTTGCTTGGAGTAAACCAAACACAAGATATCAGCACAAACACAACATACTGTCAAACACGGTGGTGGAGCACTGATGATTTTAGCTTGTTTTGCAGCCACAGGAGCATCTTGAGTCGACTTCCAGCTCCTCTGTAGATAATCTTTCAGACATCTAGACATCTATCCGACAGCTGCGGCAGGACTGCAGGGGTAAATGAGATCCACTTTGGGTTCCAAGGCTCTGGATGTTGTGGGGCTGTCTTGGTTGACACGCCTTTGCAACATCGGGGGCAGTGTCACTTGATTGACAGACTGTGGTGATGGTTCTTCTTTTCAAAAAGGGTGTGCGCCGATTACAGGGGCATCACTGTCCTTAGCCTCCCTGGTAAGGTATTTTCAGGGATACTGGAGAAGAAAGTCCAACTTAGAACTTAGAATTCAGGAGGAACAATGCTGGTTCTGTCCTGGCTGTGGAACACTGGACCAACTCTGGAGTTTGCTTAGGCAGTCTATATGTGTTTTGTGGACTTTGATGGTGTTCCTTGAGGTACACTGTGGGGGTGCTCCATGATTGTGGCTCCATTAATACAGGATTTTCAGTCCTGATACAAGCAGTGCAAGAGTTTGGTTCGCATTCCTGCTAGTAAGTCAGACCACTTTAGAGTGGGAGTTGAACTCAGTCAGAACTGCCCATTGTCACCAATTCTGTTCATAGTTTTTATGAACAGAATGTCTTGGCACAGCCAGGGGCAGAAGTCATTTGATTTGGTGGCCTCAGGATTCTGTCTCTGGTATTTGCTGATGATGTGGTCCTATTGGTATCATCGTACCGTGATCTTCAGCTCTCACTGGAGCAGTTAGCAGCTGGGATGAGGATCAGCACCTCCAAATCTGTGGTTATGATCCTCAGTTGGAAAAGGGTGGACTGTCCTCTCTAGGTGGGGGATCCACTGCCTCAAGTGGATGAATTGAAGTGTCTCAGGATTTTATTCATGAGTGAGGGAAAAATGAAGTGTAAGATTGACAGAAGGATTTGTGCTGCTTCCTCAGTACTGCAGAATGTACCGGTCTGTGAAGAGGGAGCTGAGCTGTAAAGTGAAGCTCTCAGTGTACCCATCAGTCTACGTTTCTTCCCTCACCTATAGTCACAAACTTTGGGTAGAGACTGAAAGAATGAGATCACGGATACAAGCCGTCAAAATGACTGTTCTCTGCAGGGTGTCTGGGCTCCCCCTTAGAGACAGGGTGAGAAGCTTGGTCATTAGGGAAGGACTCAGAGTAGAGCTGCTGCTCCTCCAGATTGAAAGGAAAGAGTTGAGGTGGTTTGAGCATCTGGTAAGGATGCCTCCTGGACACATCCCCAGGGAAGTTTTCTGGGTATGTCCAGCTGAAAGGAAACACTGGAGAGACTATGCCTTTCTGCTGGCCTGGGAATGCATTGGAGTCCTCCCAGAAGTGCTAGTAAAAGGTGGCTGTGGAAAGAAAGGTCTGGGCTTCCTGCTCAAGCTGCTGCCCCTGCATCCACCTCTGGGACAAGCAGAAGATAATGGATGGATCATGATGGAACAGGGCAATGATCCAAAACAGCACAGAATGACTGAAATACAGAAAAATCAAGGAGTTGCAATGGTGTATTTAAAGTCTACACCTCAACCTGAATGAAATACTGAATTTATTATTTTTATTTTACAGTTGTTTAACCAGGTAAATCCCATTAAGATCACAGATCTCTTTTGCAAAGGAGGCCTGAAGGCAACTTATTGTACATGTTTTTGTGCTGTGGGGGAAACCGGAGTACCCAGAGAAAACCCATACAAGCATGAGGAGAACATGCAAACTCTGCACATAAAGACCCCAGGTCCAGACCAGGGATCAAACCCAGGATCTTCTTGCTGTGAGGCGTCAGTGCTAACCACTGATCCACCGTGGTTGGACCTTCAGAGATCTGAGCAGAAACAACTGTCTGTAAACCTCAATGAACTGAAGCAATATTGTAAAGGAGAGTGGGCTAAAATTCTTCCACAACCATGTAGTGAGAGTTACAATGATGCTGAGCTGGACTTAGTTTTTCACACAACTTTTCTATTTTGACTTTGTTTTGTTTAATAAATAAAAATAAATAAATGATGAGATGGTGGAACCTGTTGCGTGTTTTTGTTCACCTGAGGTCATTTTTTTTCCCTAATTTGAGAACCAGATACATTACAGATATATTTACTCTGACACAATAACTAACAAAGGGTGGACCACGGGGAGAGAAATTTCTTATTTTATTTATGAACAGAATGTTTTAGAGATAAAGAGAAGAATCCAAGCTCTTTGGATCTCATTACTAAACATGACAGACACATCTGCCCGCTTCCATCAGGTTTAAAAACTAACCAGACACAAAAAAACATTCCCAAAACTAAAAGTTACCCCTCCACCCCCAACTCCACCAGAACCTCTAATTTCCTCCAGCTGTAGCCCTGCATGCCTTTTCCCTGGACAGGCCCCACAGAGGTGGGATCAGGGGGCTGTTTGTGTGTCTGTGTTATATGTGTGTGTGTGTGTGTGTGTGTTGGCTCTGAGGGGATCTCCTGAGGGAAGTGGAGAAACAAGACATGAGCATTAGAGTCAGTCCCAAGCATTCAACAGTCATGGAAAAAGACCAGCAGAGTTAAATATTGGGATTAAATTTAGGAGCACAAGGCAGTGGGGGTCTGGACTGGGCCAGACACTTTGGAGTCAACAGCGTTAGTCATGATGGACCGTCACACACCCATTGTGGCCACACAGAGTGACTCAGCAGAAAGCCTGAAAAAGCACAAAGTTGTTTTGTTCTTCAGATGTATAACACCAGCAATAAAAGCAAACAATCCAGTAGTTTTAAAGAAGAGGTCTCCTTTCCTCTTCCTGCGCAACGCTGATTGGATTTGATGTGATGCAGTTTCAGAGGACACCGCCTTCTCTACATGACCAACTGCAGCCCTCCGTCCACCACCAGCACCTGTCCTGTAACGTAGGAGGACTCCAGCAGAAAGAGCACAGCTTGGGCCACTTCCTCCGACGTGCCAAACCTCGCCAGAGGGATGGAGCGCGCTCTGTCCTCCTCCCTCAGCCCCGCCGTCATGTCGGTGTGGATGAAACCTGCAGAGATAGACCAGAGCAACAAGCTGTCAGGGCCGTGATAAATGGAAGACCTCACAGTCCTCGAAGGAATGCATATCAGTTGCTGTCTTCCATGCAAGAGTTTTAAAAAACAAACATTTTGTGGTCTGTTAGTATTCATAGTACATGCTGGGGATGACTCTCAGCTACTACCACTCCAAATATCAGCTCAATATCTGCTAAATTTACTCAATTATAGGAATTTTGATGTTTTCTAAGGTAAGTTGCCTGTGATCAAGTGTTGTACTCTAAAGCAACAAATTTCAGCAATAGTACTGAAAGATTTTGCGTGTTATTTACGTGATAGGTGGCTAACTCGGAGAGAATGAATATACACCAACCAATATCAATTTTGCAGTAAATGGAAGAAGATTCATACAACCCGGTACCGGACAGAAAAAAGCTGGTTTATTCTCAAACCGTTGAGCCGTTCTGCCCCGAGCTCTTCTCCACACAATCCATTTATAACATTTTTCTTCCGGGTTTTTCTCCGCCTTTCTGCGCATGCACCGACTTCAGGAAAAGGGGGGTTCTATCTTGGTCGGAGAAAAAACCCTTTTACACATTTCCTGCCCTGATGTAAAAATAATTCTTTAAGTGTTGTTTGTGTGAGACATGTAACTAAATCTAAAATCATCAAATTACAGAGTGGTCCACAGTATTTCATCATCTCAAACAACCTTTATAAACCATAGAAATGTGTATGTATTAAAAATCAGTAAGTAACATTTCCCATTAATTTCTACAATTCCCCCTCTTTGCATGACAACCTCGTCATGCAAAATTTAAGAAATTAATCAGCCCTATACGGTTGCAAAAATACTATGTGTGTGTTTTTATCCTTAGCCTGTCTGCACATCTTGGAAAAAACATAACATTCCACCCCTGATTAACAAAATGATTATTTTATTCCACCCCGATATAAAATTAGAAAAATCACAACCTGAGCTTACTCTGGTCTGAACTGGTCAGCTGTTTGTTTATTTTTTAGTCAGCAGAGGTTCCAGAACTTGCTGAACCGTAGGAAGTCAGTCCTCAGCACTGCTTCATCTCCATCTCTTACAGACAGACCAGCTCACTATCTGACTGGATCAAAATCAACAGCCTAGTGTTTCAATTCTAATTAATAAATTAATAAATCAATAAATGCGATCATTTATTTACATAATCAAACAAATCACGAGTGATCAAACACGCGTCCGAGCTTAATTAATTATCAATCCAGCACTTAAAATAGAAACATCAAACGATGGCTTAGATATTACTTAACCCAGCATTTGAAGGCACTTAAACTTAGGTTTTTGGCAACGCATATACCATAGTTTAAAGGAAAGGAGGAAAATAAGATATTAGTATCTCTACTTGTAATCTTATTTTAAAGAATATGGGTTTAACCAGAAGAGCGAAGCATCTCTCACTCGACATCAGCCAAAGCCATGGAACTAGTAACAAGCCAGCTATTACCTGGTGAAGACAGGTGACCCATCAAGAGTCCAGGGTAGTGAGGTTATAGAGTGACCAAGGAACATTCAGTCCTTACTCTCCCTGATCCTTGGCAGGTGTTCCTCAGCTCCAGTCTGCAGCTCCGCATCAGTCGTAACGAAGAAGCAAGGCTTACTGGTTCCCATCAAAATAGAAGTTGCTTTGTGAAGCTTCACGCTTTGTAATTGAATGAATGAATGAATGAATTTAATTTATTTCAGACAATTAACAATTTTCAATAATAAATAAATCAATTTCAGAAATACTTCTAACAAACAACCTTATA
>JARVJO010000227.1:33303942-33316035 GCA_031762555.1 Cynodonichthys magdalenae
CCCCCGCCGCCCCCCCCCCCCGCCAGGTCCCATCATATGAGGACTATTTTTAGACTACACACCTGTACGTGGGGACAACTGGTACTTATGAGGACCTAAGCGCATTCCCCATTAGGTTTAGGGTCAGATATGACCTCTCTACCTCTCTATAAATCTAATTTTGGAAAATCTTAATGCTTTATTTTACTCAGTACATTTACTTTCAATACTAAAGTACATTTTATATCAGAAATTTACTTTTGATACACTTTAATTTTTTTACTCAAGCTATATTCTTAGAGGGTACTTTAACTTTTACCAAAGTATTTTTATAGTAAGATACTTGTACTTTTACTCAAGTATCAGTTTTAGGTACTTTATACAAGACAGGCTCAATGCACCACAAAGTAAGTAAAGTAGCACCATCTACATTTTCTTACTTATGTTTAACTCCTTTCACTATCATACACAAAATATTTTGATGTAAAATAATCTTTAGAAGATCTTTGTTTGTGGGTTTGAAATGTTTAATGTGTCAGAATACACAGCATTTAACCCTCATGACAAAAAAACAACCTTCAACAAATATCAAGCAGTATCAGATATTGGAGTAAAAAGCATGCGCAGTTGATGAACCTACCAAAGCGATGGATGTGTAGCTTGCCTCAGAGGGAAATGTGAAAACTGTTGCTGTAGTAACAGGACTACTAGGAGGCGGGGTCACGATTAGTCCAGTTGTGCAAATATGTACCTGTCAATAAAAGGAGAAATGTAAGACTTTAATTCATCATTATGAACCTATTGTAGAAAACACACTCTTATCAAGGACACATCTTTAAAAACTCTCAATATTAGCTAAATTTTATGAAATAAAGAACTCTCCTGCCAGTGAGCAGTTCTGCTTACGTGAGACACGTGAACTGATTGGTCAAAAAAGGTCCAGTGACATTTCATTAGTGGCAGCTTTTCCAATCAGTCATACAAACACATCTTGATGATGTCGTGGTAACAAGGCAACACAAATAAACACACAATCTCTCTCAGTAACCTGTTGACCCTCCAAGGATGACTGCTTCAGACAGAGCTGCCTCCTAAGCTGAATCTCTCAGAGAGCAACAGTGTGCTCAAAACTAGCATTGTTGGGAAAATGACTGAAAGCCTATAATGCACAGGGCAGAGTGCATTTTCTTAATTTAAAAAAATGTAAGCCAGTTGGTTGATTTGAACACTCCTCTGGAATGCCTTATAATCCACCTTATTATGATACTCTATTTTACGATGAACTTAGTCTTGATTCAACTTGATTCTCAAAGAGAGACAATATGGTTTGGGGATTTTAATATCAACTGGTCTGATAAACACTGCAAACAAAGAATAAAAGCAGTCATGACAAAATTTAATTATCAGCAAATGAATAAAAGACCGAAAAGGTCAACTAGGCAGACTGAAACCTTCATTGACCTGGTATTTAGTAACAAACCAGAACGTATAACAAGAACTTATAATCTGATTACAGGACTTTCAGACCATAACATGACTCTGACAGGTAGGAAACTGACAAAAAAACGCCTGCCGTATTTTAGTAAACCTAATAATGAAAGAATAAAAAGTATCATTTCCAAATCAAAAAACTGTGCAATGTGAAAGGGAACTCAATAAGATAAACTGGGACCAAATAATGCATCCAGATGATGTAGTGGAGTGTTGTAATTCCATGACACCAACAATTGCAGGACTTTTGGAAGAATTTACAAAGCAAAGAAAATGTAGGCAAAAAGCCCCTACATTACCTTGGATAAATATTGAAACACAAAAATTTACAAATAAGCGGGATTTGGCTCTTTAAACATCTTTACATTCAAAATGTAATGCTGACCTTTTGATTCATATAAGCATAAGGAACAAAGTGGTACATGAACTACATAAAGCAAAAGCCACACATTTATTTATTATTTATTTTTAACCGACAACGCTAAAACCAGCAATAATTCCCTTTGGAAGAAAATAATCTGACCAACAGGACCAATAAACACAAAAGGAGAACTGAACTTATCATCAATGGTAATATTATAACCATTAGTGCCATCGTATGGTTGACAAATTCAAGTCATATTTGGTACAATTAGTTGAAACTTTATCAGAACATTTTTAGTCTGTAGACCCTCCTAATCAGTTGCTGGGAATTACCTCAACAGATTCATTTCATATGGAAGAGGTTCAGGATATAAAAGTTGCAGAAATAATAAATAAGCTTTCAAATTCCAAATCAAATGACATTTGTAATATGAATGAATAGCTGCTTTCTTAAAAAATATCAAGATGTCCTAGTTAAACCACAGACACATCTCGTTAGTCTCTCTATAAGAACAGGTATGCTTCTAAGTTCTTGGAAAAAAGCAGTAATCACTGAGGTATTCAAACAGGAAGTCAAGACGCTATGTTTAACTACATCAGTTTTAAGGTAGTAAAGTAATTGAAAAGGTTGTTGCAGCACAACTGACTGAGTATTTAGAATCTAGGCAGCTCCTCCACCCACAGCAGTTTGGGTTTAGACCAGGTTATTCTCCTGAAGTGGCAAACTGCTGTTTAATTGAAAGTTTAAAGAAGTCCCTGGATAAGGGTAATGTGATGGGTGCAGTACTTATCAACCTAAAAAAACATTCAATATGGTTAATCAGTTTGCTTTTATCTAAATCGTCAGAGTTTTATTTTTCAATTGAGGCAATAAGCTGGGTTACATCTTATCTTCAGTCTTAAGCTCAGTGTGTTGAAATAGATCAAGACATATCTGGATTTTTGAACATAAAAAAGTGCATTCCACCTGGCTCGATACTCGGCCCTTTGCCGTTTAGTTTCTTCATAAATGACTTGCCTCTACGCTGCTCAGATGCCAGCTGTCAACTCTATGCGGATGATGCAGTTCTTTATGCACACGCTCAGTCACCAGACCAAGCTGTGGAGGTATTGTCCAACTATATGTCTTGGTTTGGTGCTGGATCCTCAATTTAAATTTGATAAACATATAAAGACAATTTCAAAAACAGTACAAAGTAATATTAGTTGTTTAAAACTAATTAGAAACTACTGTATATACAAAGTCAGGCAGCCCTGCATTTAGGGTTGGACGATATTGGAAAACAAATTAATCATGATTAATTGAGGTATTTAGCTCATAATGACCAATATGACGATTAATCCCCTGGAGTCCCTGGACGCCTGCATGTCCTAGTCACATGACCAATTTAAATCAGTCTAGTGGGAAAGATTTGCTCTCCATAAAATTTTGTTCCAAATTATGTCAAAAGTACAGACTTCAAGCTATACATCAATTTTTAAATTGTGTTGATAGACCAAGTAAAACCAGAGTTATGATAAATCATTGAAAAATGTTTATCATATTTGAAGCAGAGGAGCATCGAGCGGACTGACCGGGGAAATCCCCAGTCTGCCTGCTGACATTAATCGTAATAATTGTCAAGTGACAAAAAAATAATCGATTAAAGTTTTTCTGATGGTTAATTGCACACAACTGAATTTTGTGCAACTCTACCTGCAATTTATTATTTTTTGTCACAGCAGATTGCATGACTGCATGGGCACAGGCCTCTCCAACTGTAACCAAACACATTGGCTCTTTATACAATCAGGCTGTAAAAATATTGGATAAACAGCCAATCATCACTACTATTATTACGAAATATAATCTAATGAGCTCTGACAGCTTTATTACCTTTTGTTTTCTCTTTCATAAATGCATCAATCAAGTAGACCCTGAGCCATTACATACATTTGTTGAGACAGAACAGCACTAGAGTCACTAGTGCCACCAATCATGACTTTAAAATACCATTTTGAGGGACAACCTTTAGACAGACAGCCTTCTCTGTTAGGCGCTGTAAGCTTTGGAACTCATTACAGTCTGATTTTAAGATCATAAATTATATTAAAATATTCACTTCAAAGCTTAAGAATTGGCTAAATATGAACCAGAATTGTACTCATTTTTAAATATTGTAATTGTTTTGGTTCAGTAGTTTTAAAAACATTGTTTTAAATCTTTTTACAACATTTTATTGTATTTACTGTTGATCTTAACTTTTCATTTAAACAAATTATTAAAGGTCCTTCTAAGGATGGGTTTTTCTGAATTAGCTAAGGCTGTATACACTGTGATGCAGGTTTAGATTGTTTTGATCTATGTTTCTTGTATCTGTCCCTATCAAATAAACAATTAAAAAAGGCACACAGTACCAGCTTGTTTTGTTTTTTCCTTCAGAAACCTCCCTCCATCATCTAGCACAGAAGACAGCAAGTTAATTTCCAAGACAGACTACACAGCCCTCTGGGCAGCCTGTGATAACCTTTGTTGTGTTTTGTCTGAGGTTTAGAATGAAAACAGAAAAATGCAGCTAAATGAAAGAAAATAAGACAAAACGGTTCCTGTTGTGATTTTACCAAACAGTGATCTATGAAAACTGCTAGCCTTGTTGACAATGGAGAAGATCACTTTACAAGGTCAAAAACATTTCTGTTATTCTAAACTGCTTCCTGATAATGACTGGTGAGAAACGGGCAAAAGATTAAACCTTCTGTACGAAAACAAGTCTTTCATTACATACAAATTACATTTAAACAAGGATGTGGTTTGAAAAGATCCAGAGGATCTGCTTTGCTGTAGACAAATACTTTTTTGTCTTCATTTCACATAAAAACTCAGACTACAAAAGAAGTTTAATGATTGAACCTTTTAGAGGTTTAATTTGAACACAGCATTGCAGGGAGCCTGCAGTTTCCATACAACAAAGAAAATTATGTAGAAGAGGATAAAAATACACTAAAAGACAGACTTGAACAAAGAAAAAGTGAGCTGGCTGCTGAAACTGGAGGAAAAACAACTGCTTAGTAGCATGAAATCAGTCTGGAAAGATGACTATAAAAAGACCTTATACCTATACTTCCTACTTCATCAGCTGCTTATAGTTTAACTTATAGCTTAAGATAGAACTCGACACCAACCGTCACGGACGGACGGACGGAGAGCATTTATGTCCCCTGCCTCAGCGACGGGGCCAATAAGCTGGAGTTGTTTTGTAGATGAGTCAAGTTAAACTACCATCATTTTGAACACTTGGTCACAAGACGAGGAAAAAGAAAGTTGGTTTAATTGCCAACAGGGCAAAAGTGGCGCCTTTAAAGGTTATAAAAATCTTGATGAAACAATAAGAACTAAAAGCTGGACACTGCTCTTCAAATACATGATTGTGTGCTGTAAACTTTCTTTTACTTGTTACGCTAATGAGTTCTCCTCCGTTACTTAAGAGTCATTTCAAACAGAAAAGTGGATTAAAGTAGGTGTCAGCAGATTTGTTGTGAAAGGTCTACTTCTACCTCTGCAAATAGGTTTTCTGTTTTCAGCCAACAAACCGAGTGCAGCAGCTTTAAAACAAACAGCACAGCTTCTTGGGCCTCTCTGTGAACAGTCTTACCTGTGAAGGTGCGCTGCTGGAAAGCCCCCCGCTGATCTCGCCGATCCGAGCGGCAGCTGTGGGATTGCTGGAGCTGATGAGGACCGGCCCACTAATCTCCATGGAGTGGCGCTGCGGGGGAGGGGCTAACATGGGTTTGTGGGACATAGTGAGGGAAGTGAAGGAATGCCGTTTCTTGCTGTTCTTCTTCTCTCCTGCCCGTTGGGCACCGTTGCTCTGAGGCCCCAAGGAGGCCCCCTCACCGGAGTCTCCGCTCGAGTCCGACTGCTTGTCTGACTCTATAAGCTGACGAGCTGCAGAGTTGAACTGTGAGAGAGGAGAGGCAGGTGTCGACAACAAGAGGAGCATTATTGATGATGATAAACGGTGATGAAAACTACAGGTGACAACATCCGTGGGTTTTCTCCAGGTACTCCTCCCACAGACTAACAACATGAATATTGAGTTAGTTCTAACTCTAAATTGTCACTAGGTGTGAGAGAAAGTGTGAATGTTTGTTTGTCTCTAAGTTTTTCCTGTGATGGACTTGCAACCTGTCCAGGGTGAACCCAACTTCTCGCCCAATGACAGCTGGAAATAGACACCAGCTGCAACCCTGAACATTAAAGTGGGTAAAGAAACTGGATGGATGAACTGCTATGAAATGCTGTACATTAGAATTGTTTAAGATGGCATAACCCCTTAAGGAAGTGTGTCTGCTCAAAGCTGTCGATGTGCTAATTATGACTTGACCATATTTACTGGGGTTCATGCTTAGGCTTTTAAAGAAGCCCATTTGAAAGTGCTCAGTGCTACAAAAAGTATCACAAACAAGAAAAGTGAAAATATGTATGTTTAAATTAAACTGGGAAATATGTTAATCTTTCGAAGATGCCTTATCAATGATTCTTCCATAAAAAGAAAAAAAAGATTACTTACCTCCACATACGAGATGGGAAAAATTCCAATTTTATCTCCCAGCATTCCCTCTGCCCAGTTTTCATCAACTCTGCGTATTACAGTCAGGATATCATCCTAAATAAAAGCAAAGAGGGCAATGTGTGAGGAGAAAACCTTTATTAAAAACCAGGGTGTTAGAATGTACCTTAACTTTTAGGAACAAATAGTGAAGAGAAGCATTAATGATGACTCAAGAAATAGAACCTGTCCAAGAGTATAGGTGTTTCTGTCACAAAACAACTTACTAAGCTTGTTTCTGTTTTTGCTCATGTGGCATAACTTGATGAGAGAATACAAAAGAATCAAAGTATGACCCAACAGCTGGATAAACAAAGCAGCTCAATCACTGTAGTTAAGCTATGCCTCGCTGTAAATTCCCTTTATTCTCCCCAGTTTAATTACAGCTGCTCATCAACAAGCCTGGCTCTAAAACCAAACCATTGCTGTGGGGGTGTTTAGCTTAAAAAGCCTGACATTCAAGCACACACATAACTCTGGAAAATGAAGGCTTACAAGACAGATTGTCACTGTAATGAGAGGTATTTTTGTTTTACTGTGCTGGCTATGTGGCAAGAGGGTTTGCAATGCATCGCTGCAGTATCTCACCTTAGAGAAGGGCAGACAGTCCTTGTCGGCCTCTTTGTCTTTGAGCTCAAAGTCATAAAGAGCTTTGCACTGAGGCGGCGGCTGTGGCAGCGGCTTAATGACCTGGACAAAGTTAGTGGGGAAAAAGCCGTGAACTCCACCCATCTCTCCATGGTACCAGTTCTCATCCACTTGCCGGCGCAGGATAATGATATCGCCTTTGGTGAATTTGAGATCTCCTGGTTCTTTGCCGTCATAGTTGTACAGCGCTTTGGCACAAGGGAGCTGTGGGACACCCTGAAACAAGAAAGTGGGACAGTTTTGTTACTCCTGAGTCAAAACACACCCCATTGGGAAGCGCGACAATTATGTTCTGCTTTTACACAAAGAACCTCAATAAGCATGTTACATTGTTAGCTTGGCTGGTCATGAGTACCTGACTAAGGGCTTTAAGAGACCCGGGTCCTGTCCCTTTAACTAGTAGAGAAAGGTTTTGTATCTTAGCTTGCAGGCCTGGAGTTCTGAAAGGCTCATTCAGGAAACGACAATCCAGGGAAAAGAGGGACAGCAAGTGAGGGGGAGTAGCAGGATAGGGAAGCATCAATGTTGTCTATTCAGTGTGGGTGTCTATGAGGAAGGCTTTGGTCCAACACAACCCCCACACCATTGATTGCACTGCTGTTAGACACAGTGTGCAGTGATCAGAATCACAAACAGTACTAACAGACTGGATGTGAACTCTAAAACTGCAGAAATAATGTGGAGCGCAGACCGTGAAAATGTTTATAATCAAAACAGACAGAGTCAGAAAGTGAGTTGGACAGGGAGGGGTTAAACGCAGACTTTGGAGTAAGCTCTGCAGTCTTGTTAAAGACTAATGAAGCGTTTAAAAGGCTCTGAGAAGAATAAAAGTACAGAATGAGCCGTGATGGTGAACCAGGGTGACATTACCCTGCTGCAGAGAATTACACAGCCTGAAGAGCAGAGCCAATCCACTCTGACTCTGCTGGTCTAGCCTGTGGAGAGTGAAGGGAGAAAAAGGGTACTGCGGCCCCCTGGATGCTGCACTGGAACTGGGCCTCAATCGTTTTATGGGGAACAGGTCTCTGAGCCCACACTGAGCTGGTATGGAGTTTTGTCATGAAAATGCAAATGGAAGTGGAAGCTTTGACATTTGTTTTCAATGATAGAACAAATTTAAGCTCAACAAATTAGATGGCAAATATAAAATGCTTGCGTCCTTAAAACTGTGACATATGTAGGCACATTTTTGTGCAATAAAGCCAAGATACAATAAAACTTTTAGCAGCTGTGTCCAAAGTCAGTAGAGTCATGTTATCATTTTTGTACATGTAAAATGACTGCAGATGTAAAATGTGAGTTAAAAATACTCTGTTATTAAACAGTTACTGAAGGATTGGGTATCACCCACCACCTTTCATGCCCAAGTTTCACCTTCTGCTAAGGAGGTGATTTTAGAGTTATAGCTGATTTGGTCAAACTTTGAAAATAGTATTCCACAGCACAATCTAATGCGATATTGTAAGAACTTACAATAAGAAAGTGATATCCCAAGAGTCCCATAAATACCTTACAAACACACACAATAAATAAAAAGCACTAGAGCAATACCTCAAACCTCTCCCCAGGTGGAAAACTAGTGTACATCTAAAGATAAAAAAAGTTTTGTACTGACTTTACTCTCTATTGGCACAAAGCAACTGGAGTAAAAATCGACATTAGAAAAACAATATGTTTGAAAATTAGAATTAGAAGAACTGTAATTTTTCTTGACTCAACCTTTGTCATAGTTCTCAAACAAACATCCATGAACATTTACTGTATTAGCTGCAAAGGTCACTGTTAGGTTGCTGTAAAACACTGTTCCTACTTAACAAGAGTATGAAAGTGACATTTAGCCTCTTTAAAGATTAGTACACAATTAGCCACAGCAGCAATAACCAACTTTGGCCTAAGAAAACAAAAAGGCAATGTACAGGCCACAAAAGGCTTATGTTCCTCAAAAACTAACATATAAAAACAAATCACAAATCTTTTCTTTAAATGCAGCTGTACACAAAAACACCAATGAGGCCACCTGAGGACAAACTTTTCTCTGACTGGGTATGCAACTTATGTAAGAAAAAAAAACAACAAATAAGTGCAAAACAAACAATAATTGGCTGTGAGACATTCTTTTAAAAAAAAACTTTTATATTCAAAGAGTGAGAATTTCCTCCCACTGCAGCGCACACAGAAACAGAACAGTTGGCAAAGTGAATGTTTATTTTCAGCTGACGATGGAGGAGGAAGATCTAGTATTTTGTATTTAACCAAAGATCGTCACTTTACTGCCTGGCCAAGATAAAGTCCCTCCCGGCCAGCGCAGCTACAGAGAACCGCCTGTGTCTCTGTGCTGTCTCCTCCGTGTACAAAAATTGTAAAAAAAAAAAAAAATCTCCTTCCACAAATTCCTTGACTAAATTTATAGGATTTATTTGACTGCTTTTGTAAGTTTTGCTAGAATTACTGCACAGATAGCTGTATTTTCTAATAGCCTCAGCCAGTTGTTTTCAGCCATTTTTCCGAATAAAGAGGTCCCCAAAGTTCTGACCAATCACACAACATCATTAGAAATAAATACACTGCCTGGCCAAAAATAAAAAGTCACCACTAAAAACAAGGTCACACATTCTAATGTTTTGTTGGACCACCTTTAACTTTGATTACATCACACATTCGTTGTGGCATTGTTTGGATAAGCTTCTTCAATGTCACAATATTTATTTCATCCAGTGTTGCATTAATGTTTCATAAAGATCTTTCACTGATGATGGTAGAGTCTGACCTTCTGCAGGAGATCCCAAAGATTCAGACTCTGTGGAGCCAATCCATGTGTGAAAATTATGTCTCATGCTCCCTGAACCACTCTTTCACAATTCCAGCCACATAAATCCTGGTATTGTCATCTTGGAATATGTCCGTGCCATCAGGGAAGAAACAAGCCATTGATGGAATAACCTGGTCATTCAGTATATTCAGGTAGTCAACTGACCTCATTCTTAGTTTACTTGATCACCGATCACGATCATTCAGAATTTTTTCCATCCACATTTCTTACTCAAAGACGATGGGTCCTCAATATCCTTCCAGTTTTTAATAATGCATTGGACAGATCTTAACCCAATTTTAGTAATTTCTACAATCTCCTTAGATGTTTTCTCTGCTTGATGCCAAATTTGACCCTTCTCAAACAGACTGCCATCTTTTCCATGACCACAGGATGTGTCTTTCCACATGGTTGTTTAAGAAATGAGAAGCAACTCATTGCACCAGTTGGGGTTAATTAACGTGTTGCCAGTTGAAAGATAATCACCAATGCAGTAATTATCCAATAGGAGGCTCCTTACCTATTTGCTTAGTTAAATCCAGGTGGCAAATTTTATTATGTAGTTCTGCTGGCAGTGCAAGAAGAAAAAGACAATTTTTGTAACGCAACCATGTCAGTGAAAAAGTGAGTATAAATCCACCTTTAGAGAGAGATGAATGCAGAGGAGTACAAGAAAAAGAGACAATCCAGTGGGCAGAACATCAGCTGGTAAATTGCAGTTAATGCAATTAGACCTGTGTGCTAAAGGGATTTTACTGTTATAGCCTTCTTTTACACAACACTGGATTATAAGTAAATTACCAAAGTACTCTCCTCCCCAGCACAGCTAAATTGTCATTCAATGTAATGATTTTTGATCCATATTTATTAAGGTTTTTCTCTACACAACTGCTGATTGTGACAACAGATAATGGCTTGCCTGACAGGCATTCATTTTGGGGCATTTGAGAGCTTAAAAGCAATGTTGTACTCCAAGTTGAAGCAGTTTTGTTAGTAAACAATTGGAGTTTAATTCACTGACATATGAAGTGGAGGGGTTATTTGACCTAGGGAAGAGAGAGAGAGAGAGAGAGAGAGAGAGAGAGAGAGAGAGAGAGAGAGAGAGATAGGCCAAATATTCAAATGTGTCACTTCACTTTGCTATGTGACACTTGGCCAATAGGTGTAATTTTGGAAAATCAAACTGCTCACTTTAACTCAATACTTTTTCTTTCAATAAATTTAATGTCAGAAATTTCCTATTGATACAGGAACAAAAAAATACTATGTGATATTTTAAGACCATTATTCAAGTAATATTCTTAGAGGAGACTTTAACTTTTAGCAAAGTAATTTTATGGTGAGATACTTGTACTTAAGTATCACTTTGAGGTACTTTATACAAGACTGATTTTATTACTGCAGATGCTGAACAAGCATTCAGTTTGCTTGGCCAGTCATCATATCTTTATAACTGGTCCAAATACATCACCTTACGTCACTCAGTCTCTATTGAGCCAATAAACGTTTACTCTGAAGCTCTAACTAAAAAAGACCCAATAAATGTAGTTATGAGGACTACAAATGGCCAAAACTGTGCCAGTGTGAAAACAAACTGGTCTATAATGATTCAAAAGCACAGAAAAAAAGAAATCTTGCAAAATACATTAGGTTGAAACAAATTTCTAACTGGTATATAACTATAAAAAAACTCTAAATCTGTAAATTCATGAAAAATGTAAAAGTGCATTGCTTCCTTCGTATAATAGTTTGTCTTTACAACTATTACAGTAAGAATGTAGGTTATACTTTTGCTCCATAAGCAGTTCAAGGGTTGAGTGGAACCACAACAGACAGAAACCTTTACCCCCTGCGTGCAAGTGCCAGACATGACTCCACTCCCATATGGGCACATCCAGAATCTCAGCAGGGGGTGGAGAATGAGCCAGGGGGTACTACTGCCAAAACAGTGTGTGCAGCGGGGGTTAGTCTGTCTGTTTAGTCCTACAAGCATATAAAGGCTTGTTAAACATTCCTTGTTTGTGAAAGAGTGCAGACTGTAGCTACATAGACTAAGGCTAACCACTGGAGATTTGTTCACAGCTAGACTAGATTACTGATGATTGTGCCACTAGTTCTGCAAAGTTCACAATTAAGTTACCAAAATTAACTGGTAGCAATGGGTTTTTTTTTTTTTTTTGGGGGGGGGGGGGGGGGGGGGGTTATGCCAAATTG
>JARVJO010000227.1:33320082-33332727 GCA_031762555.1 Cynodonichthys magdalenae
CGTTTACCCCCTCCTCATCATCGTCAGGAGAACATCACCATGTTCTCTAGGAGACTGTTTCAAATGTTTTTGTAGTTCATCATATCCCTAGATGTTCTAGTAAGCAAGCAGGGTTTGACAGCATGTTTTGTTTTTTTTAAGAAAGAAAGAAAGATGCCAGATTATCGATATCGGGAAACGAAAAAAATTATTGAGATATTATTTTTTGTTTATATTGCCCAGCCCTTGTCTCATGGACAGTCTCATGTGAGTGACAATCATGTTAAGAAGACCAGTCCAGACAGCTGCTTATTACAATAATTCAATAAATGCTTTGTTTTATTTGCAGTGTTAGGTTAAGGCAAGTGTTTTCACTCAGACATTGACAACAAATTAAAACTTAAATCTTAATCATTAAATTAATACCATCAGAAATCGCCTGACAACAAATTCATAACGAAATTTGTTGTCAATACTTTTATTAATCGATTTTTATTGATTTTATCGATTTGTTGTTGCAGCCCTAGATGTAAAAATGTAACAAATTTACTAATTATTTAAAAATATAAGATTTTATGACATGTACTCAAGTACATGTATTCAAAACAGAAGGGGAAAAATGTGCACAATATCCAGTAAGGGCAGTAATCACAATTTTACAAGTTTATAATCACTTAAATTGAAGAGTATAATAACTTTGGCCAAATAGAAAAAAATTGACAAAATTCATAGTTTTCCTACTCATAAGTGACTTAAGATAGCCAGAGGTGGTCACTGCTTCTGAAAATACATCAAGACCAAATAATAGCCACAGAGTCAAAGGTTAAACAACTAAAAAAAACTCACAGCAAAACACAATTATGCCTTAGGGATGATAATTGAACACTTGAGATGCCAGTGGTCAAATGGTCCATGGATGACCAAGTCAGACTAACCAATCACAACACAGGGTGAAAGGTCAAACTGTTCAGTCAAGTCCAGACTGGTATTAAAGCTCCTACAGGAATACTTTGTGTGTGTGTGTGTACTTGTTCTTTTAACCTTTTAGAACCGTTTCTGGTATACAGACCTACCTTGTCAAGACCAGTAGTCCTAATAGGGACCAAAGACTGATCCTAATACGGTGGAACTCCATTTTTGGGCTGGGGGTTCAGTTTAGGACCAAGGTGTGAATTGAGTTTAGGTTAGTTTTAGGGTCAGGTGTGAGGTTAGCCTTAGGGTTGGTGGTCAGGGTTAGGCTGTAGAAATTCCTGGAAATGAATGGAAGTTAATGAACGGTTCTAAAAAGGATAGAAATACAAACCTGTGTGTGTACTTGTTTTTGTTACTTATTTAGGACCGTTTCTGGTATACACACCTACCTTGTCAAGACCAGTAGGCCTAATGGGGACCAAAGACCAATCCTAATATGGTGGAACTCCATTTTTGGGTTGGGGGTTTGTTTTAGGACCAAGGTGTGACTTATGTTTGGGTTAGTTTTAGGGTCGGGTGTGAGGTTAGCCTTAGGGTTGGTGGTCAGGGTTACGCTGTAGAAATTCCTGGAAATTAATGGAAGTCAATGAATGGTCCTAATAAGGATAGAAATACAAACCTGTGTGTGTGTCGGGGGGGGGGAGACGGACGACAAACAGCTAACAAAACTTCCACATGAAAAAACTAAACCATACACAGCATATTAACACCAGTACATGAAACACAAGTTAAGTTAAATAACTCTACAGTTACTATCAACAACGAGCAAGAAGTAATCTATAAAACTAAGAGTTGTTGGTTCAGACAACATTTTCGAAGGATTTTGTCCACCGGACTACACACACATAAGGCAGGTTTAAAAGAAAGGCTTTTGTTAGCCCCCACAGGTGTGATAAAAAGGTCATGGATGCTTTCTTTACTATGTCATGCTGAGAGATGTGACAGGAGATGTGAGATGAATGGGGGGGGGGGGCTGTTAGCAAATGTGGCATTTGGTTTGTGGACCACCCAGAGAGCACCGCTAAAATTACTCAAATAAAAAAACAACATGCATGAGAACATCTCAACTCACAAAATGTGTAGAGTTTAGTTAAAAGTAATTAGCATCCCACAGAAGGAGGTCCAAAGTGTCCATAAAACGAGCACCAGGTGGCTAACAGATTTACACAACAGGGGCTTGCAACAAGATACCACTGCTGCAGCAGTGTCTGTCTCGAGGCGTTCAGGTCCAGAGGTACATCACTGCCTGCATGTCTATTAACAGACACACTGGCCCTTTTCATTTAGGACACAGAATTTATTTGCAATCTGAAAAATGCATTACATATCTTACAGCCAAAGTGTAAACATACATACCCATGTGTGCTGATACCTAATGGCGAAGGTGAACATGAGTTAGTGAGGGGGATGAGACGAGACAAGCCCGCTGTTTGGAAAAGAAACATTGGGCTGAAACTGTTCTTGGAATTCCTCAAAGACGTTAACACAAAACATCCCCTCTGTCTGGGAAAAAGAGGCAGAACAAAAGTCTTTTCCTCTGTATGCCTAGCTCGGAAAATCTTAAGAGGCCAAAAAGACAAAAACAGGCACACAGGCTTCACTTGAAGAGCAGAGGAACCAAACAATGAGGAGACAACGACAGCCCATTAATCATGACCGAGTCCTCTGAACGTTTTCTTGAGTATTGAGTAAAACTGTACAGTACATGAAAAAGGATTATCTACAGCAGTAGAACTGCCCGCATTATTTACTCTTACTGTCACCCCATTCACCGTAAAGGATGTGAAACATGAGTATTTCTATCACCACTATAGCTAAAAAAACTTCCAAAGCTTTGTCTATTTGTTAGCAAAATATCATAGAAAACTTTGGACAGCTTTTAACAAAAATTTTAGAAAACAACCGTTGGGTGTACTTCTACAATTGATTACATGGAGTAACTCCAATTTAGGATGGCTGCCACAGCTCTTAGAAAACAAGAAAATCTCCATAACTCAGGTCACATTTGCAGACTAGGCGATGAATTTTGATGGGGTAATAGTTGACATAGTCTCAACAGACAGTCTGCGAGTCAATACATTTTGCGCAATTTTGCATGACATCGCTCAAAAATAAATTTCCAAGGTTTGTCAGAAGCCATGTTTCCATCCAATTTAATGCAAATTTTGAGCAAACTTTTAAACTTTCGCAAAAAAAGAAATGTGCATCAGACGTGTTTCCATCAACTAGCTTGGAGTGAATCAACCAGGCTACACAAAGTGTAATTACATCAGACAATGTTACACATGTCTGTAGTAAACAGGAAGTAAAGTCACAAACTCACAGAGACACATCTCAGGACGATGGAGAGAAGTTATCAGGAAAGTTGTGATTATTCTGTCATATCAACTAGTATTGGTGATGTTACTGCTGTCTGGAGACGTAGAGAAAGAAATGTAATTATCTTCAAGTTTTGAGAAGACACCAACAGCGGGAGGAGAGTCCAGCTGCAGCTGCTCCAATTATTGGACAGCAGGAACAGCTGATAGAGGTAAATGTTCACTACGTCAGAACTTATTGTGCAAGTGATTCTCTCCTTTAGCGCATTAACTCGTTTTCATAAAATTCAAAAACCACTTCAACCGAGGGTATTAACGTTTTTACGAAATTGAGGAAATTTTTGCGAATTTTGCCATTTCCATCACCTTTTCTAATGCGATACATCAAAAGGCACATAAAAAAACATTGATGGAAACAAATGTTGATGTGATACAAGAAAACTATCTTTATGCTGAAAGAAAGACGAAATACTTGAGTCTTTTGTAAACCTGTAAAGGATGACTTAAAATTAACTTAAATAGATTTAAATTGTGTTTTAATTACAAGTTCATAAATCGCCACTACTTATAATCTGTATTAGCCAGGTTTGTAAAAAATACCAAAAAATGCAGACACAAAAGGTTGTTTCAAGCCTTTTGTTTCCTCAGAATGAAAGTCAGCAGTAAGAGGAGAACAGAGAGCAGTGCCGACTCGGTGTCTAATAAACTCTAATCTCATTAGACCTGTAAAAGGCTCCAGCTTGGATTTAGTCAGCAAAGAAGGAAAATGTACACCACAGAAATACAAGAGGAAAAAAATACAAGTTTTGTCAGTGGTTCATAAGAGGAAATTACAGGTGGCTCCAATAATCCTTGCATGTTCAGTCCAAAGAGCTCCAGCTCCTTTGTGGACCTCTGGGGAAATACTGGGGAGGCAGAAGAAAAGTGCAAGTGTGTTGAGAGAGTGGGAATGAATAAACCAAAGGCTTACTGAAAAAAAAATCTCTGTGGAAAGCAGCAAATGTGTGTTTGCCAGTGTGTGGGCAATGTGAGGGTGTAATGACGGGGTTCTGTCATGCAGACAGAGGTCAGGACGCTGGGCAAAAGTTAAGACATGAACAACAACATGATGTCATCAAAGAGAGCCAGCATTACTCATCGACCTCAGACACAAGAGGTGCACAGGAATTTTTATGCAATAACTTAGCGTGACGAACATAAAAACAAACTTCTTTTTCCTCTAAAGAAATACAAAGAGACCAAACTGGTCACAAAGTTATCCCAAAACCTGTCTGGAAAACCAAAAACATCTGCAGAGTCTCAAGAACAACACAACTTTCTTTAGATTCTTCAAAAATTTAAGTCTCGTTTGAGACGCTTTCCTGACTGTAGTCAGCCGTCATGTTACGGAAGGCAGGCATTTGTCAAAGGGTCCCCAAGAGACGGTACTGAAGTGGTCAAATGCAACGACCATATGAAACACAGTGCAATAAAATGACTGGCGTACTTGTGCGCTCCCCTTAAGTTTCTCTGCGAGAGTCAACTATTAAATGGCACATTTAGTCAAACAATTGAAAACATGGATTAAATAAGAAATATGAAACAAATAAAATTTATATAAAAACAGTTTTTTATATATCATTTTTGAACATAAAATGGCAATATCGCCTTGCTTACAGTATCGTAATATATTGTATCGTGATCCCTGTGTCATGATATGTATCATATCACCAAATTCTTGCCAATACACAGACTTGATAATGACCATCTTAACACAAGCATAATTAGTTCTTCATCAAAACATTTCTTAACTATTTTTACCAAAGCTTTCATCAATAAGAAATAATAACATAAAATTGTGTTTTAGTTCACTTCAGGTCCAACCCTTTAATAATAGTTTAAAAAATAAAACTGATTCCATCCACTCAAATCTCCATCTTCCTTCAGTTCCCCAGCTGACTATGACCCTAGCCTGCGGTGACGCCCAAACTCTGACCTCTGACTTTCTGACAGCTCAAACGACATTACTCACTCTCACGCAGAAATACCACCAAGATATCCATTTTCAATCTGTGGGGACAAAATTCTTAGTTTTACGAGTCAACAAGGCATGGAGGGAGACAAAATTTCCATGAGTCACAGACGACTACAGTGCTTCAGTGAAGACGGGCCTTTTGAATCTTACATCAGACACGCTGTAACCCTGGGGATACTGAGCACCAAATGGACATGGTTACCCACTAAACATGTGTCCCTTTTGGTCCCAATGCCTTCATTTAACACTCAACAGTTTCTGTTACTGATGGCCTTCTACATACAAAAAAATCTCTCTTGGCCATTTTACACATGTCGGCTGGTCAGCAGGATCAGAGGGGTGCCGAAACAAAACCCTGTTGTGCATCTGTCAGCCAGTCCCCACAGTTCTGCCCTTCCAGTATTATCTGGGTGTTCAAAGATAGGAGGTGGAGATCTGCTTCAACAGGGGAAAGTACCAGAGGTAACCCCCAGAATAGTGGGACAGATGGGGAACAAAAAAGAAATGGCACTGAGGGTGTTGCCCGGGAGCAGTGAAGCATTCAGTCCCTAAGAAGCACTGACCACAGATCAGATCTGTAGGAGCTTTGATCTCAGTCTTTTATCTTCTGAAAAAGTTACACCTGCATCGCAAAGTCTTTTCTTGTTCTCTGTCATCAACAAAATGCCTTCAGACCGCTTAACAGACATAATAGAAGTCTACATACTTGTTCATAATGTAGGAAAAGCAGCATTTATCTTTGGAACAGGTCATTTTACACACTTCTACAATCGTCACAATGGGTGAGTGGTATATTTGTGAAATAAAGGCAGAGTTTTAAATGACAACCCTTTGGTAGGGGGGATTCCAAAACACACGAACAGCTTTGAAATAAGCACAAATCCTCTGAAGTGATACTTTGGCAAATGAGGTGGGTCCCCCCCACCCCCCCAGTAACAATTTACAGAAATGTCTGTGATCTTCATACCTGCATGGCAAGGCAGATACATTATCAGCGCTTTGACATTCCAATGATTTTGCGCAGGACTTTGACATCTTTAGATCTATCCAATCCTCCCCTTGTTGGGACTAGAGCAGCACAAAGAGGGGCCCACAGGTTTTTCTGCTCACATTAAATGCAATTTGTGTAAAATTACAGTTTAAAATCTTAAGGAATTTTGTATTTCAGGAATAAAGTCAACCTAATTTACCTAACGTTTAAACAAAAAAAAGGCTATCATGTTACGCATGCTTATTTATACAAAAGAGTCTGAGCAGAGGAGTGGAAAAAAGCACCTCCCAACAACTTTTATTTAGAGTTAAACTTATGCACGGTGTGGAATATAAATAGTAAAACAGCCATTTTGTTAAAATAAAACATTACAAAAATATCAACAATATATTACTGCTTCATACCTAAATTTATTTTCAGAAAAACTATTATTGTTAGCAATATTTTATTATTCAGAATCACTTCTAAAACTTTGTCCAGTTTTTACATATATGCTTAAATTCTCTCACATTATAGTGCCACCCTGAAATCTGCACAGTTAAGCAGGGAAGTAACTAAAAGGCTGTGAATAAGAAGAAGATCGCAGGAAAAGCCCGTCTGCCTTTGATTCAATAAAAGGAATTATTTGGTGGTTAAACTATTGACAGCTCTAGATCTCTGCCTGCGGTAGTTTGGGGCTGCTAGTCAACTGGCTGGCTTAAAGAACACCATGATAACCAATAATCTGCAGCAAAGATTAGAGGGCCGACACACTGCTTTAAGCCATACAGATCTTCTCAGTTTTGTATTAGCTTGACCCCAACAACGAGGAACTCAGGCTCAGTAATACACATAAATCAGTCAGCATACTAACCCGGACAGCGGTGCTCTTAGCCTGGGCTCGCTGAGGTTGCACACCTGGAGCAGCCTGCTCCCTTGTTCCGCTCCCATGTGCCCTGGCTGTAGCTCCAGATGTACCGTTTGTGCAGACCCCGGCTCCAGAGCCGGTGGTCCTCCGAGGTCTCTGCTTGATGCCATCCAGCAGGCGCACGAGGAGGATGTTGCTCGGGAGCTCATCCACGGCACACTCCACCAACGTCCGGCACTCCGGGCAGCGCAGCTCCCCGCGGGAGCCTAGGATGCCTTGGAGACATCTGCGGCAGAAGGTGTGCTGACAAGGGAGAACCTTTGCGGAGGCGTCCAGGCGTTCCAGGCACACGGGACACTCAAGCAAATCCAACAGCACCGATTCATCCATCCTCAGGTGTTGTCTAACTTCAGAAATCCATGATCCATGAAGTTTTTGTTCAGAAGTGCATCAACGTCACGTCACTCCCATGCCTTGGCTATTGCCATGGCATTTTCATCAGCTATGAAAATAAAGGTAAAAGGATGTAAATAAACCAGAAATAGGAGTACCCACATAACAGACACATGGCTGAAACTCTGTGGTGCTGAGTCAGGGTTAACCTCAGAAAACTTTCATTAGTATGACAGATTAAAAACACTTACAAAAACACACTGCCCTCCTTTAAGGCCTTACATCAGTTAACTACTGTCAGACACGTAACTTGGTCTAATTTAGTTAACAGGATAATTACACTTGATAATTGTGATCTGGCTTTCTTTAAATGGTCAGCACCAGGAGCTGAGGCCTGAAGTGATGCTGCATGAGTGAAAAACTGTGATTTTTCTTCATCTTGAGTACAATTACACACAGGAGTATTAGCAATATAATCAACATAAATGTGCTAAGGTAAAATAATGAACAAAAAGTTAACTTCCTTATCTTAAATGGGAAAAAAGCTATGGAAATATATTCCAGCGAAAATAAAAACAAATCTCTGAAGCTAGTACTTCTCAAGAATAAACCAGAATTACGTAACATTTTCACACTTTTTTTTGATTTTGCTTTTTAAACAACGGTACCACTCCTGAGATGTGAACTTATTGCTAACTTTAAAAAAAGCAAGCAAATTTAAATTACCAACAACGATCAAAGGTTGCTTGCGAATACCACATATATTCACATTATTACCACCTTTTAAATAAACACCGAGTTTTAAAAACAGTCTCAACAATTAGGGAGACAAAAACTAACTTATACAAGACACTTCTAAGCTTTCCAAACACTACAGCCTACAATTTAGCTTACCTGCTTTCAAAACAGGACTCCTCTTGTTGGTCCTTATTTTCAATTTTTTACCTATTTGCTAACATTAAGTTAGCAACCTACCCCAAATATTCCCGATACTTTTCTGTGAGTATTACGCGCATACAAACCGTCTGTTTGCCGATACGAGTTTCATTTAAGGCGTACAGTGTAAGAAGCGAACATACCTTACACAAACATACCATAGATCCCAAAGTAAAAACGTAACATGAAGAAAGTCGAAGAGGACACAAGAGAACAGCAGCCACTCAGAGCGCCATGCTCGTACTGCTGCTGTGTGTGCTGCCTGGAACAAGCCGAGAGGGGGGAGGGAGGATGAGGCCTTCACGGACACCCGGGAAATTAGGAAACTGGGTGAACACTCATGAAAAGCTCAACACAAAACATGAAATGTTGGTGTCTTGTTAAAGAGATATTTATATTGACCTCTGTCACTGAATGACTGCTATTAGTCATAGTTTCTATTGAAGTGGATTGCACATTAAAAAATTATAATTAAGTCCTACTTTTTAATGTTTTTTATTTCACAACAGAGTTGACAAATATGTACAACAGCAATTAAAATAAATCAAAGCAAAAGGACGAAACGGGCAAAGTAATGCACACAATTCAAGAAATGATTATAATTTGTTAGAAAGGCGCATAAAAATAATCAAGATTTAGAAAGACAGTGTGCAATTCATTAATTCATGACTTTAAAAAGAGTAAATGTTGGATTGCTTTCACAACTAAAACACCACGAGAAAAGAATCGATATTAAAAAAACTAATTTACTCAACTGTTATACGAAATGACAAAAGGGGTTATAAAATAAACACAAACAAGATTATGAGTGATAAAAAACGAATAAAATTACATTTTAGATTTTTCATCAATGAGACGACGACAGTAGTAATTTCCGAGATGCACGTGAAGGCGCCCTGCAGCTTTGTAAAAAGGGCGTGAACTGAAGCCTTTAATAACATGTAATATTGTGTCACAAAACTGTATCCTTACATACGCAATGGAAAACCATTTTCTTCCCACTCCGGGTCATTTTGCAAAATATTTGATATTTTAGCAGTTATTTAAACTACTGCATTTTGTCACAAATTAACTCGATAATCGTTTTCTCAATTTTAAGTTTTATCTTGGCAACCTGCAGTGGTTCAGTTGGATTTTTTTTTCTTAGCCATATATATTCATATAATATTCATATAATGTGAATGGACACTGTTTTTCATACAGAAAAAGGAGGAAATGGTAAATGAAAGAAGCCTTTATCTTTTTGCAGTTTGAGCTGAATACTGGAGAGGTTTATGGGGACATCTGGTGGTCGCAATCACTTGATTTTCTTGAGACTTTCTGGAGGCCAGTGAGAAACTCTTGGCCTGTCTTTGGCTCTAATAAACTGTCAGAATGAGGAAAGGGAGATCACTTTTCAAAATGAGGCTGCGTTTATTACAAAAATCTAAATTTGGAGCATAAATTTTACTTCCATGTAACCTTCACAGCAAAGACAGAAGAGTGGAGGCCTGCAGACAGTAAACATGATTTATTTTTATCTCATTCAGAGGATGGTGTATTGAGCAAGAGGGACAGATGAAGGCGAGGGAGAACAGAGCAATAAAGATGGAGATTTATTAGAAGGTCTCTCTCCTCTGTCACATGTGATCTCAGGGGTGCTGACAGAAGTCCCTCAGGTCATATTTTCTCACTGTGAGGAGGAGCTCTCTGCCTCTGCATCTTCAACCTCCACACAGACTCCTGGCCTTCCTTTTTCAGCCTAACCTCACACACGTTGTGCTTTTTTATTTTTAATGAAAAGTCCCCCACATACATTATTTTGATGTTATTCAGTTAGGCAACAAGACTAATTTGTGCACCTTCATGTCTGGCACTGAGGGTGGAAGGTAAAGATCACTGCACACAAACTCAGACCTAATGGGTTGCTGCTTATTAAGGGAAATAAAGAAGGAAGCAAGGGAAGGAGCTGACTCTCGTTTCCCTAAAGGGATAAATCTCTGCAAAAAAAAGCTCTTTTTTTAAAATATATTGAACAGATTGGTAAACATTGGAAAAATCCTTAAAGAAGATATGTCATGCTTTTAAATCCTTCCTTATTACATTTAAATCTTTCAGTTGGAGTCTATATGAAGTGGAACTAAAACTGCTTTGGTCTGAATTTCTGCTTATTCTAACATTTCCGGCCCCTCTTTCAGCCCTTTTCTGGTGTGTGTCTCAAAGCAGCTCCCTTTGATGCTGTTCCTTTAAGACGCTTCAAGCCCCGCCCCCCTCCGGCTTCCAGACTGATCCACTCCGTTTTTTGTTTGTTTTTTTTGGGGGGGTGGTTAAGTTTTCTAGCCTTCAGAAATGTTTTATTTACAATAGAATTGAAATATGTCAACAAAACAAGACTTGTTCGTCCAGACTTAAATGAGTCTGACCAAGAACAAGAGTCTGTGTCAGAACCAGAAAATGAAGAAATTGTAGCTGATAAGTCCAGACCTTATTCTTAATGTCATAGAAAAAGCTGAAAATTATGACCCAAACAGAATATAAAGACATCTTTGCAGCACCAGGAGAGACTAAATTCATCTTTTCTGTCTCCTGAAGAACATTTTGTAATTGATCAACTGAATGTTTGATGCAGTTTTATATTTTACACTTTCTGTTCATTGCAGCAGTAAGTTTAAAATATAAAACTGCATCAAACATTCAGTTGATCAATACCAAAATTTTCTTCACTCCTACAGACTCCAAGTTCACAACAAAATGTATTTAACTGCATAAAAAGTAGATTTTGCAGGATATGTCCCCTTTAAGTAAAACAAATATATCTTTTTGTAGATCAAAAATATTTTAATAAAAAGCAGCCCAAAAAAATCTTTGAAATAAAATGCTGTTTTCTCCTGCAGTGATCAGCACAATGATAAGGAGTTTCGCTTTCACATCAGATTAGATACTGAATTTTAAGCAACACCGTCTGAAAACAGTTCTGTGATTTTGTTCAAACATGCATCCTTGTGGAAATTCAAACTACAATTTCATTTACGACACTCCATTTCTAATGTCAACAAGAAATGATATCAAAAAACGGGAGGACTCAGATGCCAGAAAACCTTACTGCGACCTTACTGGAATATTTATGTTTGAAATTCTGTTTCAAGAAACGCTGGTGAATAAATAATGTCTTACCTGTCATAGAAAGATTATAAAACAATGACAGTTCTTAAAACTATCAGAACCTTTTTAATCATTGCATAGACCTTCATTCTACAATTATTCACAAGGATGCAGTTATTTGTTTATTAATTTAGGTATTTTGCAAGTACAAGAAGCAGCTGCAGCTAACTGTAGCACATCTGGTGGAGAATTGTACCATATTTATGCTAAAATAACTGTGTGCTGTGTAGTGGTCACCTTGAGTGAAATAATCAAGGAAGCTGTCTCTGACCGCAGGTCCTCGGACAGGCCCTTTGAAGAGACAAAAACTCTGTTCCACTTAGAACTGAATTCAGGCCACATCAGGTCACTTTAACCTGAAGAGAGACATCCTCTTTTACTTAATCAGATAATGAACAGAATAATCTTTTTATTTGATTTATTGTTCTCTTAACTAAGAGTGTTATGTATCTGGTAATCATGAGACAATGTTTATCAAAGTTACAGGAGGAAAGAGAACACATCTCTTTCTCCCCAACGTGATTGCAGTTATGTATGGATTTTTCTGTGGAAGTATCTTACTTAATTTAAATAACCATTATAGTTTAAGTTTTAATGGAACACCAGTGTTTTATTTGTCTGAATCATATTGCAAATGTTTTTGAGTTTTGAAGTAATTAATTTCTCAGTTATAGTCTTAAAGTTTTCTCATCAGAGAATATCAAATCAGGACACCATGATATGTTCTGTACAGAAACAATAAACTTGTTTAGCTTCAGATGGCGACGGCAAGTCTGAACTAACATCTTTCTTTATCTTCTGTTCTAACAATTAATTAAATTGAGGGCGGACCAATTAGTTTTTCTTCACTTTAGTGACTAACTTGGGTCCAAAACTCAGAAAATGAGAAGCAGAGTGACACACTTCCGAACACCAAAGCTGAAGACAGCTGTTCCTCTCCGGACGGAGACGACAGCTTGGACTAAGTTAATTTGTCCATGAGCCAAAGGACGTATTTCTCAGCCGGCACATACCACCCCTGGGTATGAGCCAAAATACGAAGCGTACCGCTTCA
>JARVJO010000227.1:33335082-33346736 GCA_031762555.1 Cynodonichthys magdalenae
GGCCGTTTCCATTCAGCTTTTCTGATGCGAAATTTCAAAATGCGAATTAAGAAACGTTGATGGAAACGCGGCTATTGTGTCCTTGGGCAAGACACTTCACCAGCCTTGCCTACTGATAGTGGTCAGAGGGTCCGTGGCTCCGGTGCATGGCAGCCCCGCCTCTGTCAGTGCGCCCCACGGCAGCTGTAGCTACAGTGTAGTTTGCCATCATCAGTGTGTAAATGTGTGAGTGACTGGGTGAGTGACTGTAGTGTAAAGTGCTTTGGAGTCCAGAGGGACTTGATAAAGCGCTATATAAGTTCAGTCCATTTACCAAATATTCTACAAAAGGCTAAACTACCTAAAAGCTGTATATCATTTAAATACTATTATTTAAATTTAGATTTTAGTTGACTGTTTGTACCTCAGCCTTGTTTAACATTTTGGCCAAAATCATGGATGAATCAACCTAATGAGAGGCAATTAAAACACACTTTGTTTCCATCTTGATGGCTCACATATCCTGTACCAAATAAACAAATGACATTAAAAGCCTGACCTACAAATCACCACAATGTCTTCCTAGATGCACATTTGAGGCTAGAATGTGACAGATAATTAGTGTTATTCAACACTAAATTACCACAGAAAAGTCTTCAGCACAGTCAGTGTTGGATGTGTGGAAGCCACAACACATCCTTAACAGATCCTGAGACAAGACCTCAGGGGAGCTATCTGACAAGTGCATCTTTTTTTTAAAACATGATAAAAATAGACATCTGAGAAGTTGTCAAACAGAGATGTTCAGTATGACGATGTATCTGAAAGCTGCTGCAGTCCTGAGGGAAACATTTTATGCCTTTCCACCCCCTAACATCTATTTCTGACCACAGTCTAACAATAAAATTAGCACAGAGTGTTAAAAAGAAGCAGCTACACAGAGTAAAGGGTGTGTTTTACATTAACTCAGTCACTTGACGACTTGCTGCAGTGATGAAAGAACAGAGGATGCATATTAATGAGAAGATATAACACCATCTGTGTTTTGACAGAAATCAGATTCACACACATTTCTGCAGTCTGCACAAGTCAGTGGATATTTAGGATGTAGTTGTGTTGAATAAAACACTAAAGCACTGACCTTCTTGGTACGCCCCATCTGCCATCACCAAGTGAAGGATGTTGGGGTACAGATGCTGGTGTTCAGTTCCCAAAATGTTCAGTACCAAACTGGAGCCCAGCTCGATACTCTCATCTTCATCTTCATGTATAGCCTGGGGAAAATATTTTGCACGTTATTTTGAGCTTGTGAGATTGCACAGGATGCCATGTTTAGAGACCAAAAATGAATAATTCATGCCTTAATCTTGTTGTAGGCTTCAATGAACTTCTCAAAACCCATCTGCTGCTCCAGGTTGAAGCGAAGCTCTTCCAGACGACTGAAGATGCTGTCGTGATGGTCAGCCTCACCGCCCTGGTCCTCTCCACTGCCATCTAGAGTGAAGCAGAATGTGTTGTTGCTCGGACAAATGGGAATAACTATTGAATGTTATTAAAAGTTTTAATTTATTTCAATGTTTTCATTAAAAAAAGATCCTTTTTGGTAAGACTTGAGACAGATATAGTCTTACAAATATTTAACCATCTCCATAACTTTTCAGTGCAAACACATTATATGTATGTGTGTATGTGTACGTATAATATCTTTTTTTTGCACAGTACAAAATAACGACATTATTTATTAGTTGGACTGACTGATTTCTTTTTTAAATGACTATTTTGTTCAAAAAGATTGTATTATTTAGGAGGGTTTCAACTCATGTAATCTTTTAATACTATTTATTCTTCATATTTGACCGTTTATTGAATTACATTTATCGCAGAGTCGTTCAGTCACAGCATGGTTCTAAATAAAAGAAAGCTTAGCATATCTAAAACCTTGTTATTTCTTTAAAACTGAAGAAGAATTAAATTTGTATTCTTATGATAAACTACAAAAACATTTGAAACACTCACGTAGAGAACATGGTGATATTTTTTATTTCATTTATTTTTTTTGTTTGTTTTGGACAGGGGGTGGGTAAACATTAAACTAACTCATGTTTGCTGTAATATGGGCCAAACAAATCTGTTAAAGTTAATATTGTTTCATCAAAAGAAATCAAAGTTAAAGGTTTTAGAGACCGAAGTGTCGGGAACCTCCGGAGTGAAGTGAGGGAGGAAGCGAGAGGTCTACAAACTCGGCTTCACCTGGCCTTACTCAAAGACCCGCCCTGCTTTGCTCTGATTGGACAGAAGTGCTCTAGGGTTTGTTTGATTTCTTGAAAGCAGCGTCCATTTAACCCTGCATCATTAGACTGGGCAGCTTTAACAAGACCGCAACAGAGATTTTTTCCTCCTTACAGTTCATCCTGGTGACAGAGAACTTTAGGCTCTAAGGTGCATCTCTCATTAACTCAGATGTTATAAATAAACCTATCAGAAGCTTCCAAAGACATGACATCAAATGTCCTAAATTGTTTAAAGCAGTGGTGTCCAAAGTCGGTCCTCAAGGGCCGGTGTCCTGCATGTTTTATTTGCTGCCCTGGTTCAACACAGCTGAACCTAAACAGTGCTTAAATAGTGGGTCTCTGCAGACCTTGATGACAAACTGAGAAGATAAATCGTCTATTTGAATCAGCTGTGTTGAAACAGGGACAAATCTAAAACTTGCAGGAGAACGGCCCTTGAGGACCGGAGTTGGACATGCCTGGTTTAAAGGCATAGTAATCTTAGTGTGTTTAAACGTTTGACTTTGAGGAAAGTAATAAAAATGATTTCTCATTATTTGGGCATTAACAAATAGAAAAAAAAAATTGTAATCCTATTTGACCTAAAACAGAAAAAGTTTATTCTGGTTTTATATATGCATACATGCACACACAACACATACACTGTATGTGAATCTTGTTAACATATAATCTTTTGACATATACTGCAAATATTCAGTCTTTTGGCATGCTTCATTACATTTGAACATTTCTTAGAGCTTAAATATAGTAAACTAAAACAACTTGACTAAAGCAGTGATGTCACCTCTTACCTGAATGCCATTCCTCATTGAGCTGCTTGTCAGTGTGATCCTCTCCTCCCACACCATTAGAAAGCAACTCCCTTGCCTCCTCATCACCAGGACTCCCATTAGAGTGTTCCTCATCCTCATCTTCCTCATCCTCTTCATCATCATCGTCATCCTCATCATCATTATCTACAGCCATCTGACTGTTGTCCTGATCAATCTCAGCAGTGATTGTGTTGAGAAGTTCCTGGTCCCTGTCCTCTGGAGGGTTCCCGTTAAAGTCTCCTGCTTCAACAACTGGAGGGCTCCTCGCCATGTCGCCTTCTTCCTGCAGCAGCCTCTCCATGGAGGCCCTGATGTCCCTCAGATCTTCATCTTCATATCCACTGAGGAACAGATCATAGTCTCATCACACACAGAATGCCATTACATGGCAGAAACTATTCATTTGAAAATTCCCAGGATGAAACCAAGGAGTTATCTCTACATTGTACAAATAAGCTTAAAGCTAACTGATGTTTTACAGTGCAAGCATGTAAAACAACAACACTTTACAACAGAAAACATACAACCTTGCCTCTTAATGATTATACTCTGAGTCAGATCAGAACCATTGTTTTGCATCTCTTACTCCTCAGCCTCAGACTGGTCATCATCTTTAGCTGCCTCGTCCAGGTCCTCAATTTCCAGGTCTTTGTCTGGGGCCACGTCGACTTTACTGCTCACTCCAAAGTCCTGCTGCGAGCCGAAGAGTCGACTGAGGTCTGGTAAAGAGCATGTCCGCAGCACCTGACAGTACAGACCATGCAAAGTGTCAGGTAGACTGAAAATCCACTGAGATCAAACTAAAATACAAGCATTATTTCCAATACACAAAGAATATGAAAAGGTTTGAGAAATACTTTGTACTGCAACATATTAGAAATGATCAGCACTGCTCTGCAGGTGGCAATGTCCCTGACAAAGGCTGTGACAATAACAGGTTGAATAAGGCTCTTTTTGTCCCATCAAACCCCCTGACTGCTCAGGCTGATGACTCATTTAAGTCCAGTCTAAAATACCACAGAGGCCTTTTTATCATGTCAAGCTGGATTACCTGAAACACCTGACCATTTGTACAGCTAAAAAATTATTAATCCTCAAAGGGTTGCCTGAAGCTTTCAATTTAATTTCCAGAAAGATAAAAAAATAAGAGAGAGAGAGAGAGAGAGTTCTGCCTTTAATCACTTTTGGGTTGTTGGCATCAAACATGCCCGTAGAGAGACCAATAAGGAGGGCGTTCTGGTTCTTGGAGCGCAGAGGTGAGACAGATCGTGAGCGAGAGGCCAGAGAGGAGGATGATTCATCCACGGAAGACTGGGCAGAGAGGATTGCGAGGGCAGCGGTGCGTCGGTGGGCCGGCGAGCACTTCATGAACAGCGGCTCCTCGTGCTGAGCTAAACCTGGAGGGAGCCGTGTAAGGGCGAGTTTAATGAAGATTATAATTGCTCTAAAAATTAGCAGCAGCTGGGCTTCACTGTGCATTTTGTCTTACATGATGACTCGGTTGGCTGCTCTGCACTCTTCTCAGTGTCTGTTGGTCTCGTTACGCCCTCATGTGGCCTAAAAAAAAAAAAACAGAACGCAGCTCAAACATTTATAATTTCTAATTCAGTTGCAGTTTTAAAACAATTTAAAATACGAGAGCTAACGTGCCCAAAGACATTTTAGATCATACTTTTATAAGTGAAAGAATTAATTTAATCAAAGACAAATATTTCAGGATAATCACATGTGCAGTTCAGTCTCCCAGGCTTGATGAACACTGGCTGGAGGGTTTGAAGCTTGTGTGGAACTCTCCCCCAAAACCACCGACTCCAGATCTGCTGGATCTACAAAGGGATTTGCTCAGATTAGACTGTATTCCACAGAAAAACTGCTAAAAATATTCAGTAATAATCAGGTTTAATGCAACACTGACCCTTAAGGTCAGTGGAGGTGGGGGGCAGTGGTGCATCCACCACAGGTAAGCTCTGATCCACAGCTGATATCAAACCTCTGAGCGTTTTCTCAACATCAGCTGCTGCAAGAAGCAGGTCATAAAAAAACGGGACAAATTATTTTGCTTGCATTTATGACAATAAATGAACAAAATTTAACCAGCGATAAACAATTTTTTTCTTAGACATACAGTATTCAAATACAACAACTTTTTGCAGGTGAACTATTAATAGATAATGACATTTAAAAAAAAGAATGACTCACACAGAACATTTGACAGAAAACAACAATTATTATTATTGGGTCTCCAGTAAAAAAAAGAGGACAAAAAAGCCTAAATACATTTTTTCTAAACTCAAAGCCAAATGTTCACCATTTCTTCCTGCGGCTGACTTCAGGCCATCAAATTTAACCATTTGTTGAAAAGTGGAATATTTTGACAACATTTCAATAAATAATATAAAATTAAATAAAGCTTTCAAATCTGAGAATTCAGTGTTTGATCAAGAACACATTAAACTAACCAGGACTGGAAAACTTATTTTTAGACGAGGAGTCAGTCCCTGGCTGCTGGGTGAGCTGCCAAAGCTCCGCCTCCTGAAGCTCCGCCCCCTGAAGCACATTCAGCGCCTGACATGCTGGACTCGCTCCCCACATCTTCCTGGGAACTTCTTCTTGTAGTTCACCCATCTGTATGACCTCACCTGCTGTTTGATCTGAGGTGACACACATGAAGTGAGACGTGTCACAACAAGTGCAGCGACTATATGCTCCTAGTCTCACTCAGGGTAGACACTTACTGATGCTAGTGACGCATGTTTCCTCTAAGGTTTGTTGGCCAACAGAGAGAATAAGTGGAATGCCTGCCTCCCATTTCTTCCTGTCCCCACCAGAGGACGGCCTGTCCTCAGGAAACGCTGAAATAGGTAATAAGAGATGGTTGAATAGAAAGTAAACATAACTAAAACCTAAAAATATTGTTAAACCCAATATCATGTAATCTATTGGAGCTTCGAGTGACTCAAGCTTTAGCTCATTATCTCATTGGTAATTTTTCTGTTTCTTAAGGACACTCATCTTTGGCAGCCATCTTGAATTGGGTTGATACCACAGGTTGTAAATGTTCACCCAATGATTACTTTCTAAAAAGGTTCATTAAAATCCATCTGCTGGTTCATGAGATACAAAACATCAAACCAAACACATGCACATAAACTAGAAGATTATTAACTGCTTTTGGTGATGAGCAATAAAAAGGGGATTCCTTGTATGTAATAAACTCACTACACTGCAGATGATCCAAAAATGCCTGATAGAGAACAACACATAAAATGGTAAAAACAAGTTAATTTGTCTCTTAAAAAGTCTTAATTCATTGTTAGATATTTTAAAAAACCATGTATCATTTCAAAATTTGATAAGGTTAAAACAAACCTATGCTAGAGACAATGTGGACAAGTTGGAGACACTCTTATCTTTTGGAACTGCCTAAAGATTAAAACATTCTGGGAAGGAATTAAGAGTGAAAATTTAAAATATTTTACACATTTATATTGAATGGAACCCCCTTGTTTTTGTTCTGGGAATGCTCCTGGGTGATTTGTTAAGTAAAGAACAATTGTACCTGCTTGGAATTCCTGTAATAGTGGCAAAAAAATGATTACTGTATGTTGGTATAAACCTTTACCCCTACTGTAAATCAGTGGAGAGAGAGAGAACTGTGAGAGTTTATACTGGGGAGAAAATTACGGCAAAGCTTTATTTTATTTTAATTATTAATATTTTATCTCCTCTAAACTGTAGAGAAAAGATTTTTGGGGATTTCAGCTCGCCCAGATGTTCGGTGTTTTTGTTCAACTGATTTGTTTGGTTGTACTGGAAAACAATATTTGTGACTTCATGTGTTATATATTGGGTTTGAATTAAGAATGGAACTTATTTTTTTTATAAATAATAAAATATAATCTTGTTTAAAAAGAAAAAAAGGTCTCAACTCACTGGCGGAATTGGCACAGGTCTCTTCAAAAGTTTGAGGAGGCTCAGGAAGTAACTGTGCTGCTTCCCACTTCTTCCGATCTCCATTTGAAGAGGGACGTTTGTCAGCTTCAGGCTGACTCTGCTGGTACACAGGAGACCCCTCCACCTCGTCCACGGAGCTCTGAGCTTTTAGGTTCTGATTTAGTCGACGCAGAATCTCCTTCTTTTCACTCTGTTACACAAAAATCATTACAAAAAGGATCATAAAGCCTGTAAAATAATTAGTAACAGTCTTTGTGTATTTGTTTACCTGGATCACTGTCGCTGTTTCTGGTTCCTTCAAGTTTTCTTTCATAGAAGTAATCTGTCAAACACACAAAACAAGCAGGTATTACACACCTAAAACACCACCAGACTTTCTACACACATACTGACCGCTCCAACATTCTTCAGGGCAGCAGTCATAGATATAGCTGGGGTTGAGGGCTGGGGTGCAGGCAGGGCTGAAGCTTTGGCAGACGGGTCTTGTTGAGGGGGGGAAGGTTCTGGAAGAGGACCGTCAGAGGTAGATGCTTCATGTGCTGCTGCGCTTCCAGACGCAGTGTCCAACTTCACAGCTCGAGCCGCTGAAAGCTTTCACAACAAACAGACAAGGTTAGAAAATCTCATTTCACTTTAATGTTTGGGCAAAGTAAAAAATAAAAGCCTACATGGTCCTCCCAGGCTTTCTTTTCTCTCTCATACGCTTCTTGTCTCTTCTTCTCTAGCTGCTCCTTAAGTACAGCAGCGCGGGCGTTAGCCTGAGCCTGAGAGAGACGCACAAACAGCACATGAAGACAAAACTCAGAGCTCATCTTCTGACTGTATGACTCTGATCACAATGGTCACAAGGTTATGAAATAAAAAGCTGCATGATGCAATGTTTGCTTTATGCTTCTTGAAGACTCACTTTCAAAGCCTCTATCTTCTTTCTCCTAAGCTCTGCCTCCTCGTTAGACTCCTGGCTATCAGAGCCATCGCTGTCATACTGAAATTCACAACAAAAACAACAATAAGAACAAAGAGTACAGACACATCTGAGGCCCTGAAGGTGGGGAAATGCACCTTCTCCCCTCTCAGCCGGGCTTTGATCTGCTGACGCTCGTTGAAGTTCTGCAAACGGATCTGCCTGAGTCTTGCCAAGTACTCCTGAGAACAGATACACACGATGTATGAATGATAAGTAAAAACTATGGTACAGCAATGAAACTACAAGTCATAGACACACATTTAAAGGCACATAAAAATCATGCTCGTTTGCCCTTTTATGGTTTTTAGTACACTACCGGGCTGGCTAAAAAAAGTTGCCACCTGGATTTAACTAAGCAAATAGGTATGAGCCTCCTATTGGTCAATTACTGCATGAGCGATTATTTTTTTTAGCTGGAAACAAGTTATTTAACCCAAACGGGTGCAATGAGTTGCTTCTCATTTCTTAAACAACCATTGAAAACATCCTGTGGTCGTGGAGAAGATGGACTCATTGTCTTGGAGGATGCACCCATTATGCTGAGGGCCTGCTGTACAAGTCTGTGGAGGCGGTGCTGTGATCTGGGGTTGCTGCAGGTGGTCAGGTCTAGGAAGCTTATCCAACAATGCCACAACAGAGGCCAGTCAAATAAAATATTAGACTTTTTTTTTGGTGGAAACTTTGTTTTTTGGCCAGGCAGTGTACATTCACCACTTTTACAGACAAAATGCATTCATTCAAAATGTAAGAAAATACGTAGCACACAAACTGGAATGGTTACTTGAAATGAAAAAGCAGCCATTGATGGGTTCAAGAAACAGCAGAACACAGACTGTTGCTCAAGGACTCAACATGAGCGCGCTGCGGGGATGAATTACGGGTCAAAGGGAGTTCTGTGCAGACAAGCCAGATGTGCAGTGAGATGGGCTGTGAGGCTGGGTATTCAGGTCTGGGCTCCTACCTCCTCCTCTTTGTTGACGTTTGGTCGTCTGAACCGAGCCACACCAGCTCGGCTTCCATAGATTGCAGCCAGGTTTTGTCGAGTGCCCTGTTCAGTATTCAATTTAACGACACTTTAGTAGGTGCAGGCCCTAACATCTAATGACAACAACCTTAAGTTGGCACCGGCGACTTCTAATAAAGTTCCACTGATAAATTGTTTTGTAATAAACTCAAGTTACAACGCAACACTAAGTTAGAGTGTCTTTTAAGTATTCACACATTGGCATTTTTATTTTGTATTGTCTTACAAACTGGAGATGTAATTTTATTTCTCATGTCATAGAGCAACATTTTACTAAACAAGAACAATTTATATATATTACATGTTGAAGATAACTCTTCAGTTAAAAACAAAGTTCACATCTGACAGAACTGATGAACTAACGTCTAGGTCCAAGCAAGGATGAAAAAAAATGGATTCCTGCCATCCTAAAATAACAATTTAAACAAAATAGAACTCAACGCCAACCATCGCTGATGTCCTCTGTCAGTAATGACCAACTGTTTTTGTGTTGGAATCATCACAGGCCTTCATTATTTTAATCATCTCATAAAGTGAACAGATGGACAAACGGGGGCAGAAGTGATCTTGTCAAACTACTACACCAACGTATTGAGCAGGTTTCCCTGATGATGCACACAAAATTTGGCGCAGATCGAATCATGTCTGTGTGATTTGGAACCAACTGTTGACAAACGGCGAGGCATCAGCATTCGCCATTCTGCCACACCCCCACCATCCCGCCACCAGTCAGTGTTGAGAGAAGCATGCAGCATGTGAAGTCTGCATGTTCAAACTGTAGGGGGAGTTAGCCCAGATACATGTGCAAGAAAAGAGACAAATTAACAGGTTCCCGTGGGGATTGGACTAAGACTCCAAAAGCCTTTTTTTAAAGGTCATGAGACGTTACGCATGTGTACCAAATGTCATGATTCCAGGTCCAATCATGGCTTGGGGCTGATTTTTTTAAATAATTGTAGGAGGTGCCGAGGAGTAATTAGGCCACGCCCCCCAACATTAGACTGCATTCCTGTGGTGGGGTGGATTAGGATCGAACATAGTGAATTTGGTGCAGATTGGCTGAAATATGTGGAACTTAGAGCCAAACGTATGTCAACGGCGTGATGTTTGACTTCGCCGCACCGCCATGACCACGTCTTTCACCAAGAAGTGTTTGTGTTTGAAAGCAAGAGATCACCTTATTATCTGCGTTCTGACACAATTTGTTGCTGATTAGGTCAAGGGGGTCAGAGGTGGAGCTTTCCAAGCAAAAAAAAAAGTCACTTCCTGTAGTCAAGGGGTGGGGCTTTGATGATGTCATATGATCACATGGTATGGTCAGGCATGCAACATTGATGACTCAGACCAAGTTTGGTGTATTTTAGCCTTTTTTGTGAAAGTTACAGCTTTCTGAATGTGTAACGGACGGACGAACGGAGGGAGAGCATTTCTAAGTCCCCCGCCTCGGTTACAGGGGACAAAAACGAGTGGCTAATGTGAACACTAATTTGCATGGTATTCTTACAAAAAGTGCCCCAGGATGTAACACAACAAAAGCTGCGTTTTGCACATGTAAATAATAAAATTAAATTTAAAAAAAAATTGTGTATTGCAAAACTGACAATAACTAAAAGGTCTGTTAGAGTCTGTGACTATAAAATATTGGAAAATGGCGTTCCTTTGGATGGCAGAAGTTTACTTTGTTTTTAGCTGCATTCACTGGTCAGTCTTATAAGAAATAAAGTTGGTTTCTTCAAACTGAGGTCGTTCAAACTGCTTCCTATAACAGGTACGAGAGGTGGAACCAAGTCATTGTTTTGCAAGTCTCAAGTAAAAATCAAGTCTTTATCCTCAAGTCAGAGTCAAGTGTCAAGTCCCAAGTCTGAAACTTGGAATTTCAAGCCCTTTCAAGTCTTTTATTTTTAAACAATTCTGCAGTTATATGTTAAATGTAAATAATAGACCGTGCACGCTTTAAAATCTGTATTTATCTCAAATCATGATGAAACGTGTAGTTGAACTTGCAAACTATTTAAAAAATCATTTTAATATTGCACCTCTATATTGAACAGTTAAACAGTTAAATAAATTTAGCTGCAACAATAGTCTTCTTTAAACTATAGCTTTGCATTTTAAAAAAAAATCTGGTTAATATGAGTTGCTGTACTGCAACTCAAGCACACATATGTACAGAGTGTAAAAAAATATGGATTCAGAAGGAATCTGAATGTCTACAGAACCATTTTAGGATTTATACTTCATAATACTAGATTTTATGAAAAAGTGTTTGTTGCTAAAGAAACAAACAACCTCCCCCAAAAAAAACAAAACAAAAACCTAACCGTAACCCTTCCCGCAACAAGAACACTCCATAGTAAAGTATGGTGGTGGCAACATCATGCTAATGTTCATCATTGATGAAATATTGTGTTAGGTTGTTTTTTCCATTTTTAAACAGTCGAGCTGTGATGATCACATAATATAAACTGTACTCCAGGGGCCTCATGTACAAAGACTTGCGTGAATTTCTTACTAAAACTTGGCGTACGGTCAAATCCAGAAAACGGTGTAACGCACAAAAAAATTCAGATGTATCAAACTGTGCGTACGGCCGAATCCACGCACATTTCTTTTGTACATCACAATCA
>JARVJO010000227.1:33359566-33369670 GCA_031762555.1 Cynodonichthys magdalenae
AGTTCTTACATTAACATTCAAGTCTTAATTCTGTGTTTGTTCCTTGTTCTCGACACACACCAAAGTGTATAAACACGTTATATTTTTTTATATGTTAAGATGCTAGCAGTAGCCGCTAACATCAACAACATCCAGTACCTAACAACACAGAACTCTAGGGCAGCCTTAAGAGTCCAGAAGAGGTCCACATTAAACTACCAGTAACTTAATACTCACTACTAAATAAATGGTAATTTTACAACAACCAAACGCTTCATAAACATAACCACTAAAACAAGTTAGCAGCTAACATACCTCCAATGAAGTGATCAATGTAGACACCGTCATCCTGTTCCTCCCGATCGCAGATGGTTTAAAATCCACTTTTTACGTTGTCGTTCTGTGAGCTTTCTACATTTTTCTTCTTTGTGTGACAATCTTCAGTGCTTCATAGGGTTGGGCAGAATTGTGTGGAATTATTCGTCAGGAAAACGTTTGATGGTTATTATTTGGTACTTGGCGATGTAAGACGTGTGTGGTATGGACAGCCTCAGCAAATCTTTGGGTTCTGTCAAACTCATCCATCTTCATATGAGTCATGTCTGACATATTTAAGAACAAATTGCTGTTATCTGTCTTGAAATAGGATCTAAATCCTTACAATACAGACTCTCTACAACAGTTTCCTCCATAGACATTTTACTTCCTGCCCTCCAGTGGAAATTGCTCCGCCTTCAAGCCATGTGACTGAAACCCAGCTATTGTGAAAAGCCCAGGGGAAGTAGTTTTGTACCGGGGTTTAGTTGACTGGTGCACAGAGGCTGAGTCGTCCTGTTAAGCTTCATTAAATAACATAAAACAATAGACCCGATAATATTTTCTCAACCCTCCTCCTTCATGACCAGACCAAAATGTGTGATTAATATACAGCCAGGCAGAGAAGAACAGACATGGAGAGGAGGGAAACAGTAACCGTGTTTCTATCGTTTTTTAATTCGCATTTTGAAGTATCTTATTAGAAAAGGTGAATGAAAACGGCCTGATTCGAAAAAACTTCCTCTAATGCGCAAAAAAGTTTATATGCTCGCTTGAGGTGGTTTTTGGGTTTTTTGAAAAAGAGTTGATGTGCAAAAGGAGAGATGGAAACACATTTGCCGAATAAGTTCTGACGTAGCGAACATTTACCTCACATGTTGATCAGCTGTTCCTGCTGTCTGTCTGGTACCAGCCGCAGCCGGACCCTCCTCCCGCCGTCCACGTCTCCTCAGTTATTCCCGTAACGTGAAGAGAATTGTATTTCTTTTTCTACGCCTTCAGACAGCAGTAACATCACCAAAACTTGTTGATATGACAGAATAAGTACAACTTTCTTGATGGCAGCAACACGTTCCTGATAACTTCTCTCTATTGTCCTGGGATGTGAATCCCTGCGAGTTTGCGACTTCCTGTTTACTACCCACATGTGTCATGTGTGACGTAATTACACTTTGCGTAGCCTGGTTGATTCGCTTCAAGCCATTTGATGGAAACATGTCTGAGTCGCATTAATTATTTATTTCCTTTTTGCGAAATTTTTAAAATTCACTCAAAATTCAAATTAAAATTGGATGGAAACATGGCTACTGACACAAAGGTACATTAAAAGAAAAAAGTCAAGAAATAGTTTGTGTTGCAGAAAGAGAGTAACTTCAGCTGACGGTGGTTTATTAATCAATAAACAACGTTTGTACTTTTTATCAGCTCAGCTGTGATGAAAAGAAAAATACCGTCAAATACCATGATACCGGTATAATTGTTGAAAATACTGTGATATACAATTTGGTCCGTACTGCCCAGCACTAAATCCTACATACTTTTTTTTACCTTTTTTTGTAGTGTGGAATCCTAAAAAGTCTTGATCAGATCAAACCATAAACAATAGTTACAGTCCCCTCCAAAATATTGGAACAGCAAGTCAAACCCAAATGTCTTCAGTGTACAACAAAAACAAGATGATTTAAGATCCAAAGATGAAGATGAGACAAGAGTTCTTTTGGTTCTATGCACTTTTGGAGGGGACTGTATGGAAAACTGGTCCCATTTATTATTAACTAATGGTTACATATCTTTAACTTTAAACATAAGAATATTGTACAGTTAAATAAAGACCCTAAAAATGGCCTCAATAAATCCAATAAAAAGTGTAAAATAACTATTCAAGGTCACTTAAGTTATTTATGCTGGATAGAAATCCTGAGCGGACCACTGGAATGGACCACTTATATTTGAGTGTTTATATCGGAGATTCTAGATGCACGCCGATATTATCCCATCATTTTTTGTCTAAAATCGGATCTTATCTAGGGACGGACATTGCAAACTAGCTTTGTCTATAAATGTAGTGTATAGTATTGTTAATACTTGTCCCTATTTAAATAAACGATAAATGAAATGGATCGGGACACCCCTGTCCAGTTTTACCAAGGTTTTCTTATTAAAGAATGCATCAGTCATTTATTTTGCTAAATATATGTTCAGTTTTGTCCTGGCTCTTAACCTTTTTATCCTGGATGTCTGAGAACCAGCATATCCAATCTGTTTATTCACCTGGATAAATGGTGGTAAAAAGATGACTTTCTGAACACGTCTGCACCATTTTGATGTTTTTAACTTTGATTGGCAGCGAGAGCTGTTTTACATTACAATCACTGAGTCCAGATTAACAGTGTTTATGTAGATGTGCTGTTCTGTATATTTTATTACCTTTAACAAAGTTTCACATCGCTCTCATGTCTCAGGGCTTTATCTCAGCGTGGAGGGCTTCCTGTTCTGGAGCATCTCAACTTGTCTGGCTGCCTCTTCATCACTGAGGTGGGCCTGCAGGAGCTGGTGTCAACCTGTCCTTCCCTCAATGACGAGCACTTCTATTACTGCGACAACATTAATGGTAACAAGTGAAACTGCTGCTGGTGGTTTGTTTGTGTCTGACTGAAAATCATGTTTATGGTAGAAGAAGAAAGTTGTCCTTGAATGTTAGACTATAATTTCACCATATACTGTACAATGCTGGACTAAAGTAGGTCATCACCTGATTTATCTAAGCAAAATGATAAAATAATTACTGCATGCTCACTTAGCAACAAGTTATTTAACACCAACTTATTCAAAACACTTATTTGTTTAACAAGCACATTGAGAAATATCCTTTGGTTGAAATGATGTTGATCTGTTAGAATTGACAAATTATTGGCATCAAGCAGAGAAAACGGTTAAGATAGCTGAAACCACTAAAATCAGGTTAAGAACTGTGCAAGGCATGATTTAAAAAATTGGAAGGACCGCGAGGAAACGTCATATTTGAGGAAGAAATGTGGTCGAGGGGGGGGCTTGAATGGTTGTGATCAGCAATTAATCACTTTGTGAAATCAGCTAAACAGCTATGTTTTACACTGAGTAAAAACATTTCCACACGCACAGACATGTTGAATAATTAACAGATAAACAGCCGCTTGTGTGCATTTATTTGCGTATAGCCAGAGAGGAGGAGGAGGAGGAGGAGGAGGAGGAGGAGGAGGAGGAGGAGGAGGAGGGTGGGACTCAGTTGATCTGATGTTGCGGTCACTCAGAGCAGCAGGAGTCACAGAATGGCTCTGCCCCTTTTTATGTCCAACTGTTTGTGGAAATTTGGCGCATCACCTCACGTGACTCATACATCATAATTTTTTACATACCACCGCCATATTTTGATACTGCGGTATAACAAAATACCTTCTTAGCGCCCAAACCTTATTCACCTTTTATATAACACAACAATTACAATGAGTTTAATAAATTCTTATAGGCCTGTCACGCTAACAAATTTTGCTGGCCAATAAATTCTTAAAAGATTTTTGCTATAAACAATAAAATTGTTTAGATACCAGACCAGAAATTAAAGTGAGGTCGATAATTTATTTAATTAATTGATATCTTGCTTGATGCGACAGGCCTATTACCTTCTTATAGTCCAGCTCCAGGATGTCCTCGAACGGCGTGGGTGCAGCAGCAAAGTCTAACAAGGAGCCTCAGCTAGCTGTAGCACCCAGTTCACCATCCACACCTTTGTTCCACTTGTCATTGACAGCGGCGGCCCCCTTGTTGAAAAGTAGAGGTCCTGTTCAGAGAGACGAGCCTTGCATGCTCGAAGTCCTCAGAGGCTCTTTATGGTGAAGTGGGAACAGTTTTGTCTCAAGGAGGGAAACTCGAGCATCGGGTGGGCACATTCCAGCCAAATACCCATTGAGACCACCCGGGGTAGATTCTTTCTCAAGATTTTGTTTCCACAGCCACCAAGACGAGCTTTCAAGTTTCCACCTTCTCTGAAATAAATCCTGCTCCCCCTCACACCAGTTACTGGTTCAACAGAAAAATAGCCTGGTGTGTACCCAGGAAAGGACGCTTTATTACATGTGTACAAACACAGGGTCTGTGTCTGAGTTCAGGAGCTGCAGCTGACGTAGACCGTGGCCCACGTTGACCACAGTCTAGGTGGGCCGTAGGCCGCTTGTGTCGGCTGTATAAATGGTTGTGAAATTAGACGGTCTAGTCTACAGAAGACTACGTTTGCATGAATACGCTCTGCCTTGTTACCATGGTGATATGTTTTACATCACATCGCTTCAGTTATTTTTCAAAGTATAACTTCACAAAATTAAGTTTTAATAGAAAAAAATTAATAAGTAAAAAAAAAGCAATAATAATTTGGGATCCAGTATCAGTACTTGTAACTGCATTTTATTTAACATCTTATTGCAACAAAAGTTTCTTCGGCTAAGTTGTTTAACTTGCATTCTACGGGCCGTGATAAATTTCTAAACTCTGCCTTAAAAAACTAAAAAAAATCTGCCATTAAAGTAAAATAAAACTTTCACCATCTTTTGTTTTTCTGTTTAATTTGCTGGCGGCGCAATGAATTCTGGGATACCATCGGCCACATAGAGCTCAGATGCAGCTGATGTTTTGTCGGCCGCACGAGTAGGAATTGGGACGGCTTACAGCACGGGGCAGTGATGTAAGCGGCCAACGTCAGCTGCAGCACATGAATTGAGACACAGCCAGGGAATAACACAACAGTGGATGCTCTAGTCCAGTGGTTCCCAACCCATTTTCCTAAAAGTACCCCCCTCCACTCTCCTTTCTCAAATACTCGTTCAGATTAATCTCTTTATCAAAGTGATAAAAGAAGAATGTTTCAGGAGCTGCTTGAGTACTTTTATCTCATTTTAGTGTTTTCAGATGAGGAGCTCCGGATATTTATTTTAAAAATTATGGCCTAGAGATTCTTGCACAGATGTTTTGGTTTGTTGTTTTAACGAAAGTGACAGATTTCTTCCCTAAATGGTTGTTTAATTTAAATGGATTATATTTACAGGATTTTAGCTCATGTAGTCATTTAATACTATTTATTATTCATATCTATGGTCTGAATTACATTTATCACAGGTTGGAGCCGTGCTGCGGGTGGAGATGAGGTCCAGCTGCCTCTGAGCCTCTGTTAGTTTTGTTGTGCGCGTGAACACACGGTGTTACAGTGGAAATACTGCGAGGTGCTTTCAGAAATATAACCTATCTAATCCTCGGTGGAAAATAGTTCGGGAAACACTGACAGTATTCCTGGGAGCACCTGCCCTGAAGGCTCGGTTATAGTCGCACTTTGGGGGCTCTCGCAGGGCGTACCAGAGGTGGAGGTGCTCACGTTGTTATAGGTTTCTCCAAAAGGACGCGCGGTGCGGCAGTACACTTTATAACTTATGAAATGCTGTAAATAGGAGTGCAAAAGCTTGACAAATAAACTGAATGGTTCGCCATGCGGGCAGCCTTTGGAGTGACTCAAGGCTGCGCGCACCTCCCTTCTCTGATCTGATTGGGTAAAACTTTGACTGTAGTTTCTTTCTATTGGTTGAAAGAACAGTCAATTATTTTTACAAATGGTCAACTGTTGCGTAGAACTTTACAACCAGGAGGCGGGATCTGGTTGTCCAAAATGAAAATGGGTCTCAGACAACCTAAACAATGGTTATGTCAACCCCTGATCAAGCACATTATGTGCCCCCCTGTGATCTCTAGTGCCCCCCAGGTTGGGAACCAGCTCTAGTCCATGGTGAAGGCTGACACCACAGGTAGCACCCATCAGAGCAGGGGTGGTCCTCGAGGGCCGCAGCTTGTTTACCTGCTCTAACACACCTGATTTGAATGAATGGTTCAATAATTATCAGGCTTCTGCAGAACTTGGAAGAGATAAATCAGTGACTGAATCAGGTGTGTTGGAGCAGGAAAAACAAGTAAAACAAGCAGGGCTGCGGCCCTCGAGGACCAGGATTGCCCACCCCTGCATCAGAGGGTTGATGTGCTTCTGATGAATATTCAGGGAGGCGTGTCCAATAGTGAGACATCAAAACAAATGCAGTCTGAGAACCAATGCAGCTGAGATGGCAGGTAAGTAGGTGGTGTGAGTCCTGTTAAATCTGACCTTCAGCTGTGCTACAGTTGAGATTTAGTGAGTATGTGATTGTTGAAATAGAGTAGCAAAAGGTGTGTTGAACAGTAAATAATTAGTGTGTGTTTTCTCTGCAGGTCCTCATGCCGACACAGCCAGCGGCTGCCAGAACCTGCAGTGTGGTTTCAGAGCCTGCTGTCGCTCTGGAGAGTGACCCCGCCCAGCAGTTCTCCCTCTTGCACTTTATACTGGGAATACCATTTGTTGTGTATTTTTGTCACCTAAAATGTTTGAAACTGTAATTTTGCTCTTGCTGTTTCCATGTTTTAATTTAGTGGGTATAATCCTCCTGAAATATAACTGGGTGACGATGGATTTAAAACGTCTGTAAATATTTTCTGGTTGCATTGTTGGCTTTGAGAAATTAAACTGAAGATACGTTAAACATTTTACACCAATTTCATCATCCACTAAAAGGTCAGATTTTCACACGAGTCAGGCTGTCCTGTAGATTGAAGCTGACTGATCCCAGATATGATGGTTGTTATTGAACTCAACCAGGTGGAGGAGACCCATTTAAAGTTCTGAACAAAAGCAGCACAGAAATAGGAATTATGACATGTTGCTGTATAGTCTAAAGATTTGCTTTAGGTTTGTGATCTGTAGTATTTCATCCCCATAAGGTTTTTCTTGTTTCCCCTTGTCTTATGCACTCCAGGAATTAAAATGAACTTGCGCAATCGAATATGGTCAGTCCTGAGAAGTTAGGAGTGAGTTTGAGTGATCGAGTACTGCTTTGTTCATTATTCACAGCAAGATTTATTTTGTGGTTCAGAAGCACGAGCTTTATTGACAATGTTGAACTCATAATAAAAGTGAACAGTTAAAACAGGCAATTGAGCTGTTTTATTTGTATTGACAAAGAACAAAAGGCATGTAAAGAGTTTAGCTTCAGCACTGCTAACAGTTAATCACATTTAGACATTTTAATAGAGCTGAGATGGTCACAAGTATTGACTGGTGTTACTATGTTGCAGAAAAATTTATTTGAATTTATTTGTCTTGACCACCTACACGTTCAATTGTCAAACTGATCTTGTGAAAAATGTAAACTACTTGGTAAAAAAAACAAAGGTTCACTGGAATGTGAAAAGCTGTACAGATGCTGTTTTATACAGTGAATAATAGTTTGAACCTATAAATTATGTATATAAAAAAGTTTACAAAAGTATAATTTATAAATGTGGTCTCCTGCGTGCATCATGTGTGAGTGAGGCCAGGTACACCCACACAGACAGCACATTGTTGGGGTAAGGATGAACATACACAGCCAGAGCAAACTCCACATTTGATGTCTGAATATTGTGAACTCCGGTGCTGTACACCACCTCTACGATGGGCTGAATCTCAGAGAATGGCAGGTGCAACGGGAATCCTGCAATCTGAAAAGAAAACACAGGATAACCTTGATGAAACATCCAGGTTTTATTCATAAAAGTGTTCATTAGAGTGAAACTGGGTATCAAGTTTAATGCTTTATTGCAAGTTCAGCTGAAATTCAATCTATGTTTAGAGTTGTTTCTCATTTGTCATGAATGGGTTTCTTCAATCCTCTAACATACGGCCAAAATGTGAAAATGGTGTACGCCCCAAAAAATTCAGATTTATAAAACCGTGAGCATGCACACCTTCAAACAATCTTCCTTTATAGGTCACAGCTGCACCTCAGAGTTCGCTCATAAGGTCCCTCCTCAGGTTCTGCCCTCTACTCAACCATAAACAGTCAATGCAAAGTACCTCATGACTGTTGGTGTTTTTAATTAATCAGCTGATCAAAGTCACCAAAAACAACTGGTCGGCTCAGACACGCACTCCGTCTGGAGGAGGACAGGTGCTGACGACTTCTCACAACCATCATTACACACAATTTCCCTCATTTTGCAGGAATACAGACGTTTAGAGTAATCTTATAGATCTTTTCAAAAACTCAGCTTCAAATTTATTTTCTCTCAGAGTCTATAGGACGTTAAAAACAAATAAAATTAAATAACCCAACCATTGTCCAAACCCCAGCCTGTGCCCACATTTTCACACCAAGTTTGGGTTTTATAAATCAGAACCTTTGTGTGAAAAGTGATGTATGCAAATTTCTGGGCCCTTCATCAATCTATGGGATGACAACATTTTGGGTTTTTTTCTACTTTTGTTCTGTGGCATGATTTTTTTTATCACTGACAGATATCCATAGATTTAAAGAAATTTGTTATGCCTTTGTAACTTTTTCTTCCCTTCTGTCTTTGTGGGGACAGGTTTGGCCGGACAGAGTAGAGTTCTAATGACAGAAACTTTGTGTTCCAGTGGGTAGTAAGTTTTTGAATCAGCGAGTACTGATCTGTGTGAGTCGGTCTGTAAACCTTCCATCTCTTTCCTTGTGCACCAGACAGGCAGCTTGTTGTTAGTACATGGCCTAAAAAATAAAAGGTCACTAATATTTGGTTGAACTGTCTTTAGCTTTGATTACATCACACATTCTCTGTGGCATTATTTGGATAAGCTTCTTCAATGTCACAAGATTTATTTCCATCCAGTGTTGCAATAATTTTTCACCAAGATGATGGTAGAGTCTGACCTTCTCCAGCACATCCCAAAGATTCTCAGTGGACTCTGTGGAGCCAATTCATGTGTGAAAATGATGTCTCACTCCCTGAACCACTCTTTTACAATTCCAGCCCCATGAATCCTGGTATTGTCATCTTGGAATATGTCCGTACCATCAGGGAAGAAACAATCCATTGATGGAATAACCTGGTCATTCAGTATATTCAGGTAGTCAGCTGACCTCATTCTTTGAGCACAAACTGTTGCTGAACCAAGACCTGACCAACTGCACCAACCACAGATTCATTGTCAACCATGTGTTTTGGTCACATGGTTCCTGCATGTGACATATTTATGTGATTTATCTTGTGAACTAAGTAAACAAACACCCTAACAATTCTCCATTGAGGGGGTGGACAGTTTCTGTGAATCTTACGGAGCCCAGCAAGTGTCAGCGTGCTATGTTTTTTTTTCACCCGTTGACACTTGCCGGGCTCACTAGAATCTAGCTTGCACATGAAGAATCTCATGCAGCTTAAGGCTTGGAACTCCATTTACTAGTTCTTCACTGAGAAAGTGAATGTGAAGAAAAACCTTCAACTACAGAATAGTAGAAGTCCAGCTATATTATTTAAATGTTGGGGAGGGGTTTGCCACGTCCTGAACATGGCAGAGAAATAAATTCTAAATTATGACTATCACAGGATTCCAAAAAAATAAAATAAATTAAAAATTCCACCACGGCCCTAATTCGTTATTGGACCTGGATGAAGATAAATTTGATGGAACTTGATCAATGATCTCATCGTTCTGCCAGCTTCTACAAAGGTCATTTAAAATGGTAAATAAACTGTACTTATAATAATAATATAATAATAATACATTTTATTTAATAGGCGCCTTTCTGGCACTCAAGGTCACCTTACAATAAATACAAAATCAACATTAAAAACAAGAACGAATAAAAACAGCAATCAAACAATTAAAATATAACAGTACAAATATAATCAAGTGCAGAAGGCAGTCCTAAACAAGTGAGTCTTTAGTGAGGATTTGAATTGTGAAAGTGATTT
>JARVJO010000227.1:33403363-33414043 GCA_031762555.1 Cynodonichthys magdalenae
CTGATTTTCTTCTTTTGATTGACACCCCTGATCTATAGTCTCCTCATAGCACAAAATGTCTGTCAAGCCCCTCATGTCCCACCCCTAGTACATGTGATTGATAAACTAGAATCAGCTCTGAGCTTCATTCTGACACCACAGCTGTAGCCAATCAAGTTACCTTTTATTTGATACGCAGCTTTGGAAATTAGAAAAAAGTAATACTGGTTATAGCGTATTTTAACTTCAATAAATAAATACTTTAACAGGTTAAGCTCAAAGTTTTCTCTGCAATCCTGAAAATGCAGCATTTTTAATCTTGTTATATTCTGTACAGAAAATAGTGTGAACACACACAAGTGATTATGAGACTTTTCTGCTGCTCGTGGTTTAACCATTTTTAAAATGTAACTTCACACAGTGATAGTTTGAGGCTTTTTATATAATATATTTAGCCTTTATTTAACCTACTACCAGTAGTTTATGATGACTACCATTAGTACTTTTACTACTAATATATGTTATATATTTTGCAACATTTTTTTATCCTAAACAGAAAACAAACTAGATAAAACACTTAGATTTCAATATGATATGGGGTCTAAGCATTAAAAAAGTGACTAAAGATCACAAAAACCTGACCTGCACACCGCTGAGGTCGGACAATGCATTTATTGAAGTGCCTAATTTTAGATGGAAAGTGACCCCATTAGGATAGTTGTTCCAACTACTCACAACATGTGTTACAGATGCAAAGTGTAAACCAATCAAATCAAACAAACCTAGGTGGAAATCAGCTGAAGGTTTTGTTGAAATGGCTAAAACATCCGTCTTATCAGCCGATGCCTCATTTGCACTGTTGTCCTGAACGACGGAGACCACCTCTGCAGCTTCAACTTCATGAGTATCCTGAACTAAAGACTGCCTGAGCAGCTAATAAACACACAAAGCAAACAGTGGTGTTAGCATGTCAGGCGGAAAACCACAGTGAATTATAAAAGAGGTAGCCAAAGAAAAACACCTTCTTTTTTCGCTTCTGTCTTGTAGCTCGTAAAGCTTGTTTGAGAGTTTCTCCTGGGTCTCCGTCACTGCTTTGATGTACCTGCTGTAATCCAACCACACAGTTTAGACAGGGCCACTATCCTGCATGTTTTAGATGTTCTCCTGCTCTTCATCGTGTCTTCAACCTCCACAGATGCCTGTAAATCAGGTGTGTCAAAGAAACATCTAAAGCATGCAGGATAGTGGTTCTCAAGTCAAGGACCTAGACACCACTTGTTTGAGGGACAGCAACAAAAAAGTTCACATCCACATGCTTCAGTGCACAAAAACTGGACTACGGTGAGAAGACGAGTCTGCTGTGGAGAAGCCAGCAGATGCACTACAAGACACAAACCAACCTTCATTGTAGTTTCTTGCTTCTGCACATTCAACTTGGCAGACGGAACCAGAGCCTATCGAGTAGGTTAAATTTATCAAAACGTTAGCAGCTCCCGCACATGGATTGTAAAATAAAGTACATCTGACTCTTCTTGGTCATGTTGAGACTCGTTAAAAATGGCGCCTGCTCATTTTCCCTCATCCAGTGTGTAATGTGATGTGATGTGATTTAAGATTAACACTTCACCTGGATGTCATCCTCGAGTTTGTTTTTCACCAACGTTCCATGTAAAGCTCGTCGTTTTTTCTGCAGTTTTTCCCTAAAGTCACTGAAACAAAAACAGAGACGGTCTTTTAAGAACGGGACGAACTGGTATACACAGTCTATCAGTTTGGATTTATTTATAGTAGAAAAAATATTTACCTTGAAGAATCCATAGTGGTGTTAGTTTTATACGATTAGAAGAATCTTGTTATAAGAACGGTAACTGTAAAACTGCGCATAATTTCCGTTCTACGTCTGACTTGTGCTTAATTTTGTGATTTTGAGAACGAACGTATTTTTTTGCTAGCGAACTCCGTTAGCGCGCTGCCTAGTAACGACATAAACTACGTCTCCACCTACCATGGATGGCAACGTAAGTGCCATAGTATCTATGGTAAGTGCAAACAAACTGAACATATTCACGATTTCGATTCGTCAAATGAGCTGCCAATCAAACCTGTAGTTGAAAACAAATCCACCTACTACGGTGTCCGAGAAGGCACAAATTCGCGTTAACCGCACTAGGCGGCTTTTCATATAACTGTGCCGAATACTGTTGTCGAAACACCCAACTGCAAGTTTATCATAATTCTTTATGATATATAGTTAGATTAAATTTTAAGGTTGTTTACCAATTTCTATATAGAAATAAGAGCATTATCCTCTTGTTTCATACTTCTGTTTATGATGAATAATCTTACCTTGAATTAGTATTTTTGTTTTTTTTTTGTTATTGGTTTGCATTATTATTCAAATAGTTACCAAATATTTACCACTGTGTGTTTTTCATCTGCCTATTAATAAAACATTTCTTGAACCACTGAATGAGTCAAACACTCAGTAATCACTGAATGCAAAATTACAACTGATTAACCTTTAGAGTTGACCTTGTTTGTTAGCAAAATATCTCAGACTGGAAGCCAGATTTTACTGAAACTTGTAATCAGTAATCACTGGATGTACATAACTGAATAAAGGTCAAACTAATTCAAGATGAACAAAACTCAAAAATGCTTAAACCCTGTCAGTTGTACAGATATTGTAACATGTTTTGACATATTGAGACATTGATGTGGTAGCAGCAGAGTCATTCACAACACGTCACATGTTTAGAGTGATAACAATAATTCTCATAACATTATTTTAAAGTTTAATTAACCCTGTCCTTTTCAGCATAAGAAGATCTTGATACAAAACTGGTATGGAAGACTGCGGTCAATATGCATTCCTTCAAAGACTGCTCGGGTATTAATTAGTTTTAGTATTTAGTTTGCACAACCTAAGATTATTCTCTTTCTGTTTGTATAATTTGGCATTGATAAAGAGCATATTCATTAAAACAAAGCAACACCTTTTTGACTTTTACCATTAGAAAAACATCATACAGAGTTGAAAACTATTTAGTATTTGAAGAAGTTGATCCTTTGGTACTGTATAATCTTTCTTAAAGTTTTGACTTTTACAAAATATTCTAAATAAAATAATCTGGACTATATTTTGTATGGGTATATCTTTATGCCCATAGGTACCAGTTCAGAACTGATACAGAACTTTCTCTGTACATTAAACATCATGTGTTAAGTGGAGTTAAAAATATAAATACAATTTTTTTCTGAATTTTAGTTGTAAATATTGTAATCTATAAGCTCGAGGTAATGTTCATGTTGTGCGTTTATAAACACTCAAGGTTCAACTTGAAATTAAGATGAACTGAATGAAACTATTTTTACATTTTTTTTAAAGCTTTGACTCATGCATGTCTAGGCTTTACATATTTTGTGAAATAAAATCTTCAAACCACACTCTGCCTGTCAGGAATATTTATTTGCATTATTGTTGACAGGTTCAAATAAAACTGACAAGCAGCAGAGGTGGAGCAGGCAGCAGCAGCAACTACCTAAAAGATCTACAACAAACACAAACCAACCCTCGTTGTAGTTTGTTGCTTCTCCGCATTCAGTTTCAAAAACAGAAATAGGTAAATTTTAAATCATTCTGATAGCAATAAAACATTTGTATAAAAATAAAGTTTGTAGATACTATGTATGTTCTAAATCTATCCAGACAATATTTTATTTCTTTCTGGGTTTTATGCATAATCTTCTGCCAGTGTGTCAAAGTAGTTTGTATCTGCATAGAGCAGGAAACCAGAGAACAGGCTGTCCGCCCAGCCGGGGTCTGCAAATAAACCGTTCTGGTCGTGGTAGAAGATCTCCATCCACACTTCATCCTCTGGGTTCAGATACATAACGGTGGACCCAGACGCCACGTCGTGGTTTCCTGTGTTGGCATCAAAGGTTTTGATGCGATACTGACCGTTCTGCACCAGACTTATTGCCAGGTGTTTATTGGCCAGCGTGATGTCATAGGAGAAATAATAAACACCAGGGTATGCACAAATGAATTTTCCAGTCTGGGGGTTGTAGTGCCCGCCTTCATTGAAGAGGACCTTGTTGAACTTGATGGGGGTCTTCTCTGTTGGGTAGCTGCTGGTGATTCCCACAGAGAAAGCGGATTTCGGCAGTAGGCTGCCACATTTGCAAACTCCTGCAGCTCCTCTGGGTCCTCTTTGGCCCTTATCTCCTTTACTTCCATTGCGGCCGGGTGGACCAGGCAGTCCACTGTCTCCGATGTCTCCTGCTGGGCCCAGTTTTCCTGTGGGGCCACGTTCACCACGCTCTCCAATCTTACCTGTTGGGCCTACCCTTCCTTTTACACCTGAAACAAAAACATCATCATTAGATGCTCAGTTCTGCTTATAAATGCCCACAGCCGAAAAGGTCAACGGTGTATTGTGTTTGAGATGACAGTGGCAACAGGAGGTAGGGGTTCCCCTGTCTGTCTCAGTCGTTGTGTCCTTGGACAAGACACTTTAACCACCTTGTGGTGGTGGTGGTCAGGTGATCTGGTGGCACTGCTGCATGGCAGCCTCACTTCTGTCAGTCTGTTGCAGGGCAGCTGAGGCCACAATGTAGCTTACCACTGTCAGTGTGAACGTGTGTGAATGGATGGATGACTGTAGTGTGAAGCGCAACATGATGATCTTAGGCGAAGCTCCTGATTTACCAGTTGGTCTACGTTCCTACCCTCATCTATGGTCACGAGCTTTGGGTCGTGACCGAAAGAACGAGATTGTGGAAACAAGCGGCCAAAATGAGTTTCCTCCACAGGGTGGCTGGGCTCTCCCTTAGAGATAGGGTGAGAAGCTCTGTCATCCGGGAGGGACTCAGAGTAGAGCTGCTGTTCCTCCACATCGAGAGGAGCCAGTTGAGGTGGCTCGGGCATCTGGTTAGGATGCCTCCTGGACACTTCCCTGGTAAAGTGTTCCGGGCACGTCCCACTGGGAGAGGAAGCCCAGAAGAAGACCCAGGACACATTGGAGGGACTATGGTTCTCAGCTGGCCTGGGAACACCTTGGGATTCCCCCGGATGAGCTGACCCAAGTGGGAAGTCTGGGTCTCTCTGCTTAGGCTGCTGCCCCCGCGACCCGACCCCAGATAAGCGGAAGAAAACGGACAGATGATGATCTTAGTTTAAAACCCTGGCATGAAAGGTGGCAATATGCTGTCCATTAAGGAATGTTACACATTTAAGATGACTTTAATATTCCTTTGATCACTCTTTGGTGTGATAAATTCATTTAAATTCATCTGGTACTGCACACCAACACAAGCATTACATGAACTGGACTCACTACATGCAATGTTGACATTTGACTTACAATTTGTTTTTGTTTCCAAATTCCAAATATTCTTCAAAAATCCATAAAATAAATATGCTGTTGTGTGTTTGAGCTCTTTCTGTGGTTCTGGAGGTTTGTGCAAAACTTCATGTTTGTTCATGCTGAAAGTGCTCAGACGCTCCATTTTGCTTCAACCACTTGTTTAAAAAAAAAAAGAGCCGAAGCAGCGATTTAAAAAGATAGTCAAAAAGCCAAAAACTCATGGATGGAGATAAAACAGGCATTGTGCACGAAGGAATCTAACTGATAAAAAGTTTGGAGCTTTAACCGGGACAGATTTGTGGATAAATAACATCGGGTGACGGGTCTCTGACTTTTTTTTCTGCATTGAAGAATACAGCGGGAGCAGAGCGGGAGGAAACCCTTGTAGTGACGTATGCTGCAGCGGGACCAATCACACAATAAGTAAGAATACAGCGACGTGCAATAATAGGATGACAAGTGAAGATGAAATGTTCTACACCAAAGATTGCATTGTGTTGAATGTTTTAACTTTAATGTCTTAACTTTGAAAGTTCTTAGTACTGACTGAACTAAATTTCTCCTTGTGAGAAAAATACATTGTGTTGAACCCAAAGTTAGGAGTATGAGTGTGAAATACACTGTACAATGAATGGATAAACACAAAAAGCACATAAATTCAGTGTTATTTGTGATGGTTTCATGTAAATAAAGTGTTTTTTAGTGTATGTTCAAGCAAAACAAGCTTTTCTAATGGTTTGAGTGTAAGTTAAAAATAAAATTTTGCAAAAAGTAGCTCTTGGCCAATTTCATTTTGTGAATGTAGCTCTTAAGGAAAAAAAGGTTGGAGACCCCTGCACTATAGCATGTAAAAATGCACTTAATACTTAAAACTGTGCTTTACTATTACTAAAATACATTTAGTACAAAAAGAGTTGATGAAAAAACACACTTTAGGTTTACCTAATCTAAAACACACGTGACATATGTGACCCATCACATCAAATCAAATATTAAGTCATATTTTGGTCTGCTCCTCCTCTGGGCTGTGTCTTCAAACCGAGCTTCCTCATCTTTTTCTTACTTTCTGGTCCCACAATAAGGTTCATATGTATCCTGAGATACAATTTTCCAAAACAGATATTGTATAATATTACTGCTTTTTTTATTATCATTTCAACAAAGCCTGCTACGACGCACCAGGTTGTAAACAACAGAGTCCTGTAGAGAGAAGTGGTTGAAATGGGCGGTACAGAAGTGGAAGGAGGTTCTTAAAAAAACGGAGATCAATTTCCAGGTGTTTAGAAATGGATATGATGAGAAGTCAAGTGTATTTTCTATTTAAACATGAAAATAAAATTTTAATAACAACTGAAGATGACATAATTACTTTATTATGGTATAGAATTTAAACATATGCCTGAGAAACACATAATATTGCCCCTTTAAAATTAGTAAATTTTCTCCATTTTTCACCAGAGTATAGAAACTCATCTTTTTCTTGCAGCTTCACTGTTACACCTGCCTCTCTCTCATACACACATCTCTTCTGTCCTGCTTTTCTTCATCTCCATTCCTCTCCCCTCCCTAGCCCACCTCCACCTCCCCAGGCTCTCCACCTGCTCCCCCCTCTCTCTGCAGATCACAATTAACAGAAACTCCTGCCTGACTTCATCTGTCAACCTGTTCATTATCACTTGAAACAAAAATGGGTACATTTTCTGCACTATCCTCATTCTTCTACACGTCTGATCTTCATCATCGGTGGAAAGCCTCTTTTGTTTCTAAAAATAACATGAAAGTACAGCTTAGATTTGCAAATTAAGATCTAAACAAACCAAATAATGTTGGAAACAGTGCTTTTGGTCAGACAACACAAAGGTGAACACATTTAGTTTTAAAATACTGCACATGGTAATGTTTGGTGAAAATGAAACTGTATCAGTACCTCAGACAGTGTTAAGCATGGTGGTGGAAGGCTGATGATTTGGGCTTGTTTTGCTCACACATGGCCCAGCATGTTGCACTGACAAACTCAGTCATTGTTTTTATGTATGCCACTTTCTTCTTGAGTCAAATAAGAGGACATTGATTCACTAACAAAATCTGTTGTAGAATAAAATACTGAGCCAACTTGTTACTCAAATGTCATTGCATCTGCAACTGTGCTGAGTCTTTATTACAAACTGTGAGTAATATTTAGAAAATATAGATTTTGTTTTACCTGTGTCTCCTTTTTCTCCCTTTTCCCCTTTCCTGCCATCTCTGCCATCTCGTCCTGGAATCCCCACATTCCCAATGGCTCCCGGCAACCCGTTGGGACCTGGTTTGCCCGACAGGCCTGGTGACCCGGGAACACTGCAAATCAGTCTCGGTGCTCCTTTCAGCTTCGGGTCAAACAGCTGCCCAGAGACGCAGTGGCTCAGACAGATTGCTCCTATCAACGCCCACATCTTCAAACCTGTAAAACCATCCAGTTTGAAAAAACTTTTAGCAATTAATTTCCATCAGATAATATGAAAAAGATACAATGTCTCATCGTGACACAATTCAGAGCTGTTGTCATGGCGGCAGATTAAAGCATGTGTTTTGATGTCCAACAGCATGAAGCCACATGCAGTTTTGTAATCAGGAACAGTTTGACTGTTGCAGCCGCAGAATTACATGAGAAAGACCTCAAATAAAACCTCTCCCTCTCTCTCTCTGTTCCAAGTCCTCCTCTTGCCAAAACATTCCTGAGTTATGACACAACGTAAAGAGCAACTTCTGTCAGGGGAACCTAAACATGAAGAAATGTCACTGGAGTCAATGTTTTACAATCTCCTTTCTCACAGACAAAACCTGAGCAATGTTTCTCTAACAAAAAAAAAACATAAGAAAAACTTTATTTTGTCAACTCCACTAGCGCAGATGAAATTATTCTGACATGTGCAGTATACACTCCTGTGAGAAATCGATAGGGAGTTAAGCGGGGGGATTTAGATATGATTAATACAAGTGCCAATTTTTGGCAAATTAGCCAATGTGGGTGTGAGAATGTAAGCATCGCATCTGCTGTTTGTCTGGTCAGTGGAACATTTGTGTAAGGACTACAGCAAAGAAGTATTACCCTCTGTCTTTAAACAGATAGTGAATTGTTTTCTTCTTCTTTTTTTTCCATTTGATCTTTGATTTATCTCTCAGTTCATTGTGCAGATAAAGCTTATGCAAGCAAATTAAAACCCAGCATTGTTTGAAGGAATGCAATATCGCCCAGCATCTTTGATTGTAATGAATGAGTGATTTCCAGGCTTCTGCCGAATCTGAAGACCTGAAGAAGAGCAGGGAAACATTTAAAACTTGCAGGGTAGTGGTCCTTTAGGACCAGGATTGAGGACCACTGTGTTAGCATTTGGAACATACGTTGTATGATGTATGTATGATGCTCAGCTACTACCAAACTAAATTTTAGCTCAATACGTGTACAGCTGACTGTGTGTGTGTGTGTGTGTGTGTGTATGTGGGGGGGGGGGGGGTTATGACCCTAACAAAAATGTGATTCAGTCAATACAACCCCACAGTAAAAGGACGTTGTTTGCTCTAATACAATAGAAATGAATTGGTTTAGTACATAGCTGCAACTTTCTTGTTTTCAAAATGTATGATGTCATACATGTATGGTTAAACATAACAGCTAAAAATAATGTGGTGATTTAGTCTACTTATGTCACATTATTATCAGGTGTGAGGCAGGAAAAACCCAGGACACAGGCAAAGTCCAAAAACAAAGGCTTAAATAAACAAAAGGCTGGCAAAAAACACTTACAAGAATCTCTCTGGAGAACGTGAAGACAAGAACACCACAATGGCTGGGGAACACAGCTCAATGATCGGACACAGACTGTACACAGGATGCAGAATATAAAGGCAAACTAATGAGGACAAATGAGAAACACCTGGAGACGACACAAGGGGAAACAGGTGAGCGAGGGCAGGGCAGCCGGGCAGAAAACACACAGGGAAACACTTAAAGAAAACCGAAGTATAAAAACACAGACCATGACAGTACCTCTCCCTTAACGACAGCTCCAGCCGTCAACAAGGAGAGGCACAAAACAAGGAGACACACATGACAAGAAAGACTCAAAGACAAAACACAAGGAATCATGGACAGCCCGAGGACCATCCACAAAACAAAAGTTCAGGCGGATGGCCAGGAAAGCCTCAAACATGGGACCCAACTAGAATAGGAGGCCGGATGGTGGCAGAGGGGATGAAGAGGTGATGGCTGACAACCCAGGCAACAGGGAGGCGATGGCAGTGACCCAGGCGAGGAGGAGGCAACAGCAGCTGACCCAAGAACCTCATGGACCGCCGACTCAGGAATCGCAAACTAAGGAACAGGACTCACCAATTCAGGAATGAGAACTGTCATCTCAGGAAACTCAGAAGATTCAGGATACTCAGGAACAGACTCAGGCAAGTTCAGATGACTCAGGTGGTTCAGATGAGTCAGGCAGTTCACAGTACACAGGACACATAATATAAAGGCAAACTAATGAGGACAAATGAGAAACACCTGGAGAAGACACAAGGGGAAACAGGTGAGCGAGGGCAGGGCAGCTAGGCAGAAAACACACAGGGAAACACTGAAACACTTAAAGAAAACCAAAGCATAAAAACATCAACCATGACAACTATAGCTGTGTTTATTAACTCATGTGTTGTAATTGCCAAACTGTAGTGCACCAGGAAAATACTGTACACACTCTTGGAAAATTGTGAAATTTAGGTACGTTGTATAATACATGTAAAAATATTTGTTACTGCTGGAAAAAATGTGGGGTGTGGGGGCAAGCCTTTTCTTAATTGTTGTACTCACAGGGAACAGAAAAGGTGCAGAGTAAATACAAAGAAAATAAGTAATTTATTTAAACCACATTAACAGTATCACAATGTTTATAACCTCAAAATGTCCTAAAACGTTTTACAAAATAAATAAATAAATAGGCAGAGGGCACAACCCCCACAATGGTAGACTTAAAGTTAAGTCCTTGGTTGCTTAGTTGTGGAAACCATCTTGAGGATAACTGACTCAAAAATGTAATGGGTTGTAGATGCACATCAGTTGATTACTTTCTGAGAGAATTGTTAAAATTTGTCCAGTGGTACTAGATAATTTGCTAACAGAAGAACAGTTAATAGCAAAGTCTTGGACAAAAATCCTGTGTGATCTGTTGGGACTTATACACTGCCTGGCCCCATGAATCCTGGTATTGTCATCTTGGAATATGTCCGTACAGTGCTTAATTTGTAAATCATAAGGTACAGGAACGCAAAGTGTTAATGACAGCGCAGAGATGACGAGATGGAC
>JARVJO010000227.1:33431162-33441491 GCA_031762555.1 Cynodonichthys magdalenae
CGGGCATCTGGTTAGGATGCCTCCTGGACGCCTCCCTGGTGAGGTGTTCTGGACACGTCCCACTGGGAGGAGACCCAGAGGAAGACCCAGGACACGCTGGAGGGACTATGTCTCTCAGCTGGCTTGGGAACGCCTTGGGATTCCCCCAGTGGAGCTGACCCAAGTGGTTGGGGAGAGAGAAGTCTAGGTCTGTCTGCTTAGGCTGCTGCCCCTGCGACCCGACCCCGGATAAGTGGAAGAAAACGGACGGACGGAAATCTGTATTGTTCCATACATAGTGTGTATTGAACCTAAAGCTCTGTACTGAACAGCTGGATACAGACGTTAGGCAGCAACAGCTAGCTGCAACATTATTTAACGTAGCTTTGGGAACTTCCAGTAGAAATATTAAAATATATCTGTTGGAATGATTGAGTATTGTGAAACTGACAGTGATTTAAAGGCTGAACAAACTGGTTTTAGCTGTCTGTCTGTCTTCAAGCAACTGTAATCTTTTATAAAATTTTATGTAGAATAATTATGATGTTCCTGCTGGGGGTGTAAGAAAATATTGATAGACTGAACTTTTGCGATATTTCATTTACCGATACTGTATAGATTCTCGAAAGCCCTGTAATGATTTTTAATTAAGGTTTAAAATGTAAACTCTCATGCCAACAGTTCTTTTTTATGTTTTAGTTTAGCCTCCGACTTCTAGTTGGCAGCAGTGAGTCAGACATTTGGCTCCTTCACTCCTGAGGAGCCAGAGAGTAAAACGCTAGCTCAGACATTAGCATTATGAGTAAACAATAGCACCATGTAGTGATGGCTGAATCTGAGTGGATTACATCGACACCTGCTGCCTTCGAAGCTGAGGTTGAGTTGCCAACAGTCCCTTATTAGCTGGAATGTCTGTATCTTTAGCCAAATTGAAGTGTCTCATTCAGATCGCTCTTTATTCCCAACTGCAGTCAGTCATCACGTTACGGAAGGCAGGCAGGCATTTGTCTAGTGCCCTGAGCTCAGGGGGTCCCTGAGGGACGGTACTGAAGTGCTCAAATGCAGCGACTATATGAAACAGTGCATTGAAATGACTGGCGTACTTGTGCTCCCCCCCTTAAGGTTCCCTGTGACAACTGACAACACAAACTGTAGCAGCAGCTTCATGTCATCTGTTTACTCAACTTTAGGACCATATATAGACCCTTGTTAGTGTGCTGGGTGACCATATTTTTATAGCAAATTAATATTAAAATCTAAAAGCTGCCATAGATATATTAACAATCTATTCAATGGCACATTTAGTCTAACAATTGAAAACAGGGATGAAATAAGAAATATGAAACAAATAAAATATATATAAAACATACTGAGTTGTTTTAAAAAAGAATTGGAACATGAGTTTGTCACAACTATTTTTCTTTGTAATTTTCTTGCACAGTAGCATATTTATTTCTATTTTAAATTGCCTTGTACAGTATTTTCTTTTATATTATTATTACAACTACTATTGTTGCTTAGCAATTTATTATTGTAAACTGATGTATCTGCTGCTGCTGTTACACCTGAATTTCCCATCTGTGGGAATATAAGGGCCGTTTCTATTCTATTCTATTCTATTCTATTAAATAAAACAAAATAGTTAATGCACATTTCTATCCAACCAGGACACTCAAAGTTCTTTGCAATACAATCTGTCTCATTTATCCATTCACACACATTATATATGATATATATATATGATTTTTCCTAGCCAGCTGTAACTCAAACATTGTGAAAAGAAGACAAAGTGGGAATCTCTATTGAGAAAGAAGTCATACTCTCTTATCGATGTCACCGTGCTGCAGCTGGACAAATCTTGCGCTGATGGCTGCGATGTAACTCTGTTGATTGGAGAAGGCCACACGTCCCGCCCCCTTTGGGTACTTGAGCTCTGGATCTGTGTCGATTCCTGCGTAGCACACTCCACCGTACAGACGGTCCATAATCATGGCAAGCTCAACTAAACAAAGGGTGAGAAAAAAATGTACAAACAAGAAAGTGTCAAGATCTGATTTTTGTTGTTTTTTTCTTTTGAGTCTTCAGTCAGCATCCCCTTCATCCTCAGCCCTGGATTACTGTTTCTAAACCACAGTGTGGCTAGTCTCCTCACACTCCTTGCCTCCCTCCTTGCTTCCCCAGGATTTTTATAAGTATGGTTTTGGCTGCCACATCAGCATTTATTTATTTTTTTTCAAGCTCCTTTTTGTTCAGTCTGCATCCTTAGATTCAAACCTCCTACAGATGGTGACAAAAAGATGTTGCGAACAGTGCATAAGGATTTTAAAGTGGGATTTTACTTCTACTTACTTGCTCTCAGTGGACGAGGAACGCCTCCTACAAAGATGGTCTTGCGCGGATCAAGAGGTTGAGATCCGTCCATCACAAAGTCGCTGTCACTCAGGTTCCAAGGTCTGATTTGCACCTGAAGTCAGAATTTAAAATACAAATTTTATTATTAAGAGAAAATGTCAGTGACAACACTCTTTGTCTTCTTGAGAAACAGTGCCTGTTTAACTCACGGGTTTGTCCTTGATGGTGGGGCTGGAGACACACAGGTAGAGCTTCCCATCCTCCTCCATGCAGGCCTCGATCAGGGCCTGAACTGAGCTCTCCTCCTGGAACAGCAGGAAGGCATACCCTGTGGACAAATATAAAGGTTCTCAGTGTGGAGTGAGAACATAGGTTCACATCTTGGTTTTCACTGCTGAAAGGCAAAAAGCAGGTGATGATGTTTTTTACTCTGTGTGTGTGTGTGTGACTGTTAGCAAAATATCTCATAAACCACTGAACAAATATTCAGGATACTACGTCATCAGCAACCCAGCAATAAGCATTCTAAGTTGTAGGATAATAACGTCTTGAAGGAAAGTACATTGCCTGCTGCCTTTCATAGAGTTATGAAGTTATGATGGTGGCAGCCATCTTGAATCCGGTAGACACTAAAGTAAATCACTTGTAGCTGTACAACTAATGGTTACTTCCTAGGAGTTACGATTAGTGTGTATTCAGCGCCAAAATGCCTAAATTCTGTGCCATGCACGGTTGCTGCAACCGTTCCAATCGGGAGAAAGATTGAAGTTTTCTTTGTGTTCCGAAAGTGGTTTGTCAAAAAAAAGACGACAAAAGTGGATCAAGAATCTATGGTTAAAAACAGGAGGTGTGGAAACGGACAATGCAAGAGTTTGCAGCGACCCCTTTCTAACAGGTAGGGATCATATCGTTTCAATCGTATTTTCAAATTTCTTATTGGACAGTTACTCGAATTTGGGTTTACAGAGGCTAAATAAATTATTTACAAGTAGATCCAAGCACATAGAAATAATGTCAATGTATTTATATAGCACATAAAAACAACAAGAGTTGACCAAAGTGCTTCACAATTCAGCCAAATGAATAAAACAACAGAACAACACAGAAATGTAATTTAAAATGGAGAAATAGCAAATTTAAAACATTGGCTTTAAAAGAATCTCAAACTCTACCTGAAGTGTGGATGTTAATGAGATCACACAGGTAAGATGGGTCCAGACCTTTTACAGCTTTAAAAGTAAGCAATCACATCTTAAAGCAAACAGGATGGAGAGAAGCCAGAATCGGGGATATGCATTCATGTTTTTTAGTATCTGTTAAAAGACAAGCTGCTGTGTTCTGGACAACTTGTAATCAATGCAGGAAAGATTTATCTAAACCAACATACAAAGAATTACAATAATCCAAACGAGATGTAATGAGAGCATGAATCCCTTTTTCAAGATCTTTGGTTGGGATATATGACTTCACCTTAGCAATAGGTCTTAGCTGAAAACAACTAAACTTCACAATTTAATTTATTTGTCTGTCCAATTTGAAAGCATTATCAAAAATCAAACCCAATTTCTGACAGCAGAACAGCTGTATGAAGCCAGAGGACCAGGACTGTCAGCAGAAATGTCTTTACCAAAACTGATAACTTCAGTCTTACTTTCATTTAGATTCAGGAAATTCAGTTTCAGACAGATTTTTATGTTACTCAGACAGCTCAGGAGTGATTGGAATAAATTAACTGAACCTGACTTGATAGGCAGGTAGACTTGAATGTCTTCAGCAAAACAACGGAAAGGAAAATTATATTTACTAAAAATGGACCCCAGAGGCAAAATATAAATAGTAAAAAACAGAGGGCCTAGAATAGAGCCTTGCAGGACCCCACAAGTCAAAGGAGCTGTAGGGTTTATATAACAGGGTTTAACTCATTAGCATTAGCGATAGCATTGCTATGATAGGCTAATTGCTAAAAAATAGCACTAGGGTTGAGTAATGAGTTTACCTCTTATTATATTGAACAGATCAAACAAGTCAAACTACGTCTTTTTAGAGTTTTAAGTTTCAAAATACACTGAAAAGCTTTTGTGCTGATAAAGTTTACATTAATTTCCTCGTCTGCATCGTGAGGTCACAAGCCGGTTTTTCCCGGTCCAGGAAAAAAAATAATTGCCAAAAGTTTTAATCCGAAAGGAGTCCAGTCACGTTTTGCTTGACTTAAGGAACCTGCAGCTGGTTGATTTGTGAGGCGATGAGTAATGTGTCTAAACATGTCCAGTGTCAGTGGTTAGACAGAAATGTAACTCAGTGATTCTGTCGATACCTTTAGGTGGGAAGTACGATTTGCTCTCTGCTTTGTGTGGCCAATCCACCACAAGGTGACCAAAGCGACGAAAGCTTGAGGTGATTTCATCTGAGGGGACATAAAAGACAAACAATAGAAGAATGATGATTATAGAGAATACATATAAAAGGCAGAAGAGTGCTGGAATAGTATACTTTTTTTTCAATCACTCTCACCTTCATCTATGTCAGGGGGCAAGCCTCCTACGAACACCTTACGAGAGAAGCGCTCAATGCGTTCACCGTTTTGGTGGGGGTAACAGTTCGGGGAGCCAAGAACTCCTGGGACACCCTGGTTTCCGTGGCCGTCATCGAGGAGATTGTCATCTATAGGGAAGAGGGAGGAGCGACCTGAAAGAAACAAAAAACGTGGGTGTGGCAAATGTTAGGCATTTTGTCTAAAATCTTACAACACAAAAACCCAGTTAAATGATGGAACCAGCTCCTCTTTAAGACGAGGTAAAACCCTTGCCATTAAAAAGGACAAATTTCATGGAAGGTTGTCTATAAAATAACTTATTTGCTTTTAGTTTAATGCAAACAAAAATCTATTTAGTTTTTATTATTCTTAAATCAATAGCAATTTTACAGAAAGAATAATATTTTATTTGAAAAAATTTTGCTCAATCATGAATTTATTTATTGTTTTCCAGGCTGCACTGAATTTCAGAAAAATAAGGTTTAAATTTGCTGCCTTATCTGCTTTGAACCAAACTGGCAGCCAGTTTCATCAGTTTTTACAACATTAAAATAGCTTAGATTTGAAAACTTCTCACCTCACATTTTATGGCTGACAACAATTGGACTCGTTTTGATCTAACACTTACTGCTACTTACTGAAGTCTTGAATGTGGTCAAATCTACTCATAGAAACTGAAAATCATGACTCTTCTCCATTTGCTTTGGCCTTTAAGCTACTGTAGTGTCATAATCGTACAACATGGCAGAGTCATAATGAGGAGGTGACACTCTGTTGCAGAGGTAATAAAACGTGCACATTCACAGAACTGAAACCACTTAGTTAGCCTAAAATTCATGTTGCTATGGCGTGGTATGAGGGCCAAAGGTAAGACTATTGTGCAACCAGCATTTGCTACATTCTTGTGACTGACAGGTGTTCCTTAGAATTTACTGTCCTACATGACGTCAAGCATAAATATTAAAAGCAAAAGACAGACTTAGTTACCACCTGAATTAGCAGCTGCGTTTGCCCTTGTCTATTGGTCGACAACTGTGTTTATTTTTCTTTTTAGCCAAATTATGAGAAATATCTTTACGTGATATTATAAATTATAATTCAATATAGAGAGGCATATTTTAATACCCTGTCAAAAACTGTAAAATACCCAAACTGATAGATCTGGCTTTTCTCAAAATACAGGCTTTTACACTTTGGGGCTTCAGTCAGAGGAGGCACAGTTGTGCTTTTTCAGATTAGAATGACCAGATTTAGAAACCATTAACTCTATCCATGTCCAGAAACTAAAACAATGAAATCAAATATTTCTGAAGTGAAATCCTTCCATTCACCAGCTATAACCCATTTGGCAAAAATTTAACTTGATTCTATAATAACATTATAACAAGAAAAAAAGTCAATAAAATATTTTGAAAATAAAAACAGAGAAACGTAGAAATTTCCCCCCAGATTTAAAGCTTAAGTTTGGTACCCGTTTACAGAAACTGTAAAACATGCCACAACAGAAGAAACCACAGGAAACTGACACATTGGAAAAAGCTGAGTTTACCTCTACGTCTCCCATAGCTCCTTGCTGCATGTAGAAAAGTACAAGAGGACAGTTTTTCAGCTTTGCAAACATTTCTTACAGGATCCGTGACTTTAATCTGCAGAGCTTTATTTCTGCAGCTGTTAATCAGTTAACAGAGTTAAAAAGTGTAATTGATTAAAATTAGGGTTGGGTAAAATCGTATCGTGTGCAGTTAATGGCCAGAAAAATTGTCAACAATTAATAATTGCCACTTTGCAATTACTGCCATTAGTGCCACGTGATGACATATTTTTGTGTGTGATGCACTCTCATTATCAAGCAGGCATGTGAGCCCGAGGCATATTGCCCTGCCACACTATAATGTTTTTGACAACTTATGCCGACTTTAGAATTTTTTAAAAGTCTAAACTATTAATAAAATTATACATTTGTTCAATGTGTCAGCATTACAGGGTGTACACGCCTAAAAGAGGCTTCCAGTCACCTTTTTTTTATTCCATCTTCAACGTACAGGTAACTGATTTAGAGTAGAAAAAATACAAGTGCAAATGTCATTTGTTAATTGTCACATAAATCATTATTGGTTAAATATCACAAATAATTGTGATTATTTTTTAGCTAATATTGCCCAACCCTAATTGAAAATACTTGTAGTGACTTATTATGCACCCCCTCAGAGCTTAAACTACACTGATGTAATTATATAGTTCTCTTTTTTTTGCTGCTGCATAACCTGCAACTTTATGAGCCAAATCAACCCAAAAACAAATGATTTGTACTTTTTCAACTGATGGAGATCATTTTTCTGCTCCTATAAAATGTTTTAACCACTCTTTTTTGGTAATATAAAAGCATCCTTCTGAAGAATCAAAACATATGGTAAAAACTGTGGACTTGCTCTGCCAGAAAGAGCCAGTCTTATTGCACAAAACAGCGTGTGACCTCAGAGATATGAGCCTAAAATCAAATCCAAACAAAGACAAATTCTGTTCAGATTGCAGCATCTCAGGAGGAGACTGTAAACACCAGACAGAAACGGCTGCTGTCTGACCTGAATTTACATCCTGCTGAGACATGGGTATATTTTTAACACAACATGTCTGCACACATCAAGTCTTTAAATTGAAAGAAACAATAAAACATCCCACAGGGCAAAAATAATTTAAAGTGGCATTGAAATTTAATGGGACTGTGTAACAGCTAGAGGTCCATTAAAAGTCCTCATTAATTAACAATAGCTGTTTTTCCATCCAATTTTAATGCAAAATTTGAGCAAAATTGTCGAAAAAAGTTGAAATGCACATCAGACGTGTTTCCATCTACTGGTTGGAGTGAATCAACCAGGCTACACAAAGTGTAATTACATCAGACGTTGATGTTACACATGTCTGTAGGCAGGGATGAGGTATGAAAACGAAAAAACAGTTTCCTCTTAGTTTTCTCTGGAGTTGTGTCACATAATAGCTGTGTTTCCATCCAATTTTAATTAGAATTTTGAGCAAACTTTTAAAATGGCGCAAAAAGGAAAAAAGAAGAAATGCGCATCAGACTGACGGATTGGAGTGAATCAACCAGGCTACACAAAGTGTAATTACATCAGACGTTGATGTTACACATGTCTGTAGTAAACAGGAAGTAAAGTCACAAACTCTCAGAGACACATCTCAGGACAATGGAGAGAAGTTATCAGGAACGTGTTGCTACTATCAGGAAAGTTGTGATTATTCTGTCGTATCAACTAGTATTGGTGATGTTACTGCTGTCTGGAGACGTAGAGAAAGAAATGTACTTCTTTTTATGTTACGGGAATAACTGAGAAGACGCCGACAGCTGGAGGAGGGTCCAGCTGCAGCAGACGGTACAATTATTGGGCAGCAGGAACAGCTGATCAAAGTAAGTGTTCACTATGTCAGAAATTATAAGACAAATGTGTTTGCATCTCTCCTTTTGTACATTAACTCTTTTTTTTAAATCAAAAACAAGCGAGTGTAAAAACTTTTTTAAGAAATTGAGGGTGTTTTTTTTTTTGGACTTTTCCATCCATCTTTTCTAAGGTGATACTTCAAAATGCTCTTAATAAACCATTGATGGAAACACGGTTAATGACTGCAATTTTGTCACAAGAGCACCATTACAGTGCATTAGCAGGATGGTTCATGAGGTCGAATTAGGACAAAGAAAAACCATTAGAATCACTGAAAATGACAAAAAGTCTAATAACGTTTTTAAAATCCAGAATGGAGCCTATATTGGTGAACAAATGGAACTTGGTGCAGCTCTAGTAATAATTATTGTTGAAAGTTTCCTGTATCAGTCTGAGCTGTATCTTCTGAGGACATCAGGGGAGTGTGAGACACCGAGGGACATGATGCTAAGAAATATAATTACCATTGAGCACGAGAAGGCTGTCAGCCCCGGGGTTAGGGCCTCCAACACGGCCTGACATGAGAAACACACACACATTACACACACACACACTCCCAGATACACATACATATAAGACACAACAAAAGGAGAGGACAGGATGGGGCCAAAGACTTTACAAAGGAACAAACACAACAATTAACATGATCATGTTTGAATTTTTGTTGCACAAGAAGAAACAAAAGCTTTTTCTATCCTGAAGACTGACTTTATATCAGTGTTTATACCAACACACACAGCAATGTTGTGTTTATAATCTAATCATGACTGAAACAAATGTGTAAAAGTTACTTTTACTGACAAAGCAAAACAAGAAAACAATTTGTTTGGTGTTTCTTTTATTGGCCCTCTGAACACTGGCTCTTACATCAACCCTGGTCCTCAGGGCACACTGACCTGCATGTTTTAGACATGGCGAGTCCTGCTTCAAAACTTTAAACTAAACTACATGAGTTCACTGCCACTGATGCCACCTCCTCCCATACACAGCTGCTTCAAGTTAACTGGCTTTAATTGAGGTTATAATCATGTGTTGGAAATTTATTTTTGGTTGTATTATTTTTTAATTTTTGAAACCTATGAGAAAGTTGTTCTCCCAAATCGTCATAATTTAGATGGTGATCGTTCTGTTAAAAACTTGGTGTTTCTCAGCAGCGGATCTCACTGCTTCTCGTCTGACACCGAAGAGGCTGCATCAGGTAGTAGAGCAGCAGGTAGTGAAGCAGCAGGTAGTGGAGCAGCAGCCCACAGAAGATGCACACCATCATGAGCGCATGCTGACAAAGATCAACATGACAGAACATTTTTAATCATTGCTTGTTTTTGTCCACAATCCTGCTTTTGCGATTGGTTGAAGCAAAAATCTAAATGAAACCATAAATCCTATTTATTGCACAGCCCTGGTTAATTAATCTGAAACCCTGCAGATGAAAAACCCACCAGTCCAACAGGTCAGTGTGGTGGGGAGATGCATACATTCAAGCAGAAAACTGAGCTAACCCATTACCAAAGCTTCTATGTTAAAAGTCTTTCAAAATAAACTGCAATGGCAGAAACATGTTGTGGAAATATTTTAAAAATCCTAAAAAAATTCATAAGGAATCATAAATACTATTAAAGGGGACCTAATATGAAAAATTTCAGTTTTTTTTTTATTTTCATTTGGCTCTGTACTGCTTCTAAAAACAGTCCAAGCACCAAAACAAAATTGCACCCAGAGGTATTTTTACTATAATTAAATGTAGTTTTTGTGTGTCTTAAAATGAACTGTTTTCAAACACCAACGGTTTGTGACATCACAAACCGTACACCAACCCACCCCAACCTGAGTTCAGCCCCTCACCTGGCAACCCAAGGTGGAGCTCCACCCACTTCTTCACAGGACGAAAGTTTGTTCTGCTTTTACAACAGTCGAGAACAGAGACGCCTGGATTCATTTTATTTTTATTTTTGATGGCAATGTTCTAACAATATTGCCAAAGAAAGTTGTAGTTTGTGAAAATAATTTCAT
>JARVJO010000227.1:33556943-33570331 GCA_031762555.1 Cynodonichthys magdalenae
TCTGCTCTTCCTGAATCCGAGATTCGACTATCCGACGGACCCTCCTCTCCAGGACCCCTGAATAGACCTTACCAGGGGAGGCTCAGAACTGTGATTACCCGACTACAAACCTCACAAAAACCTGAAAAGACAGGTTCTATTTAATCAGAATCTGGCAGATCTTGCAAGAATCCAGCATCCCTGCAAGGTTAACAATTTAGCCCACAATATTTTAGCCTGTATGTGTCTCAGAATTGATGTCAGGACTTCGTGTTTGCAGCCAGATACATAATATACAATATAATAAACTTCCAGACAGAAAATGAAAAATGAACATACTGTCTAAAGCCCTCTATATTAAAGCAAAGCAAGAAAATTGAATTCAGATGTAACTCAGTGGGTTCATGAGCTGTGTCGATTTCATATCAGCAGCATGAAAAACCTTTAGGTTGTTTGTGTTCTACAACAGATTAGAGAATGAAGCTTGTTTGCTTTAAAAGACCTGTGGGTGCTTATAAATTCAGTTCAATACATCAGCAGGTGTTTAAAATGTGCTACCTGTGGATGTACATCATGTTTAGTTCAAGTTAACTGAAACATTTAACAAAATAGTTACTTTTCAGTTTAGGAGTTTAATAAACTATTTGCTTGACACATGACGTGTCGGACACTGAGGTTCAAACTGGATGAGTAAGAGCAGAAAGTGGTGTGTTTTTTTAATTCACCAACTGAGAAAACCTAGCTGTAATGACTTCCCCACCAGCAAGGTTGGTTTGTTTTTCTGTCTGGTTTTGAGAGGGTTACGGTCTGTTTAAAATGAGTGGGGGGGAACCTTGCAATTGGCATTTTTAATCCTCCTTTTTTACCAAACTGTGATTTACTGTACATTTCATTTTACCCATTGTTTATGCTTTGATCAACAGAAAAAAATAAGTAAAGAAGGAGCTTCTAGCAACTTTTGTCTGCACTGCTCAACTGACAAACTTTTTCAGGAGTTTTAGGGAACATCTTATTTTTCAAGATTTAAAGAACAATTGTAAAATGAAATCATGACAGACATTTGATTATAAACGTTGTTGGGAATGGTTTGTTCTGAAAAAAAGAAGAAAAAAACATCTACATGTTTACACTTGATTCATGACTCCAAAAATGTTCTGATAAAAAGCCAAAATGATATCACATTAAAAAATACTATAATTAGCTAATGCCACCTCTTCCGACGCATCATAACCCCAAAAAGCAGTACCAGATATATAACCGTACAGTTCTCTCACATGTGAATCATCACTGAATCTTTTGTAGACGCTAGCAGTGTTTCCAATTCCTGTTTTGATTTTTTTCCAACACAGCGAAAAACAAGTTCTTTGAGTTGGACAAAATGTCATCTGATTTTCAATTAAAGACCTTTCCAACCCACAGCTGTGGCTTTCTAAATTAAAAACACAAAGTTAGAATCGGCAACATGTTTCTCATTTCCTGAAGTGCACCACTGAAAAAGTTTGTTTAAACACTAACAGTTAATTCTCTTGCATGTCTACCCCTCTTGTTTTTGAGGATAATTATTAGTCCTGCAGTATTATAAGCTGAGGGTAATTTATCCTTCTGATCCTCTGTGTGTTTACGTGAGATACACTCACTCTGCCTCTCCAGAGAAGCAAGATTCCTATCTGCCTTCGACCGAGCTCCACATCTGGCTTCATGCCAGAGCTCCATCACATTTCCTCACATGAATGAAAACAAGCAGGAATCAGAGAAAAATGGCTGAGCAGAGGCTGTGGAAGAACTCACATCGCACTGGAAAGGCTTCTCTCCTGTGTGCGTCCTCATGTGTTCGTCAAGTCCTCTTTTCTGGCTGAAGGCCTTGTTGCACTCGCTGCACTTGTAAGGTTTCTCCTGTAGTGAGAAACATACACACATGAACAATTATTTTAAAGAGGGCACTTCATATGACAGAACTGCACAGAAAAACACATATGGACAAAACATGGAGAGAGAAAAAAAACGGTAATGACAAACACATGTTCCAAGAAATAAACAAACAAGCACGCACACAAGATGTGGAAGTATCCTTGTAGCACACACATCCTTATACTTGCATCAAACTGAGGACTTTGTATTAACTTTCATTCATTTTTGTAACTGCACTTAAGCCTAACTCAGACATTTTCACTAATCAATACTAGTCAATTCCTAACCCTAACCTGAACCAAAACTTAGTTCACACCATACCTCTAAACCTAACTAGTAGAGCTGCAAAAAAAGTGAGGACTGGGAAAAGGTCCTCACTTTACACCAAAGACCTGACTTGAGCCCCATCTCCACGGACACGCTTGTACCCAGTTCGGGTCGGCTCGGCCTCGGCCGCGTGCATCTCCATTAGGTTCCAAGCGCGCTCAACCGCGCCGAGCCGCGCTGTTTCAGAACCTCCTCGCCGGTGGTTCTAATGCCGTGGAGACACACACCCAGCGAGCCAAACCGACCCAACCCGAAGTGAGTAGAGTCGAACCGTGCTCGTGGAGATGGGGCTTTTGTTGGTTATATTGGTCCTCACTGTGTAGCAGAAACAAGTACACACATTCACTTTCACACTCGAATGGTCTCCAGCTTCACACCTCAGAGTTCTCCTTGTGTGTTGAAGATACAAAATAAAAAGTGTGTACAGATCCCACAATAGTGAGGTAATGGCCAACACTAAGGCCATCAAAAACACATGGCTCCCTATTGGGGAAAAGAAAACACGGAACCGAAAATCCCTTTGAACATGTTTGAGTGTGCTGGCAGTGCAGGGCTGAAGAATATCAATCCTTTGTCTCCACACCTCATCAGTTTACCAGAAAGCCTTTCCTTTGCAGTTTTTAGAGGTCTGTCTTAGGTTGTCAAATCAGATATCTCACTGAGGTTGTTCTCACAACTGTGCACGTGTACAGTACAGGTACAATGTAAGGAATGATGAAGACGGTAGGTGTACGCTGCACAGTACTGACACCTTAAAGATGTAAAGTGAAAAGGAGATATTGAGGAGCTGGTTCCCTCTTCAGCTCTTTCCAGGAAGCTGCTTTTGACAAGTCTGGCCTGATAGCAGAGGCTCTATCCATTTTTAGGCTTAGTTGTCATGGGAACATGGTGAATGCAGGAAGCAAGGGTCCTGGGAAAAGCACTATCATGTGGGCTGGGCAAGGAGCGCCCAATGACACAGGATACAAAAGGAGGTAAAGATCAGGTTCACTGCATGTGAGCCTGCAAGGGCCTTTAAGGATGCAACTATTTGTGAGCGTGACAGAGTAAAAGCCAACAATGGGGATAAAGACCCCTGTGTATACGGAAAAAAACACTACACAGAAAGTAATTCTGAAATGCAATTTACTAACAAAATCCTTTGCTTCGACAGGAATGATCTTTTTCCATCAATAAAAAACTAAAAGCCTGGAGTTAAAGTTTTATGGTTTAAAACAGATGGTTGGACTTGGGTTAAGGAGAATACCCACAATGACCCTGGTAACATCAAACATCTGTACCTGGTGACCTTCCCTCCTCAGCAGCTGTTCCCTTGCAGACCTCTGACCTGACCTCTCTTCTGAGTCAGACTTTTCTGTACAAAGAGCACGTCTAAAGATGTGAGGACGGAGTCTTGTTTACTTTCTACGACACATCAAACCTTCTCGTGTGACATGTTTAAATATGCAGGTATCTGTAAATTAGCATGGCAGCAGGAAGCTACCCTCAGGCCAGTTAAAAGTCAATGACGAACACAATGATAGGGATAGAGGACTTTAGAGAAGCTGGCAGGGTAACTTCAGGCAGTTTAGCATGGATTACCATCTTATTTTATCAGAAAATACAATTAACTGATCTGTTCATGTTTTGGTAAGTTTGAGAATTTGTAATATATAGAACAAATTTTTTATACTATTTATACTCTGAGTCTTTGTTGGAGTCTTGGAACTTAGATATTTTTCCATGTTCATGAATCCTGTAGTGAAGTTGTGCCAGAAACTCTGTAATATGTCTTCTGGTACCAAAATAAGATCATATTTGAAGTTAAATCTCTCAGGATCAATAGGAAAACTGACTCAATCTTTTCTGTCTTATCTCAGTGGTTTTTTACTTTTTATCCAGTGCCAAAGATCAGAGTATAAATTTGTCTTTTGCTTTAATTTAAGAGCATTTTTTACCCCCAAATTGGAAGCAGGCCCATCTGCCATAAGCCTTGTTCAAACAAGAAGACAGGAGATTTTCTAGAAAAACTGCAGAAACTTTATTGTGGACTTGCTTTACAGCAAGAGGATTTGTGCTGGAGATGCACTTTCACAGCTGGAAATGTGAGAAGTTAAAGAATACAGAAGGCAGGACAAGGTGGACAAACTTAGTGTTTACTTAGTTTATTTCTCAAAGAAAACAATGAATCACACATGAAGAGCATTTTGTGTTGATTTCAATGACCTGTTTGTTTAAAGGGCCAGTATTATATTTCTCAGGCATATAGTTCAATTCTATACCAAAGAAGAAAGTAGTTATGTCACCTTCAGTTGTTATGAAAATGCTGTTTTTATGCATAAATCAAAAATAAATTTGACTTCAAATCATAGCCGTTTTTAAATGCCTTGAAACTGGCCTCTGACTCTTTAAAACCTCCTACCGCTTATGTCACGCCCATTTCTTCACATCATCACAACAGCTTAATGCCATTTAAAACTGGTCCTATGAGTGTTTGTAGTAATAATAACTTAAAAAACAGCAACATTATCCAATATCGGTTTTCGAAAATAGCAACTCAGGATACCATTGAACCTTACTTAAATGATCTCACATCAGACCTGGAAAGTAGGTTTTCCGAAGAACCGGAGCGAGTACAGGGGCGACGTTTCAGCTGGTAAGATATCTCATTCTCACACAAACACGTCAATGTTAAGCTAATTTATTTATTACGAACATGTTGTGTAAGCCAATTTAAGAACACAAACCAAAATATAATTTATGAATAGCTGTACATCACACTGTGTTCCTAATACACACCTGAGGACCTCAGTGAGGCACTTTGCAAAGACTATCCGTGTTCTGGTTGTTTTTCTATGACGTTCTGGGGCAGCAGTCAAAGTATGAGAGGATGTGTACATTCTGAAGACATCATTTTATCACAAGACCCGGTGTTGCCAACTTAGCAACTTAGTCACTATATTGAGTGAGTTTTCAGATCTCTCAACAACTATTTCTTCTCCCAAAAAGCAGACAAATCTAGTGGTCTGACTCACTGAAGCCTCGCGTAACAACCCCAGCTTTAGTCAGAGCTGAGAGAAGCCTTGCGCTTCTCTCCACCTCTGCAAATGAATCACGCATGCGCAAAGCTGCCGCTGCTCCCACCCTGGCTTACAAAGTGGGATGTAATTTTTACTGTAATGTCTTTCACTGACACTGTCTCACTAAAATAAATCACCGGACTCAGCTGCATTTCACAGCCTCGGTCACTTCTTCACCTCGTCCACCACATGTGCCTCTGTTACATCTAACAGTCTTTTGGTTAAATTTGATAATCTCACAAAATTTATTTATGAGATGTAAGCATTAAATACATTAAATTACTTCATTTACTTAATTTGTTGTTCTATTATTAATTTTAACAAATTTAGTGTTTTTGCTCACTTTTTTTCCTTTCAATATTGATTTCTGTCTATCCTACAGCCTAGATCACAATTATTGGCAAATATGCAAATTATGTAATATTAGTTTAACAACTTCTGGCGATTTTAAGAACAGATACTTTTCCTAATGAGGAGTTGGCAAAAGTGACAAGGTCACATAGACAGACAGTTTAAAATTGCTCTATTATCCAATTTAATACAAAAGTTTCACAGCGGATGTATGACAGCAGTAAACTCCAGTTTTGTTCAATTGTTACCCTAATCTAGAAACGGATCCATCATTTTGTAGCGGGGAATATTAAATTTACAAAGCTGTTTAATACTGAACTACATGTGCTGTTTGAAATTATTCACGTTCATTTTAAAGTAGACATATTATATGGTGCATCAAAACTCACATAATTCAAATTAAAAGCATAAATATATACTGTAAATGACTCAATACATAAATAAATACACTTAAAATTCACCAATTAATTTAAAAAAGGAGAACTTTACTTTATGTTCTATAATTTAATTGACCTTCATAATTTTTTTCCAGCTTAGTTCCAACAAATTACATGTTTTATTAGTTCTGTCGCAAATAATTTGGTGTAATAGTTCAGAGGACATCAAAACAAGATAACCGAATAGGGTGAAAAATATGATCCTAAAAGAATATGAACATATTTTTGCAGCACAGAGGAGAGACTAAATTAAACTTCTCTGCCTCCTGGTGACTCCAACTTCACAACAAAATGTAATTAACAGATAAAAAATTGGATTTTTCATATTTCTGCTTTTGTGTTTAAAAGTTATCAAACTGTTTTTGACCTTTAGAGCAAAACAATTCTCAGCCTAAAGGTGGAAGTTGGTAAAGATTGTTTTAATCATTGAGCATGTAACACAAGAACATCCATTTACATCTGAAATTTAAAACCGTTCTGAAAGACAAAACAACAGTGTTCACATCGGAATCAGATGTGGCTTTTTTATTTGCTTGTGATGTGGTTTGTGGTGTAAAACACACAAACTCCGGTCTCATCCATCTCCAATCATCTGTTCATTAGCAGCAAGCTGCAGCTCCTCCAGCCAAACGACATGAGCTTTTCTCCACAGTGACTTCATCTGCTTCTGTTGTTTGTAACTGTTCAGCTCATATTTTAAAGAGTGAGCAAAGGCAGATCCGGGAACATTCGGAACCAAACATCAGTCAGTTTAATCAGCAGCGCACAAGAAAATTATACTTGCCTGATTCTACAGAGGCCCACCAACCTGAGCAGCATGCCTCTACTACCAACACTGAACTCTGGACAGCTTTCAAGTAAAAGGACAGATTGTTGCAATGAACTGTGCTGACAGGCTGCAACTGTCTCAGTCGGACTGATGATGGAAATCCACTATAAAACACGTACTCAGAGTCATTCATCAGCAGTGACACATTGACACAGATGTCCAGATCCTGACAAAGAGCTCATGGAAAGTTTTGTTTTGGCTGAAAACTCGGTCAGAGAAAGTTTGATTTCTCCACCCTGAAAACTGCCTCACTTTACTTTTACACTTAAAGTTTTCAACATACTTTTTCCTTTTTTTTTTCTTTTGTAACAAATATTTTATCCTTCCTTCTTACACAGTTCATTATAAGTAAACCCAGAAATGTGATGAAGCCAACATCATCTAAGTTAAATGTATCATCTCCCAAGCTGGAAAATTGTCTGGAAGATTTATAAAAGAATACAAAACACATGATTAAAAACAAATTCCTGGGTCAGTTGTAATTTCTTTTACTATTAATGTTTTTTTATTTTTTTTTTACCATTTCTTTTTCCAATCATTTTATCAGAATGTACATTTAGCAGATGGAATAAATTGAATCACTGTTTGCATGAAGGCTCATATATCCACTGCTAACCATTCACAAGTGCTGCTCCATTTAACTTTTGAGCACAAAAAGCATTTTATGTTAGCTGTAGTCACTGTCAACTTTGATAGTAGTGAACTTAAAATAAGTTATTTTCAGGTGTCTTTTATTATTTCATCTTCATAAATGATGGGGATATTTTGTTATCCAGCGGCAGGAGAAATGATGAGCAAGTTTATTTTCTACAAAATTCAGCTCATATAGGTTAAAAATGAATAATTTATTTTCATTTCATTAATTCAGTCAGAAAATGAACTAGTTATTGTTCTTGTAGTATTTTATGAAAAGATACTGTTGTTTTTTTACATTAAATGTTGGGAGATTATATTTTAATCCCTTTAACTAGGTCAAAATGGCCTTCTAGAAAAATTGCACCCACCCCGGATCCAAATCAAAAAGTGACAGTGGCTTTAGGGGCTATAAAATGTTTCACAAAAACTGCTATTTTTTGAAAGGAGGTTTTTAACACATCAAATTTGCACTGACGGCCAATAAAAAGTCGCTACCAAAAAAAGGTCACATTCTAATACTTTGTTTGACCGACTTTAGCTTTGATTACATCACAGATTCTCTGCATTGTTTCAATAAGCTTCTTCAATGTCACAAGATTTATTTCCATCCAGTGTTGCATTAATTTTTCACCAAGATCTTGCATTGATGATTGTAGAGTCTGACCTTCTCCAGCACATCCCAAAGATTCTCAATGGACTCTGTGGAGCCAATCCATGTGTGAAAATGATGTCTCATGCTCCCTGAACCACTCTTTCACAATTCCAGCCCCATGAATCCTGGCATTGTCATCTTAGAATATGGCCGTACCATCAGGGAAGAAACAATCCATTGATGGAATAACCTGGTCATTCAGTATATTCAGGTAGTCAGCTGACCTCATTCTTTAAGCACAGACTGTTGCTGAACCTAGACTAGACCAACTACAGTAACCCCACATCATAGACCTTAGTTAAATCCAGGTGGTGACTTTCTTTTGGCCAGGCAGTGTATGTTAGCAGGCTGGTTTTCCAAGTAAAGTAAAATTCTTCTATATTAGTGGAGCACCATTTTCTTTCCAGTTTTTTAAATGTCTGTTTTAAAGTCCATAATTCCGAAATAAATAAAGGACTCACCTTCTTCTTATCTATTACTCTCAATTTTAAGGGAGCAATTTCATCAAGAGAGGTTTGCATTAAAGTTAAAATATTCTCAACAATGCCATCTAAGTTACTGCTCTGCTACTGTATACTGTAAGGCAGAGGGAAATAAAGATGGAAGAGATTCTTTAAATTTAGCTACAGCATTCTCTGATAAACATCTATTACAATGAAATTTCCTCTTAGTGGCTGTATAGTCAGTTAATGTAAAGTCAAAGGTTATTAAAAAGTGGTCAGAAAGAACAGAATTGTGAGGATGTATTATTAAGTTCTTACGCTCTATACCATACGTCAGAACCAGATCAAGACTGTGATGAATAGAATGAGTAGATTTGTGGACATTTTAAGTAAAAATAAATAACTAATAAATTACTAAAGGCTATGTTTAAGCTATCACTTTCATCATCTACATGAATATTAAAATCCCCCATTAATATGAATTTGTCAGTATTTAATAAAAAGTCAGATAAAAAAATCCAAGGATTTAGACAAAAAGTGACAATAAGGGCCTGGTGGACGATAAACAACAACAAGTAACAGAGGTTTTTCTGATTTCCATTTTGGATTAGAAAGACTGAGGGACAAAGACTCAAATGAATTATAACTAATATTTGGTTTAGTATTAATTAACAATTCTGACTGATAAACTGCAGCTACTCCTCCACCTCGACCTGTTGTTCTAGGAACATGAACATTTAAATATTTAGCAGAGAGGATTAATTTATACTAACAAAAGGGTCAAAATAGCAATATATCACAATATATCATATAGGGACCTCTGTCTTGTGATATGCATCATGTCACCAAGCTCTTGCCAATACACAGTCATAGAACACATATGTCAGCAAGTGCAAGTTAAAACTCTTGAAAACCATGCAAAGCCAGATATTAACAACACCCAGAAACCCCACTAGCTTTTCTGGGCCCAAGCTGGTCTGAGTCAGACCAACTAAGTGATGTAAGTGCTTTATGACGTGTGGGCATGTGTTAATGCACCCAGACCATCATCATTAGCATACTGCACCTGTCTAAACTCCCGCTAGCAGAGAAAGAGACAAATGTTGCAGCCACCTCAAAACTTGGATAGATGGATGGAAGTTTACAGTCTATCTCCCAGTCCTACAGAAAGGACGAACTTGACAAAAACATGTCATCTAAGCATCATAGAATATTATATCAGTGTCAGTCAAGTCAAGGTGAAAGAGTTAATTTTATTTTGGTTTGGACCATGTGATAGACTTGCGACCTGTCCCCTGCCCCATGCACAGTGACTGCTGGATATGCAGCACCAGTGACCCTGAAAGGTAGAAGCAGGTAAAGATGGATGGATAGATGATAATATATTTGTTTCAGTTTTCATGATGCATGTTATTTAAGACAACACTGTCTTTAAAGGCCCTGTCACACTAGAATAGTTTAAACAACTTGTGAAAAACTTCTTATAAATAAGTTATATATTTGATCATTTTGTTAACATTACAGTATGTACACACTTAAAATAGCTTTCACTTGATTTTTTTCAATTCCATGTTCAACATAGAGGTCTTTAAAATTTTCACAAGTAGACATAAGTTGTCTAAAACATTATAGTGTAATAGGGCCTTAACATTCAATCATGACACTATCGAACCATTTGGTTATTAATAAAAATAGGAATTTATAAAGCTGTTGTTCTTTTAATACTATTATTAAAAGCAGAACATAAACTTGAATAATTTGTCTTGTTGAACTTGTGACACAGAGGTCTGTCGCTTGAAATTTTTTGAATTATAACCAGTGTTTAATTAAAAAAAAAACATTGCTATAATTGAAGAATATAATGTAAAAATACAATGAAAGTCAAATCATGCCAAGAATTCTGTCTAACCAGGATTTGTTTACGTGACAGAATAACTAAATTTAACCCACCATTTCCTCCCCTACACTTTGTGTGTGTGCGTACGATGTAACCTGTCAGACACACATAGAGATGGGCAGCCATGAACACATGAAGCATTTTAAAACGGGTCTCATACGAAGAAAAGGTCAAGCAGAAACATGTTACCCTGATGACCTCCTCATCTCCATGGCGATGAGAGCTGGCACACATGCCCATTTCAAAGGCATCCTGGGAAAGCCCAGGTTTTATATTGCCCCTGGCTTTACACTCCTGTGCTGTCACCGTGGTAACGCTAATGCTGCTTGGCCTTCTAACATTTACTCTTTTGAGACACACAGTCACGCACAAACGAACTGCTGCACACAAAGCAGACAATGTGTGAAAGTGTTGTGACACATCTGACAAGTCTTTTCCTTTCTCCATTTTTTCCTCTAGTCTTCCTGCCTGATCTGTAGGTGGTAAACTGCAGCAGCTGCCAGGAACCAGAGCAATTTATACACAAATGATTGAAGTAACTCATATCACAACTTAGCCAAACAGGGACATGTGAAAACAAAGTTTTTGTCAATTTGTGGCTTGCTGAACTTATTTTCTGTCACAATAAGAACTCTCGTTCTGCTGATAATATACATTACAGTCTTCAGGTTGGTTTGAGATGCCTGTGATGTTTGTTTTAGAGACATTTTGGCACAAGCTATTTTGAATATGTTTAAAACTCAAGAGACAAGACTGCAACTCAAGCACATTCATAACCGATCCATACAACACAAGGCATTTGAGATAGAGATATATAATGTATTTATATATATATAGTCCTTATTAGGTAGTTAAATAATTATATAAGTATATATAAGTGCACTATGCAGTACATTTTAGAAACAGCTAAAGTTCATCATAGCTAAAATGTTCACATAAAACCAAATGATTAGGCTGTTATTCATCAATAACTTTCTACACTTGCTGATATAATTTAGATGGAATCAAATTTGCAGTAGATGTGATGCTGCTTTTCAACACAAAAGTTGTAAAAAGTTTAAATAAATATCTTTAATGTATTTGTCTTTTAATTTAAAATACTTTTTGGTAAAATGTTCTCATGGGCCGTTGCTAATTTGGTTGTAACTATGATATGGCATGAGTATGGAATGGGGCCACCTTACTTGTTTTTAAAAACAGTAAAGATAAGTAGATCACATTAGTTACATTACTTTTTTCACCTGGTTTCTGTTTGTTTTTTGCCCATTATTGCTGGTTATTGTAATGCAGGTTTTTGTGAAAAAAACACATTGTGTCAGTCCAGGTTAATCCATGTTTCTACAGGTTCATCGTCTTTCCATCAATACCTGGTGGGCCAGTCTCTGCTCAAAATGCCCGGGCTGACTTTTTGTCCTAATCCAGCCATGTGTCCCAATATTGTTTTTTCTGAAGTCTAGTACATGTACTTCAAATTGGGTACTTGCTGATACTGAGTACTTACTGAGTTAGAATGTTTTCACTTCTTTTATTTTTAACCTTGTGTCTCTCCTTCAGCCGCTCTGACTGGATCACATCAAATGTACAGCATGATATATGCTGTTGCAATATTTGAAAATAAATAAAAACAAATAAGATTTTCTTTCAACTTGTATACTTAAACCTAGAACTGACAAACTTTTCACTTGAATTTGTAAATTGTAACACTGACAGGTATTGGTATCGGGGCATAAATGTGGTTTACCAACTAGTGGCAGTTCAGTGAGATATCACCTTTTAGGCCTTCTTCACATTAGATGATGCTCCACTGACCTCTTGATCAGAACATGGCTGGATAGTTATGAAGGTACATATGTGTCAAAACTGACCTGCAAAATTTTGATTTGTAACCTGCAAATATATGATTCAGCTGCAAAACTTAAATTTGTGTACTTGCACTTGCACGTACTTACTTGTGTATTCTTATTAAAAATTTTTATCTATAAACAAGTTTTACACAAATATTTTTTGAATGTAAAGTCACAGACTACAATAATACAATTCAAGTTACAGAATCATAATTCATCATTTATTTGTGTGTATTTTTTTTAAACTGTGTCTATATTTTAATTGCAACTTCAACTCAGTTTTGCTATGAGGGCACAACTCTGTGTAGAATACTTTTAACACAAATATTCACACACACAATCACACAAAATAAAAAAAAAATAAAAAAAATTTTAACCAAACAAAAAAAAAAAATTTCAATCTAACAAAAAGGCAATTTAAATTAAATAAAATTGAATCAAAAATTTTTTTTGCAAAACAGAAACTATTTTATTGCTTGTCAGAAATCTTTGATGGAATCTCAAACTTTTGGTTGACGCTCAAGTTTTTGGTTGAACTCAATAAAGTTTTGAACTCACAGAACATGAACATCCGGGGCGGGGCCTAAGGACGAACTACTGTAAAATAATGTAAAATCAACATTCTTAAGTTTTATATCATGTTATATTGTTATCCTCTCATCAAAAACATGTCCAGAGTCTTACTTTGACTCATTCATGCATGTTTGAGAAATACTGGACTGTCCTGAGGCAGCCAGGCAGGAGAGCAAAAACCACAGGTTGGGTCTAGAACCGCATCTTTTGGTTATATCTCCTCCTCTGGGCTGGGTCTAAGAACCGAGCTTCCTATCACAGAGCACACCTCTCCATCTCCCTCCCTGCCCCGCGACCTTCTGCAGGCTGTCAGCAGCAACAACAATTAGCAAACATCCGGTGAAAACCGTGTCTACTGAGCTCCAATACTAACCACTTCTCCCTCCAGTCCCTTTCAGATTAAAAATACCTTTGAGGAAATGTATTTTCAGATGCCAAGTAAACTACGCTGAG
>JARVJO010000227.1:33617428-33628254 GCA_031762555.1 Cynodonichthys magdalenae
TTTTGTTTTTTTAAGAACCTTGCCTCTCGTGCAATGTTTGCATTTTTTCTGGTTAAATGTTCATTAATATATACCTTAAATAGTTGCAGCACTTTGCTACTTTCATGGATTTCAGATAGCTCAGGAAAATCCCAGCACTTATTTCCCCCTTCAACCTTAACCTCAAAACATTCAGAATATTTATTGTTCTGTGTGTCTTGGCTTTAGTGAAGTATCTTGTGGTTCCTGTGCTTTTGGGCTTGATGCAGACAAAACAACAACTACTTGAACTAAACTCCCTCAGGAAGATAAATAAATCAGGACACATATTTAATCTGGAATAAACCAGGCTGAATGTTGTGATAATGATGACTTTTATCAGATCATTACTTTGTCAAACAGGATGTAAAATAAAAGGAACCTTTTCTGTGGTTGGTTGAAAATATCTTAGCATGCCAAATCAAAAGCTCTGACAACACAAAACTCTGTTAATTTTTTTTTAAATTTGGATCAAACTTTTTTCCAGAGAACTGCTAAGATTTGGAGAGGAAAATATGTACTCTAAAGCTGGAAAATGCAATTTTTTTGTCTGTCGTTGGATGGACTGTTGAGCAATAACATGCAGCCAAATGGAAATAAATAATAGATTTTGGCAAAATAAATAAAACATAGCTTCTATAAACTTAAAGCATGGAGGCAGCTGATACGTTGTCAGGTCATGTCACATGAGTCATAACAAAACAGATCCTAAAAGATGGATCCTAATCATCCATCCCTCACAGAGCTGCACAAAATATTTGGAAACATTTGGTATGGTAGTAGCTGAGACCTGTTTGCTCTGCTGTATTTTAATATCTAAAGAACAGAATAATAACGCCAGGGGGCTCTGAACATTAAAATATGAGGATTGTGAGATTACCTGTGAACTGAGTGTCAAGGTTTGAGGATTTTGGACCCAGGAATGCAGACTGAACACAAGAAACTCAAGTAAAACAAAAGATTTAATTTTTTAAAAAGGTGGACATGGTAGCAATAACTTCCAAAACACTAAAGAAGAACATGGAGGAGAATGCATCTGGCATTAAGCAAACACAATGCCAGACTGCAGAAGGGGGAAAAAACTGAGAAACTATAAGACTGGAGCTGATGAGAAGAGTGGAAACACCTGGCATAATGATAACTGGGGACAGGGGAGACTGGGAAACTGACTGGAAGCAGATGGCACACTGAAACACTGAAACACAAAACAATTTTACTAAAATAATCACCAAGGGAAATAAATCTGAAATTATCTAAAAACTAAATAGACAGATCCTGACACAGAGAAATTTAATATCATGCTCCTGGGATTCTGTGAAATATGTGCAGGCAGCTGAACAACGTTTTAATAGTTCAAAGTTCAAATTATCTTTAATATCCCCATGGGGCAATTTGTGTTACAGCCAGCAGAAAAAAAAACATTCATCAACAATAAATACAGTAAATACCATAAAAACTATCATAGTATAGGCATATCTACTAACAAACAAAACACTCAACAAGAAGTATTATATTATTATGACACCCACTATGCAAAGTTATATTGTTTTCATTCTGTTGGTTTTATTCAAAGGATTTTGGTCAATCGTAGCACAGAAACTGCTGCACCTAAAAGCATGAAATGTACGTGGCCCACCTATACTGCACTAGCAAACAGTATTGCGATAGACCCGATATTTCAAGTGTGTGGGGTGCTATTTGAAAAGCTGGTATATTTACATATAAAAACTATTCAACATAAGAACTTTTGATTTCTTTTTGTTTTTTAGTTTGTTTGTTGTTTAGCTCTAATGAAGGGCTATCATCTACCACCATCTACCACCTAGCAGTAAGCAAAAGAATCAAACCACATGACTGAAAATTGTTATTTCAAGCCTGTACATCAATAAACAGGATCAGATCTTGATGAAATTTGGCACAGATGTTGTCCTATCTGGCCTACACTGACTAATAGTCCTACAGCCCTATATTCATGTTCATTACCTCCTCCCAAAACAGCTTCTAATCAAAACGGTCTCTATGGATCATTTCTGTATTTGTAAAGCTTCTACAGAACAATTTCCTGGAGAGATTGTAAACATATGATATCATGTATGTGAATGTGATTTGTTTCATTATCACTAGTTTAATAACAGACAAGTGTTAATAAATCTGCAGCAATGAATGAAGTTTATTAGTTGTGGCAGCTTGAATTAGGTTGACTACAGATGCTGTTTTAAATCTTTAGCCAGTGATAAGTTTCTGAAAAGTTCAATGAGATCTTTTCATTGATTCATGAGATATTTTGCTAACATTGAAGCAGGATTGATGGCAATAGGGCTGTAATTTTTACATAAATCCAAAAAATCCATATAACTACTAACTAACTAACTAACTAACTAACTAACTAACTAACTAACTAACTAACCTACTTAGTTACTTACTTACTTAAGGCCCTATCACACTAGACAACTTATGAAACATTTTTTATGTCTAAATTGCAAATAAAAATTATACATTTGATCAATTTGTTCAAATTACATTATGTACATGCTGAAAAGAAGCTTCCTGTTCATTTTCTCAATTCTGTCTTCGATGTAGATGTCTTTAAAATGTTCAGAAGTTGGCATAAGTTGTCTTTACTTACTTACTGACTTGGGAAGTGGATATTCATTTTATTTATTGGTGTTTATCTCCTGCAGGCTCTGAGACCTAAAATTACTTTAAAGCTGAGTTTTTGAAAAATTTTGTGACATTTCCCTATATGTCTTTGTACCTGCAAAATGGGTGAAAATTCATGTAAATTAGGAACAATCCATACAAATGGACAAGTATGTAGATGTACACTCAGTTATAATAATTTTTTTTGATTTTCGATCAAACATTTTGCAACCAGACATAACTGACTCAAAACAACAGATCTTGCTCAATCTGTTAGCACTTATAGTATGTGCTGATGACGACTCTCAGCCACTACTACACTAAATGTTAGCTCAGTATTTGTAAAAAATGACTGCCCTTCAGTCCAGAGAGCAATAAAACATGAGCAGTGTTGACACGATAGCATTTTCAAAGGCAGACATAAAGAAGTTCAAACTAAATTGTTTGGATGGAGTCAACATGACACATCAAAAGAGAAGCATGTGAAGTTGTTCAGCTAGCTTTTCATGTCTGAGCTGATGAAGTGTTTAAACACTAAAGAAAGGATGTGGTTTGCAAGCAGACTGGCTCAAACCCACAAACAGACCTCCTTCATCCTATTCTCTCCATCTTCAGTTACCTTGATTTGTTAACTTTCACCCTGCAGGGAGAGATTAGCATCATCTCCAATCACTGACTGCTTGTGAATGTTCTGTTTTTAGACACCTCTTCCACAAACATCTCCCCTCTTTAATCTGCAGCGTTTTTAGTGTTCTGTTGCTTTTTGTTTAGTGTGTTTATAGCTGGTGTTTATACCGGCGGCTTCCTGTTGTGTTGTGGCTCTATCTCTAACTGCTCTCTGATTGGTCCAAATGACAAGCACTGGTCCATAATTACAGCAAAGGCTGAATCACGACTTGGATGTTTACATCAGAGTCAATGAGCTTGAGTTCACAAATGGCTATTTTTGATTGGTTTACATTTAAAAATGATGGTAAACAGCTTCTCTCATTTCTGGGAGGGTTTTCTTCTGGCTCTCAGCTGTAGAAGGGGACCAAACCTTGGTAAATAGGCGTGATCACAATCTTAAAGGGTCTTTGATTGGATCTACCTCACATGTCCGTTTTGTCAATTTCTGTCCCTGCTGACTCTTCTGTCAATACCTCAGTCTGTCAGGTCAGAGGGGGTAAAGTTCATGACCCCCTTTTTTCTCTATGCCCTTTGAGGATTCCTCATCCTATTAATTTACACTCAGCTTTCATTGAATTCCTGGGGTTATCCCACCCCTCTGATCTCCAACACCTCCACAAGAAGGGGGTCCACAGGGGGTCCTTTCTGAAAGCAGTAATCTTATAACAAAACAAGATGAGAATCCTAATTTTGCCAGCCGAAGATCACAGAAAATCTAAACAGGCTTCGGCAGAATTCACAGGAATACCATGGAAGACCATTTGACTAAAAATGTTTATCAGTTCACTAAAAAACATCTGATAATAAGTCATGAATGAAAATATATAATCAACTGTAACCTGGAGACACAGTGTATCAAGACCAAGACAAGACCAAGACCTTTAGAGCCTGGATCAAGTTGAGACCAAGACTGACGGAGGGCAAGTCCGAGACAAGACCAAGACGAGAGAAAAAATGATGGAAACTATAGTTCTCTAAAACATTTAGTATACTGTAGCTGACAGACTAAATTTCTTTGTGTGAGGGCTGGGTAAAGAATTTGGTACAGACGCAGATTCTTAAGTTAGCTAGCTTTGCTAACATCACTTACACATTATGTGACTTTGTGCTTCCTTTCTAAGTGACAATAAAAGTTTGATGCAGTCCCCACCATCTCTGAAATCGAAGCGCTGCAGAGTTTACAAGCTGTATTCTTTCTTCTGGATGTTATTTTGCAAATATATTCTTTATGATTTATGTGGCCAAACTGTATTACTAAAGATTTTGCAGACATCTTCTCCCACTCCCAGATAATCACTGCTCCCTTTCCTGGAGTGGCGCATGCGAGTGAAAGGGATGTGGGTGGGCGACACCGTAATAAAATACATAATTATCAATGAGTCACATTTACATTTGTACAAAATGTATATACATCTACATTTTAAATCCAATGAAAGCAAGGATGTTAATAAACAAACTGGACAATATTCTGGCAATTTAGTGATATTTCCAAATGCCAAAAGTTCTCCTAAATCACTCGTACGCACAACTTAAGATCAAATCTGTTAGTACGAACAATTCTTGCATGAGGCTCAATGTTTGTTTGTTTTTTTTTATTTTAATTCCAGTTTATTAATTTTGCACAACATCACAACAAGTATCGTCTTACAAAAATGATTGTAGCATGAAGAATGAATCATTTTAACATGACATCTTGAGACCAACAGGTCATGATTCCCCCTAACCTGAACTCTTTTCTGAAAAATCTTTCTTAAGTCAAATTCTATCCTAGCTTTCATTAATCTGTCCTTGTCTGCAGATAATACTGACAGGACAGGCTTTTGTGAGTCATTATTAAAAAAAAGATGAGAATCAATACATTTCTGTGTCATGAGTTTCTTTTTTAAAGGTGTTTTATTCGTGAACTAAATATTAATCTAAACTGTCATTAATTACATCCAGTGTTAAATGTAACTGACTGTTTTTCTACTTTCTCTTGTTGAGCAAAACACCAGCTGGTTCAATGCCATCCTGTCGGATATAACAATCAGAAAAGATCTTCTCCCCAAGAGAATGCTTTTGCTATAAGCAGCAGTAACCCTGAGATATAATTATTTTGATAATGATACCAGCTGAATGCTGAGTGAAACTGGTAGAATCTACTTCTGCAGTGATTCTTGTTCTGTCAAGACCTCAGATGGACAGCTCATCATATGAGGAAAAATGGGATTTTAGTTGCTGCAAACAAGAAGTAAGCCGACTCCCTGGCTGGTTATTCAAAATATTTATTCCTCCTCAATATGTCTGAGGCATGCAATGGTTCAATTCAAGGTAGGACACCGTCTACACTGGTCCAAAGACAAATTGCACAAGTTTAAAAAGGAATTGGGTTCGACATGTGAACGTTGCAAAAAATCTCCAGCCACACGTTTACATATATTCTGGAGCTGTCCAAAGCTACATGGATATCGGCAATCTGTCTTTGACACATTTTCAGGACTATGTGGACAAACTGTACATCCATCACCACTCATCTCTCTTCAGAGTGGCTCCAGCGGATACCTCTCTCAGCAAACATCATAGGACTGTTAGCTTTCTTCTCCCTACTAGCCAGGAGAATTATTCTTTGTAGATGGAATGATCCACATCCTCCTGTATATGGACACTGATTAAGAGAGGTTGTGTTGTACATTCATTTGGAGATTTGATGCAAGGTCAGAGGATCTGTTAAAAATGTCTATGATATGAGGAAATGTGCTCAGTTTGTCCTCCAGCAGTCTAAGCCTGTAGCAGCATAACTAATTAACTATAATAACTAAGGAATAAGTCAGAAAACCTAAGCCTAACTATAGGATTTATCAAAGAGGAAAGTCTTCAGTCTAGTCTTAAAAGTAGACAGAGTGTCAGCCTCACGGACAGAAACTGGAAGTTGGTTCCACAAGAGAGGAGCTTAATAACTGAAAGCTCTGCCTCCCATTTTACTTTTAGAAACTCTGGGAACCACAAGTAAACCTGTAGTCTGAGCTGAACACTGGCATGTTAGATTCATAGTGGTTCTGAATGAATGCTTGGTGACGTAGTAAAAGAGCACCTTGTATCAAAAGCGTGTTGTTAATTTTGGAATTTTTGCTTCAGGAGATGTTTCCTCTTCAATACTAGAAACAAACTGATGGAAGAGCCTAATGGTGCATTCACACCAAACACATTTTGAGCATCAGGACACTCAGGTTTACATGCAAAGTCTATGGTGGACTCGCATCGGGGAGTGCTGCAGCGCGTCTAGCTCAATTAGCGATTCGACGAGCATTAAGCATGTCAAGAGCGTCGAATGATATAGTTGAAAAATCTGAACTTTGCAGCTTGAAACGGAGCGTCAACCAATCAGAGAGATTCCACTGTGTGATGTTGTGACACATTGTCCGACAGGACAGTTTCCTGATGTCCACTAAACTGAGACAGATGGACAGGAGCTCTTTAGCTGAAATCAAGTCCTTGTAGTCGGTGTCCTGACAAGAGGTATCTGCACCAGTGCGGGTCAGTGGCTCATCAAACCGAGCTCGGGACATACATAGTTCTGAAAGCCTCGTCAGCTCGCAGGTCCTGGATGGTGAAACTCACCAAACTCAGAACATCTCTGAATCATCTGGTGAATTAATTATGAATTAATTATCTGGTGAGTGCGACATTTTCTTTAACCCACTTTCTTTATTTCATCCGACATTAAACAAAGACCTGCACAGGAGTCAAGTGCCAAAAGAGTCTAAATAACAAGCATCCAGCTTGAAGTGTTGGATGCGTTTTTGACGCTCAAAATGCGTTTGGTGTAAATGCACCCTTAGAAACAGCTCATCATGGTGCTGGTCCTTCACAAGTGCTCAAGGGACCCCAGAGAAATTCCACAGAAACAACATTTTGGGAAGTTGAAGACTGTTTAGGGATCCGAACATTTTTTTTGGTTGCTTAAAGTTTGCCCAATAATCTAAATCCTGTAGACAGGAGCCATTAACAGTCACAGCCAGCAAAGGGGTGGACATAGAGACCGGACAAACAGGCTGTGTCTCAATTCACGGGCTGCATCCTCATGAGTACATAGCCCACCTGGACCACGTGGGGTAGGCTGCATGAAACTGCTGTGAAATGAGGCAGTCTAGCCTTCGCTTGGTGTTGGCTTGACATATGCTTGTGTGACCACACGCTACCCCGTTACCATAGTGATCGGTTTCATATCAGACTTAAAATGCATCGGGACATGTATTCACACGTCTTTTCACTAGAAGTTTAACTTCAAAGTTAAAACTTTACACGGAAAGAAATAAATAAATAAGCAATAAGCTCCAATAAGCTCCAGTATCAGTACTTGTAGTTGCATTTTATTTAACATCTTAGCTGAATTTCATCAGCTAAGTTGCTAAACTTACATTTAAAAACATATTCTTTGGTCAGTGATAAATTTCCAAACTACGCTGACTTGATAAAAAAATAAAAACTCAGCCGTCTTCATTTTTGTGTTTAGTTTGCTGTCGGCACGTTGAAACCTGAGATATCCTCGGCTGAGAAGGATACTCGGGTGCATTCTTGATTTTTGAGATTTTGAGGGCCATATTCCTCGGCCGCATGAGGAGGAGCCTTTGAATTGGAACAGCACCTGGCGTGTGGCAGTGACGTACGTGGCCGACAAATGCGCACTCATGAGGATGCAGCGCATGAACTGAAACTCAGCCACATTGTTTTATATTCCAAGCAAATTAAGAAAGTCAAAGATGCATAGTTGAATTGTAAATCTCTGACAGTTATTTTCCATGAAAAGTGTATTTTTATACACATATTTAGGTTTTGTAGGGTTTATCAAGGACAGGCAGAACTTTAATTTATCCTTTTTAGTTGTTAACAATTCTAAAGTTTGGATCAACGCAGGATGAAGATTTTGAACCTGAGCATATCCAACTCTGGAACTGAGCCACCCGGTGGCTGAGCTGCAAGTCTCCCAAAGCCAAAGAAAATACAGAAACCACATTGAGGTCATGGTGAAGGAAAAAACTGCATTGAAATGAATACTTTATGAGGTATTTTTTTCAAGGAAATATTTTCAATCAGGGAAAACCTCACTTTGGCAAACATGCAAATGGTTTCACACAATATTTTCCAAATGAATCAGTGCATTTTTTCTAGTTTCTCCCAAACCTGATACTATAGATTGAAGGGCCAGACCACCTTTTGTTTCATGTTTCACAAACCCCCATAGCCCCTCACCACAGCTCCCTATTTCAAGGTTGTTCCCTGAATAGCCAGCAAACCATTTCCTGAAGTTTGGAGGCCACTGGATAAACGATGTTTTCATTTGACAACCTCGGGTCGCCACTATAAGGAGGGTCTTCAGAGGGAGCCTTTTGAAATTACAATACTGATGAAGCGTGAGAAATTACAAGCACTTAGATGTGATTTCATGAGCTCAAGAGAGCAAGGGGACCACCCCAAGGCTGATCAGGCAAGAGGGAGCGGTGGCACTGAGTACACAAACACACACGACCCTGCAAGTGAACAACACACACATGAACAGAAATCCCATTTTAGAGCCAACAAATCAATAACACAACAATGTCTTTATCCTGAAATGTGTTTCATGTGTGGGGGATTATTCTAATATGATGGTATGATAATAATAGTGACCTTACAATTTAATATTCTGGTATCATATGAAAGGTATGAAGGAGGCAGAAGATGTTTTTTCCACTGCTTGTGTTATCTGATGGAAATCAACGATGATGAGCAATGCCCGAGGGCCTTGGTTCCGCTCCACCCTTCCTGGAAATGGGTTCTTGGTCAGGGTGGGTTTGGAAGGAAGCCCCTGATTTTTTTTTTTTTTTTTTTTTTTTGGCCCTCTGGTAAATCAGAGTTGTGTTGAACTGGTTTGTACTCGAGTGCTTCATAATGAGCTGCTAACTCCAAAATAATGTCTTCCTGTTGAACTCATTCTCATAGATTACATTGTTATGTTTTTGCCACATTACACCAAATGTTTTAATCTCCCTTTTAATGTTTTAATCCAACCTCCCTCTAGTTTGTTACCCACACCACAGTGTTGGTCCTCACATTGATTAAAATAATAATAACCAAATGGGATATTTTGAACATTTTGAAGTGGAATTCTGTGGAAATGTATTAATTAATTTATATGTTTTTATTAACTTTTTGAACAGTCTCATTGAAAAAATAGACTTCAGATCAGACAGGCGTGATAACAACTAGTCTGAGTGGGGCGCTGATGTTTTAACACAACTCCAACATTAAACATTTCATAGTTCTTGTGATCACTCCTTTGTATCCCTGTCAAGTTGGCAGTATGTAATAATGTAGTTTAAGGTTATTTACAAATGCACCCAGGGGGTCATTTTAAGCAGGGATATCATGATATTTTTTTTCCAAAATAACCATGTAAATTAAAACTGATCACAGTAAATTAAATTAAACTAGTTTTGAATGAACTGCTGGGATATTGTGAAAATCTGCCATGGAAGTGAGTCTTTGAGGACTAACTGTTTGGTTAAAGTCAATTCAATTTAAAAATACTTTATTGATCTCAGAGGGAAATTAGATGTTGTTGTAACTCAACTAAAGAGTTATTGTAGATGGTGATGGCTGTGAGCAGGAAAGATCTTCTGTAGCGGTATCAGGTTTACAGGTGCTGTCAAAGTTGCGGCAGGAAATGAACAGACACAGGAGACAGGGTACCAAAGGTAAGTGATCTTTATTTACAGTGGTTCTTTTCAGGAGTTCCAGAAGAGCTGGGGAGCAGAAAGGTTTCTGTGGAGATGATACATACAGGGTATGGTAATTTAGCGGGTAAGTTGTGCTGATTCCAGGAGGAGGCTAAGACGTGGAGTCTCCTCCTTAGTGGGTAAGGTCCAGAGGTAAGTGTTTCCAGGAAGGTGAAGCCAGCAGTCCAGAGGATCAAGCAGGTATGGAACCAGGAAGTAGCAAGGCAGACTGACTGTCCAGGGGCCTCATTTATAAAGGATTGCATAGAAACCATACTAAAAGTGAACGTACGGCCAAAAGGCGAAAATGGTGTACGCCAAAAATAATTCAGATTTATAAAACCGTGCACACGCACACTTTCAAGCAATTTCTCTTCATAGATCACAGCTGGACTTTGAGCACAAGGTCCCGCCTCAGGTTCTGCCCTCTACACACCCACTCTGAACCATAAACAGTCAATGCAAAGTATCTCATGAACGTTAAGGTGTATTTAAATGAGTCAGCTGATCAGTGTTAGCTAAAGGGATTGGTCGGTTCAGACACGCTTCGTCCTGCGTCTGGAGGAGGACAGGTGCTGACAACTGCTCACATGAACAAATTGTCTGTAACTGAAACAGATTTTCCCTCATTCTGCAGGTTTACAGACGTTTAGAGCAATCTAACAATTTTTTTAAAACTCAGCTGTACATGTATTTTCTCTCAGAGCCTGCAGGACGATAAAAACAATAAATAAAATAAATAAGTCAGATAAAGTTAGAAATAAG
>JARVJO010000227.1:33651853-33664408 GCA_031762555.1 Cynodonichthys magdalenae
GAGGCAAAGACAGAAATAAGGAGGCATTAATGTTGCAAGATGGAGCCACTGCATAACATGTCATATTTTTTTTACTTTTTGTAAGGTGATAGACTCAAAAGCGCGATATTGTGTGTGTGCGCGCGCTGATTGCATTGAGCTTTGTGGGCCAGATGCGCTGTTTTTCAGCACCATGTGATGCGTGTCACGTTGGTGCTTTTGTGTGCCACGCGCATTGCGCCCATGTGGTCCGTATGGGTCAGGTGCGGTGATGGTTTTGTGCATATCAAGCGCCCCTGATCTGGCCTACCCATTTTTTCTCAGGCCCGGCCTAAAATCAATTTCTGGCTACGCCACTGGTTTTACATTTCCATCATGAATCAGCCCAAAGTGAAATGTGGTTTAACAGACTAGGCTTTGTTTTCAGATTTTAGAAGACACTTTTAATCACCTGGATTGTGTCATTTATTTGCTCATTGCACTGACCTTTTGGGTGTGTCCCTGAAGAGGTAGCCGCTGATCTCAGCTCCATCAGGTATGACAGAAGAGTCATGGAACAGCACCTTGTCTCTGATCTGCATCTGAAAGAGTCCTTCATCTCTTGTTGGCAGCTTCTGGGCCAAAGATCCCAGACCCAATAGGATTACCAGCACCAAGCTCCAACCTTCACACTGCCTCATTCTGAAACACAGAGAAAAAAACTGGTGAATTATTAATAAAAAACATGTCCCATGTATGAATTATTTGCCCTTTTTTTTGCAACTGGCGAGATAAAAACGATAAATGCCTTTCTGTACTCTTGTCTGTGCAGTCAATATGAAGACTTAGAACATTAATTGATTATTCATGAAGACGTGACAAAGGAGCAAATACCTCCTTTATACTGAACAACCTGGTTACAGTCTACAGCATGCAACTGGATCTAGGGCTGCACAATATATGGAATATTTATTGTCATCACGATAACAGCCTGTGCAACATGCATATCGCAAAAAACTGTATAAACTGCCATAAATGGTCGGTTCAAAAGTTTGCATTTATGAGTTTTGTCACTCGAACGGAAGCTTGAAGTGTTTTACAAATCAAATGGAGCCCTTCATGTATTTGTTAATTGGATGGATCTCTTCATACTTTAAAAAAAATTCATGTTGGAATGGAAATGATTAGCTGGTTTTTTTTTTATCTGAAACCAGAGCAGAAAGACATCAACACTACATACTTATGTATTTGTTCATTTATTGCAAGTCATATCATCATTGCAATATCGCACATGGCAGGCTTTCCTAATATCGTGCAGCCCCAGCTGGATCACTGCAAAATTAAAAACCCTCCTTCAGTGGTTAGGTAATCATTCATTGCCACAAAGAGTCTACCATATGTCCACATTCACACTACACTCTGGGCCCTGTCCCGACCCAACTCTGTCAGATCCAGGATGTAGCTACATGCTGAATGTGTGTAATGCAATTCACCCCGGCTGGTATTATACCTGTGCTTGGCTATTTTTTATGACCGTATCACAATCAAAGCCATAGCCTTGAGGCCAGCATGTTCAGTCCTGCTTTAAATTTGAAATGACAAAGGTAGCACAGGTGAGCATCGCCCTCCATCATGGATGCTGTCATTTTGGCCATCCAACCCACAAAATCCACAATTTTCTTGATTAAAAAAAACTTCTTTAGAGGAGGTTGCAGGCTTTTGGAAATATGACAAATATTTCATTGTTTACCGTTGAGCTGATCATGATAAGCCTCCTTTGATGTTACTGCATCATGATGATTAGTCTGATGGGTATAGCCTAACAGATATTGTATTTTTTTATTCTATTATTTATTTATTAAAAGGATTTCTGACACTCTTAAATTGAGTAAAATCAATCACAACTCTGGGCTGAAACATTCTGACAAATAGGCAAATCATTTTAATTTTAAAGCTAAACCAAGCTAGGCTGCCTGCCTGAATATTTACTTGATATTTAACATTAAAGCTTTCCTGAGAAATCATGCACTGAACTAGTTACCTGCTCCTTCAAACATTCTCATATCAGCTACTTTGTGTCCAATCAAAGCAGCTTTAATGTCAATAAAGTTCTGAATAAAGTGTTTAATTTTAACATTTCTAAATAAATCCAAGAGTTACTGCTATTTGGCATCAGTGGGTTTTTTTTCCACTTTGTTTTGTTTGTTTTTTGTTCACTGTTTAAATGAGACATATGATGCTTTTAAATCCTTTTTCAGATTCAAATCTTTCAGTTGGGGTCTATAGAAACTACAATGCTTTGGTCTAAATTCCTCCATATTGTAACTCTTAAAGCTCCTCTTTCACCACCTTTCTGAGGTGTGTCTCAGATCAACTCGTTTTGAGGCTGTGTCTTTAAATCCAAATGTGCTCATCCCCCTCCAGCTTCTAGACCAGTCCATTCTAGTTTGATAGAGGGGTTTATGTCTATCTAGCGGTGCAGAAATGTTTTATTTACAATTTAATTTAAAGATGTCAGTGAAGCCTTACATGTTGGAACCAGAGTCTGACCCAGAGCCAGAGGAGAATGAAGACCTCCAAATTGTAGTTGGTTCAGACCTTATTTAGTAATTCCATTACAAATAATTTGACATAATAATTCAGAAAACACGGTAAATAGAGAAAAATGAACAGGCTGAAAAATATGACCTAAACAGAATATAAAGATATCTTTGCAGCACCAGAAGAGTCTAAATTCAACTTCTCTGCCTCCTACAGACTCCAGGTTCACAACAAAATGTGTTTAACAGCTTAAAAAAAAGTCCCCTTTAAATGTATTTTATTGGCAGGTTTTGCTTATAGATTTAACCTGAACTAACATTAACAACAATGTGGCACAATGGCACAGTGTCACAGGTTCCCCTCCTGGCCTTTCTGAGTGGAGGATGCATGTTCCCCCTTTGCACTCATGGGTTTTCTCTGGTTTCTTCCTCAGACCAAAAACATGCCTGTTAGGTTAATGTCCCAAGGTGTGAGTGAGAGCGTGAATGGCTGTTTGTTATGTTTATCTATATGGCCCTGTGATGGTCTTGGGACATATCCAGGGTGTCCACCCCCCACCTCGTACAGTGACCTCTAAAGATAGGCACCAGCTCCCCCACAGACGGACGGACAGAAACCAAAATTATCATAACAAGAAATGATAACAGAAAATGTGAAGATGAGTGCTCCTGTCCTCAGATAAAAAAAGATTTAAGTGGAACACATGATGGAAAAGAACACAAGCATCTGACAGTATTTTATAAAACCCTTAACATAAAATCCCCCTTCCTATGCCGTTTAAGTTTTATTGACTCGAACATTAAATTGTTGGTGCAGTAGGAGCTGTGCTCAGGGCGAGGCACAGCTGACCGTGGCAGTGTGCCTCTCATGTATCCCCTGTCTATTGATTTTGTCCCATTGATTGCAGTTGATGGGAAAACCAAATCTCTTGTGATTTAATCAGCGTAATGATGGCAGATAGCCAGATACTTTACTGCCATTCACTGCGACTGAGATGGTGTCCTTTTAATGACCCCTCTCTCTTTCTTTGCTCACCATCCTTTGATCACATTTTTCTTCATCAGGCAAATGTATTTCACACGTGTGCACACACACACACACACACTTGTTCCACCTGTTTTACATGTTCTTCTCCAAAACAGGGACGTATTAATGAAAACCTGAGGCCTCACAATGATCTGGATGGACCTTTGCAACAGAAATGTTTGTTTCTATGCTATGATCTTTGAAAAATACAAGAAATGGGCAGGTGGGGGTATCCCTTGACAGCTCCTGTCAGTGTCTCGGTTTTGGCTTCTGTCATACCGCCAGACATCAGAGAGCAAAAGAAAAGCCGCCTAAGTGGTACTTTGAGGTTTGACTCACACAGAGAGCTGAGATTCTTATCGCCTCAGCTTGTCTCCTTCCACTTCAAAAACCCATGTCAGTTGGAACAAAGACGTGTCTATTAATACTCGAGACAGAGTTAAGACGGTATGTACATAGCTGCTCAGAGCTGTTGCTCATTCCAACATCCCTAAACGCCACACATACACTCCGGGGGCCCCTGAGCCAGCCACAACCGCCACACTGATGTCACTACACTTAGACATACAGAGTTTTATGTCCCCTGTCATTAGCACCATTTATAGGTGGCTTCAGTGTGCTCCTCATACGTGACACGTCTCTGTTTCTCTCTCTCTCTCCCACTAAAGCTCTCGGTACTCCATCACACCGTTCTGTATATTGCAAAGAGATGACATCTGAATATTTAAGCAGCTGTGTTGGGTTTCAGCTCAGTGTCAACACAGTCACTGCAGCGTTTCTACATGTGGCACTGCACCACTCTCACGCCACACGGTTCACCTACCAAAATAACCTCTAAAAAAACACAGCATCTGGAAGAAATAAAGGACGATGTTTAATTACAACAAGGAGAAAAGGATTCCGGTTTGAAAAACAGATAATTTTAAGGCAACAAAACCAGCATGGGTGTCAACGTTGTCTTGGTGTCGCTTTAATCTGTTGGTTGTAATTTTTATATATGTGTATTTATAGCTTTTGTTTTTCTTTTAGTGGGGAAAAACTGAGAATTTAGAGGGAAAAACGTTTTGTATTTTCTAATTGGCACGCTCTAAAATCCAAAGGGACATGTAATGGGATTAAAGGACAAAGCAGCACTTTACTCACTATTTTCTTTCCCACGGCTGCCTTTTGAAAGATCTACAGTAACAGAAAAAAAGTAAGACCCTCATATCCTTACTGTGATCAATGACACCACCCTCCCCAAAAGAATTTCTATCTTTAACAACTTTGACCTGCTTTGATTTGAGGTCACTACAAGCAATCCTGAAACAAATCGTTCACACTCCAGATGGATGCAATCTTTTCTGCAACATCAGTTTCACTGCAAAATTATAATCATTTGCAAAAAGATTAAAACAGTAAAATAGCACTTATACCCCTTTTTCACAAAGGCAAGACCTTTGAGTGTCCAATAAATTGCAATCACATCAAGACGCCCAAATAATCTCCAGGGTCTTGTGATTCTTTTGCAGTTATGTTAAATGGACTGTACTTATATAGCACCTCAACCAGGATAAGTTCTTTACAGTCTGTGTCCTCATTTATCCATTCATACACATTCACACAGCTCTACTAGGTCTCTACAAAGCTAATACAGATAAATCAATCTATAGTGCTTTAAATCACACTGATGGGACACGCATCAGAGGCAGTGGGGGTTCAGTGTCTTGCCCGTACACTTTGACGTGACGGAATAGTGATGGAATCAAACCGCCACCTCTCTGATTAGAGGACGACTCCCTTAACCACTCAACCACAGTCACCCAGGTTTATGTGGTGTGCATCAAATTTTGACCCAGTGAGAAGCAGCCTCTCAGCGTTCTGTGAGGGTCTTCACTGATCCGTCAGCAATTTTTAAATAATTGCAAAGTTGGCAGCACGACAGCCTCATAGCAAGAAGGTCCTGGGTTCAATCCCCAGTTTGGACCCGGGGTCTGTCTGTGCAGAGTTTGCACGTTCTCCTCGTGCTTGTGTGGGTTTTCTCCGGGTACTCCGGTTTCCCCCACACCCCCAAAAACATGTACAATAGGTTGCCTTCAGGCCCAGGCCTCCCTTGCAAAAGAGATCTGAGATCTCAATGGGATTTGTCTGGTTAAACAACGTTTTGGAGGAATTTTGTGCCCCAACTTGTCATCTGTAAATACTTGTGTTCTGATTCTAGACTTTTTCTTCAGTTGTCAGCATTAATGTTTTTTTCCTTCAATGAAGGATCAATGAACTCAGAGCATTTTCTGCTAAAACAACTTTTTGGAGGGTGAGAAGACTGATGAGAGATCAAGCCAATTTTTGGTTGGTCGATGATGTTTATAAATAAAAAGATTTAAAAAGTACATTTTATCCACCTGATCACTTCATGTAAACATTTGAAGTGTGTATTTCTAGTAACAAACTGGTTAAAATAACAGAAATGTTCACAAGGGGGTCTCTTGAACACAAGGTGGACCACGTCCCTTCATCTCATTCTATGCTCCTCACTTCCTTCACCCATCCTCTTCCTCCTTCCCTCCAGCTCCGTCCTTGTCAGGATGGATATGTTTTCTGCCTGCCACCACATGGAGCTCGTTACCAGAACGGGAGGGAATAAAAGCCGGTTTATTTTCAACACAAATAAAGAGACATTTCAGATTCCACCCAACAAGACGCCTGGCATCAGCTCACGGAACCATGAAACCTCTGTGTGTGTTTTCTTAAAGAAAGTCTGGGGGCAGATTTATGGTCAGGTCCTCGGTGTGGAGCTCTGTCAGCGCTGTCACTTCAGGGCCAATGTGGGGAATGGAGCGAGTGGAGAGGGTAAGAGGATGAGAAGCCAAAAATACACAGGACCTGGACCTGTGCTAGAGCCAGGCCAAACCGAATCAGGTCTGGATCTCTTGGACAGCTCATTAATGATCTGGTAAAGATTGTGGTGAGTACTTAGATCCAAGAATGGAGACTTTAATCTTCTGTGTGTGCGTGTGTGTGTGTGTGTGTGTGTGTGCAAAGCATCAGATTCCACTGCTCCAGTTTGTGTGTGAGTCTAAATCATCACTTGGAACCTGTCACCTCGCCATCAACAACATCTCTCACAGTTTGACTTTCTGCATCCACATCATCAGAACCATGACGGGGCTCTGGCACATGGAGCATCAGAGGGAGGAGAGCCCAGTTTCCTTCTCAGCCGCCCCTCCTGCCACGGACCCTGCCTTTCCCACTGCATGGTGGGTTTGTCTGTCTGATGAGGGACACTTTTCTTTTAACTTGTCTGTTTTTTAACTCAAAAACCAATTCAGGTGGAAGTGAGGGTGAGGGAGTGGCAGTGGCTCTAGCTGAGGGCTGATTGAAGATTACAAGACAAAATGCCCCCCATGGGAAAGTCACCCACCTACTACCCGTCATCTTAGAAGAGAAAGGGGAAAAGAGGGGGAGGCACACGCGCACGGGTCCATGCGTCGTGGGAAATGAGTCGCTCACCATCCGTGGATGCTCTGCGGCTTGGTGCACGCAGGCTCGACCTCTTCTTCTGTCTGTGTTTGTGTGTGTTGGGAGGGGGGGGGGCGCGCACACAATGAGGGGCTTTGCAAATCGAGCGTGCCCTAAAAAATGGGGGTGATTGAGGGGTGAAATGATGCATAATTCAAAGGAAATAAAAACAGTTTAATCTTCAACCAATGACTTTGGATGTGTGACAAAAAGAGATTTTAAAAAAACCTACACAAATCCCTGTCACCTTTCTGGACGCAAAAACTGCTGGAGCAACACTAACTGAATTCTTTCAGCCGGAGAGTTTTCATATGCAAATCACGGTTTAGTTACGGTATGCGACGCAGACCTTCCCATTTTAGGACTGTTTTTTTTTCTTTTCTCTTTTTTTTCTTCTCTTTCCTCCATGATTCATTCTTCAGGGAAAGTTTTTTAAAAAAAGGGGGGAGGCAGTGCAAATCCAAGCTCGGGGTCTCTCTCTCTCTCTCAAAGGGTTCTCACATGGACCGGATGAAGGGAAAACAACAGCCAACATGACCCAGACTTTTAAAAATCTCTCCTGAATTAGCTAAATTATTTTTTTTTCACTTACAGGTTAAATCAAAGCGCTTTATTTGTTTTACTCAATCGGTGCGTAAAAGCGCACGCGGGTGACACGCTGCGAGGAAAAACGTTCTCATTTCGCAGCTAAAGTTGTGAAGAAGCGCGCAGAGACTCAGAGAACTGATAAATCGCTTTTATTACAGGGTGCTGCATGTGTCACCCCTGGGAGCATGGGAACTGGATCCCAAATATACAAAAAGGATTTTTCTCAAAATTCAGCCAAAACCGAGATAAGCCTAAATAAAAACAACATGCGAGTCAGGGGCTTGACTGAAAAGTGTTTGTAACTTTTTTTTAAACTTCCCGAAGTCTAAACCGCTATAAAAAAAACTCACACTTCTTCCCTCTATCTCTCTTTTTTCTTATTGTCTCTTGGTTTTTCCAAAGGGATCTTATTGAGAGCTTGTCTGCACTTTTTTTTTTAAATCTTCTAAAAAGTTTTTTTTTTTTTCATAAAAAAGATGAAAACCTTAAACTCCGGGTTGGACGCATGCAGGATAAAAATAAAAATGTTGATATAGTCTTACCTCACGGAATGGGATTTTTTCTAGACGTGCCTCTTGTTGTCAAAACTCCACTAAAAGAAAAAGGAAAGAAAAAAAACTAAAGAGATTTCACAGAAGGGATAAAAATGAAAAGTTGTCCTCTCTCTGGTGTCCAGTATTCCCTCAGTTTTACGCGTGTTTGTTTGCGCCTCTCGATCGGATTAAGCGAGCTCTGGTGCCTGTTTGCAGTTTTCCTGCGGATTTAACTAGTCTCTAGTGGGCAGGAGTGTGTGCGTGTGTGTGTGTGTGTGTGTGTGTGTGAAAGTGGGTATCCCGACTGACTGCTGGCGGTGCGTCCCTCCCCTGCCGCGCCGCCGCTATTGAAACCTCCACAGGATTGGAGGCACACAAAAAAACTAGTGCGAACTTTTTTCTGTTGTTGTTCCTCCCCGCACAGAATCAGTTCACTCCTTCGGGAGCTCACAAATGACGAAACAAGGAGCAGGAATATATTTCTTTTCTAAAACTTACAGCCGCAAAATAGAAATCTAGTTTTGGAGAAGTCATCACAGAGCTGGGGATCCCCTTCCTCTGATGCTACTAGAAAATGAGAGGTTTGCGCAGCCAGAGTCACGCAACCCCCCGGGCTAAAAGACAGCGTGCAGACAAGTTTTATTTGCTACCTGGTGGGTGTGTAGACACGATCATAACATGCTGCAGCTCCCCAACAACAAGTTCTACCGATCAGCTGGAAAGTCCCAGTCAGACACTTGTACTCGTGTTGTTGGTTGTGCTTGCGTTGAGGCGCAAAAAGGCAGAAATTTATCCAAGACAAAGACACGCGGGCCGTTTCCAAACTGACCCACTCACCTCTGAAATCTATAGTTTGATAGAGGTAAAAAAATATATATATAGGCCTATATATTAAAAAAAATCAAAAATCCAGATGTTTTTTCTTTGCAGGCAGCAGGTTGCAAACTCTATTTCCTGCAGCAGCTCAGAAGACATGTACAAGTTAGAACAGTTAAAACAGGCTCATCATTAAGCTCTACAGGCTATAATTTGCCAAGGTGTGTTCCCTTTGTGACTACAGGGACGGGGAAACTTGTAAATCAACCGTAGATATGATCTGAGGAGGGACACGAAAAACAAAATGTTGTGAACTTATTTTAATGTTGTTCCTTTTCATACAAAATTTCATAGGACATCTATAATCAAAACAGACCTGTTGGAAGCAGCACATTATGAGAACAGTCTTAGTGCAACAGCGACATCTAGCGTTCAGAAGTGTAATAATAAACTTTCAAATAAAGAAAAGCACAAATGTTTTCTCAAAACCATAAAGTTTTATTGCTGTTTGAATTCACCACCATATATTTAACATTTTATTCTGCATTTCTTTCCACACATGAGTTATATTAATCACATGTTGTCTGCAAATGTGTTGGTCTCCTTCGTTCTTGAGTTTCATAAAAAGTAACCCTTTGTTATCCCAGCATCCTAGAAACCAAGACAAAGAGAAGTCTGAGCGCTGCTATTAGCCACACCACTGAGCTGTGAAACTAAATCTGCTCTGGGGAACGTGTGTATATTCTCACAAACACACACACACACACACACACACGTGCACACACTGACTCGGCTACATGTCAGAATCTTGAGAATATATTTACACCAGAGTAGGTTTATAGTGCAGATGGAGCTGGGGGAGAAGGGACTGCATTAAAAAAACACTAAAAAAAATTATAGTTTTTACTGATTTAGAAAATAAATTGTTTGACATTTTATACAAAACAGATATGTTTTGTATCAATATCTTGTTTTCAAGACAATGTTTTTTTTTTCTTTTTTCTTTTCTTTTTATGAACTGCATTGGGCCGGACACACTTAGGTATCAAGTCACACATTAAACCATAACTGTATGCTCAGTGTGGCAGACAGTGTTGTATAAAGTACTACAAAGTGATACTTGAGTAAAAGTACAAGCATCTTATCAAAAAAAAAAACTTGAGTAAAAGTTTTAAAATATCTGATATTTTTGTACGTAAATATTAAAAGTATTGATTTAAAACGAGCAGTTAGATTGTTATGTAATGACATTTATTAGGAGGTGACCTCCCCCCAAAAATGCAGAAATAACTGTCATATTAAAAGAATGTTTAATTTATTTTAAATTTAGGATGTGATAGACTAGCTGTTTCAGTTTATATACATATATGAAGGGTGTCCAAACCGTTCCCTAAAATTAAAATCTATCCAAGGGCTGCAGGTCAAATGTAATAATATAATTCATGAAATACCAATACTTCTTAAGTAAAGTCCTTTTGAGTCATCCTATGTAGAAACACAGTATTTCCACCTAAGCTCGAATCTGGGAGAGACTCAGAGTAGAGCCGCTGCTCCTCCATGTCGATCCGTCCATCCATCCCGGCCAGCGAGCCAACCACGACAACCAGGAGCCATAGCCCGAGAGTCCAAACAGCCCCAGGAAAGCCAGGGAGCCAGCCCCGCCCCCGGCACCCCCCGAGTCCACCCGCAGCCCAGACTCCCACCAGACAGTCCCCTCGACCCCATCTCCAAATGGCAACCAGGGATCAAAGGAGAGGGAAAAAAAAAAAAGAAGACCCCAACACACAAACCCCCACCCTCAGATGTGCTGTTGATGCGTATTATTCTAAAGTGCAATTAAAATTGGGAAGCTGAAGGGGCAGAGGCCGGCATGGTGCCAGTTTCCCCTCCACCCCAACTCTAACCCAAAATCCTAAATATCTACACGCAAACATTGGGAGTGGGCTCAGGCATCAGCGGCGAGAGTGAGGAGGGAGTGTATGTCTACTATGTCATACTGGAGTTTGATGTGACCGTTCAAAACTATGGGGCCTTAGAATGATGTATATTTATACTTCGCATCCAACTACAATTAAATTCACTCTATTCAAGAGGTGCCTAGTTTATCTAAAATGTTGAATGATGATGAGCAGGACTGAAAATGAGCCGAAGTAAAACAGAAATTAAATACATTTTTGCATTTTTAAAATGTAAGGTGTAGAAAGTACAGGTTTTTCCTGAAAATATAAGTAGTAAGTAAAAAGTAGGCTGAAAAATACTTGCTCCAGTAAAGTATAACAAACCAAAATGTTGATTTAAGTAAAGTATTTGTACTTCTCTACTTGTCAGCTCTGTTCGTTGTTGGTGTTACATTTCCAACTGCGTCAAACTGAATGCATAAAGAAAATGATTGTCCAGTGTTTTGGAGGAACATTATCACACTGTGAGGCTGATCTGTTAACAGGTCAATCCTGGATAACAGACTCTCTCTGAGATTCATCTGACCTCAGTCTGTTTGCTTTGGGGGATAAATCAGTCTAATTGTCGTCTGACAGCTGATCTTTATGCACCTCCCCGCCAGCTCAGGTGATGCTCTGAGGAAGTGTTGTATTATTGTTCTGAAATGTGTTTACAAGAAGCCGCATGGCGTTTACAAGCTGAAGCATAACCACTGAAACACGTCTAAGAGGCTTTCTGTCACTGCTGCAGGAAAACAGAGGTATGTTTTTGCCATCTGCCAACTCAACACGGAGTTCATCATTAACTCTACTGAGCTGAGAGTCTTCTCCAGACAAACAAGCACTCTGCAAACACGCCCCCCCCACACACACACACACACACACCCACACACACACACACACCCCGCCCCAAATCATTTTCCACCCGTTGTCTCCTCTCCAGGGATGTGAGGAGGACAAACAATGCATGAACCCTGACTTGACTGATGGAACACATCTTTACTGCTGAAGGGAAACATGTCTCTCTTGGAGATACTGGAGGCATCTTCCCTGAAGAGAACAGCAAAGGAGAGGAGGAGAGAGAGAGAAGAGGTTACAGTTCAAGGAAAGGAATGAGGGAGGGAAGGATGGTGTGAGGAAACAGGATTCTCTGTTGTGTATCTACCTGGCCTTCGACACAATGCCTCCATCAGCTTATAGGAGAGAAGCTTTGGACTGGAGCTTTGGGAACTTTGTTTTGTTGTGTTGGTGAGATTTGAAGAGCCATATCATGAATGTCATGATAACTTTGAGTTTTTCATGTTTGTTTTGAACTGTTCCTTTTTCCTGAATGGAATGACTAAACATCCCACTGATTCAGCATACAGGCTCAGATAACAAATAATAAGTTTTGCTAACTGTGCTGAAATGTCTTAACTTGACAAGGCCAGGGCCCACTAACATCTCATTAGTGAAAATGATTGACTGCAGCTGTTTGCTTCTCCTTGCCAGCATGAATGGACTGAACAATATTCAGGACACAAGGAAGGTTCAAGGAACTCAAGCTGTAAAAAAGGAGAATTATATAGAATGACATAAGCTGGTAAATGGTAAATGGACTGTACTTATATAGCGCCTTTCTATCCAACCAGGATACTCAAAGCGCTTCACACTACAAT
>JARVJO010000228.1:0-12439 GCA_031762555.1 Cynodonichthys magdalenae
TTTGGAGGCACTGATCCTCATCCCAGCCGCTTCACACTCGGCTGCGAACCGCTCCAGTGAGAGTTGGAGATCACGGTGGAAAATGGATAGCATTTCATCTAAATACTAGTTTTGGGTGGTTGTTAGTATGTGGCTATCTGCAAGCATGAATAGCATCAGCAGACACATCCTAAGCAGAGCAGACATAGGGCCTTTGCAGTGCAAGGTCTGGTTTGGCCAGATTAAACTCATGTTTTCATTAGCCCTTATGACCCAGTCCCACCTTGATATCTGGAACCCCAAGACCTGTGGTTCTATCCGGGCCCAATTGGATATCAGCTACTGTTGCTCGTGATTGGTTCACTGGCTGGTGGAAGGGAGGGTGGGTTATATCACACAGATGAGATTAATTTTATGTGAATCTTTTGCAACAACTGTAATGTTTTTTTTTCCCACAGACATTTAACTATACAACAACTGTAGCAAGCTACCAAAGAACAACAAACTGCAAGCAAAAGCAAGCTAACATTAGCTACCATTAGCTTAGCCATTAGCTCTGTTGTCCTGCCCTCTGTACGTTTCCTTCAAGTTTGGTGTAGTCCATTATTGTTGGGTTTCAAATACAATTAAATAAGATTTGTCTATTTTTAATATAGGCTAATTACCCCACCTACATCAAGGCAGCACTCTGCTCAATGCATACATAACCAGGGCCAAGATAGAATAAGACCAGGCTGACTGGGGCCAGGTCGGGCCGGGCCAGGCCAGGCCTTTCAATGCAAAAATGCCTAAGCCTGAGCAATCATGTTTTTGCCCTTCAGGTTTGACTTATCCCTTTAACGCTTAACAACAGCTACAGGAGCTTAATTCCAGTAAGTAAAAGTTTATTAAACCTCCTATAATACATACCATATTTTATAGTCAGAGAAATTGCAGTGGTTTCATGTTGTTGTTTTAGATACATTTTATTCTTTATTTTTTTGCTTCAGAGAGCTGATAATTCTGATAATTCTGTGACTTGTTTCTCTTGATAGTGTTTCTGCTGTTCTTCCAAACACGGTGGATATAGGTGTATTATCTGAGCTCAGTGCTTTCTTATTGCATGAGTGTGTCTGCTGAAGAGAGTCTGCTTGGCTTTCAGCCCAAAAACACAGATTTAAGATAGCAGCATTGCCCCTCCCCCCACCTTTTCAACGCTGGGGGTTGTGTGTGTCTGGTTGTTATTCTGTAAGCTCACCTTTTATATATTTTTGTTGAGCAAATAAAGGGACACTTTTACTGAGCCTTTTTTTAATGACAAGAACTTGCACGAGTGTTCTGATTCTCTTTCACACGCAGCTGTTTTAGTGCAACTTGAAAAAGCAAAGGTACCTTGGTCTTCTGGAACTCTTCACTTTAATGATACAAACAACAGGCATTCATGACCCCCTACCTCCCCACTCCAGGATTAAGACAGTCAGTCATCTAGATTGTAAACTGTCTCTGAATGATAGTCTTTGCAATTTCCCCCTAAAGCTAGAGCAAAGCCAGCAGTTGGTCATTCATATGCATCTGAAATCTAATACCCCTGTGTGGTGGCCCCACCTTTCCTGACTCACCAGAACCTACACTTCTATTATACACATCAAGTTTCCTGTCTTTTCAGTCTGCCCTCCCCACCTCTGGCTGTATTTACATGTTACCCAGGTTACAGTGCCAGGATTCCTCCATCACAGTTAGACTTCATAAAGGGTCTCATTTGATAGTCTTTGTTGCTTTAGTAAATAATTAGTACACATAATCCTCCAGAGACCTTCACAGGAAGCATGGTTTTCTTACTAGGAAGGTTAGGATGCTAATGATTGCTACCATGCAAGAGTTTTCAGTGGCAGGCACTCTGCCTCGATATACACACTTCAGTTTTGCACAAGAAGACAAATGCAATACAGAATTAATAGACTGTCATTTGTTGAAGAAATAGATATCACCTTTCATAAAAGAGTTTTACATTTAGGCCTTTCTAAGTAGAAAAAACTATGGCATTGTAGTCAAATGGTCAAATCTTCAAAATAAAGTTGTTTGTGACTCCTTGTAATGTTGTGAGGGCTTAAGCAATATGTTGCTTAAAGCATGCATGAGTTGTGAATGAGCTTGTATCACATGCAATTTTAGCTCTATGTAAATTTGACTAATTTAGAGATTTAAATCCTTATTTTTTACATTAAATCATTCAGTTGGGGTCTATATAAAGTATAATGATTTGGTCTCAATTCCTCCGTATTGTAACTCCACAAGCCCCTATTTCTCCACTCAGGTTAACTCATTTTGACGTTGTCTCTTTAAATCCCAGGTGCCATAAAAAAACCACATTGGAACACTAGCAATGGAAAACCTTTGACTGTCATAAGCCATGTTTCCATCCAATTTTAATTTTAATTTTGAGCAAATTTTTAAAATTTCGCAAAAAGGAAATAAATACTAACTGTGACTCAAGACATGTTTCCATCAACTTGCTAGAAGCGAATCACCCAGGGTACGCAAAGTGTAAGTACGTCAGACACATGTCTGTAGTAAACAGGAAGTAGGAGTCGCAAACTCGCAGGGACTACACATGCTGCGTTCCATTTACATCGTATTCCCGGAACTGGTAAATGGTAGTGAAAGCGCATTCCAGTTAGCCGACAGGCGAATGTATTGTTGCCGCTAACCTAGCTACAACACTGCTACAATGTAAACAATGACAAAAAGAGTGCTCTACTACATACGGCATGCAAATAAACATTGATTTTAATACGTAAGGCATTAACAGAAAATGCACAAATTGTGCGAGTGATTAAGCATGTACAAAAAACTTAAGAAAGATAGTTTATAGTAAAAGTTACAGAGTTAACTTTATGAAGCTGCGCGTAGCCGCCATCTTGAAATCAAAACTGGGGGCAGTTTAATTTCTTCCGCTTTACCACTGGAATATTACTGGAACAGGTAAATTACCACTTCCCAGGACTACTGGAACGCACCAACATCCCAGGACAATGTAGAGAAGTTTTCAGGAACGTGTTGCTACTATCGTGAAAGTTGAACTTATTCTGTCATTTCAACCAGTTTTGGCGATGTTACTGTTGTCTGGAGACGTAGAAAAATGCAATTCTCTTCATGTTACGGGAATAACAGAGGAGACGCCGAGAGCGGGAGGAGGGCACCAGCTGCAGTCCGGTACCAGACAGACAGCGGGAACAGCTGATCAACATGTGAGGTAAATGTTCGCTACGTCAGAACATGTGTTTTGAACAAATGTGTTTCCATCTCTCGTTTTGCGCATTAGAGGTAGTTTTTTCGAATGAAGCTGTTTCCATTCACCTGTTAGGGTTAGGCGATACTTCAAAATGCGAATTAAAAAATGTTGATGAAAACACGGTTTTAGGTTGCCTTCTAATGAAGGATGACACACACACACACTATATATATATATTTATGCGTGTGTACTGAGACTTTCATTAAAATCTGTCCAGTAGTTTGTGGGGTATTTTGCTAACACACAGGCAAATGTACAAACATGGACAAAACACATTAACAACTGCCTTCTACCTTGTTGCAATGGACTATTATGGATGAATTTATTTTTACTATGGTCATTTTAAAGCTTGTTAAAACTCTAGATGTGTTCAGTTTGTTTGTAAGAAAACACTTTTTTTAAGGATTGTGATCTTCAATCAAAAAATTATGTTGTTCCCTCAGTGAATCAGTGGTTTCTGTTACATTACAGTTTAATTCATATATTATTGTGCTCCGTGCTCTTCAGTTTCATAAAACATATATCACCAACTATATTGCAGCTCCGCTCTGCTGAATGATTTTATCTGTCTAATAAAGTAAGGTATATTTTACTGAAACAGAAACATCCGACGATTTTCACATAGATGCTCAATCTAAGTGATTAGTAAAGGAGACGCTCAGACACATTAATGTTCTCTCAGGATTGCCTGTATAAAATGACAACGCTTGCCAAAAAGTCCATTAACTGCATATAGGTTTATTAGCTCTGTTCAGCTATAGATGTAGAAACAACTTTAGATGTTATTGTAAGACATGGAGAGGCTAATGTGTCAAAACCTGAGTGGGATCTAAAAGTACCCCTTCCCCCATGCCTTTGAATGCACATGAAACCCACAAAATGGTAAATTTAATCATGTGCCAAATATTTTATCATGAAAAAAAAAGTTCTATTAATGAAAGGCTGATTTGATAATTGACAGAACATCTGCTTCTTGAGGTTAGGCACACAGTCGGCAGCATATTTCTCTTCTTAAAAACATCTGTAAATTGATTTTATCGGCTAAGACTTGTGACTGAGTCAAGACAGCAAGCAAGACAGTGCAAAAATGTATTTTCTGTGCTAAATGCACTGCATACAGGTTCTATAGACCATTCTGCACCGTTGTTTTGGCCAGTGGTGAGGAGAGTTGGAGCAACAGAGGAGATGTTGATTTTGTTGAGCACCTAAGCCTCCAACAGAGAAATGCTGTCAGTGGGTCCTTACAAACAACCATGAGTGGTTGTCCTCACAGCTACAGGGTAGAGATGTAGGCCTGAGTTCTGCTGCCTGATGCTGTTTGACTGTATTCTGCATGACCTACATTTCTCTCATTAAGATTTTTTTTTTTACCAAAAAATATAAACAAAGCACAAAATAATTATGAGATTTATGTTTAATTGTTTTTTTTTTTTGTTCGTGGTAAAACATTTTATATTGTTGAAAATCCTGTTTCTTTCCACCTAAATGGTGACACACTTGAAACACACTAGAAACATGCATTTGTGGTTGAGCAGCAGAGTTGAGTATGCTTTTGTGTCCATGAAAATTTTGCCATATCTTCTCTGCCAATGCCAAACAGCTACTTTTACTGAGTCTTATCTGCTGTTGTTGAATGGATTGTTGAACGTTGAAGTCTTAAGAAGCACAACATATTTGCAATTTGAGAATTTATTCATTTAACTAAACTTCCAGTAGCATGTGGAAAAACTTATGCTTAGTTCACACTGCAAGATTTTAAAATTGTCGGTTAATTTTCAAAGACTGAGAAAATCCCACACCTGATGTTAAAAACTCATAGATATAACAGGTTTGTCCCTACACTGTGTGGTGTACAGCCACAAGACACACAAACACAACACAGTAGACCTCAACACAAACAGATTTCACTCACAAACATTCAGATGTCAGACGATAATCAAAGAGTTCAGAGTAAATAAACACGGCCAAAGAAGAAGAAGCAATGACAATAGTTTGTGGACTATTTTTAAGAAAGAAAAAACAAAACAAAAAGACTTTTCCAATGTCCACTGGACTTTTTGGTGCTCCATGGCAGTTGTTTTGTCTTCTGTATTTTGGATTCCTCTTTATGTTTCTGACACCTCACTCTCTGATTGGCTACGTGTCACATTCAACAGACTGCAAGCTCGTTTGTTCTTCGGGAACACCCTACACGCTGAGATATCTGGCCAGGATAATCCAACATGTTGAATATCCCTAATTTGAGATGGAAGTGTCCTTCCGAGCCATCTAGATCTGTTTTAGCACACCACACATGGCATAAATATCTCCTGGGATTATCTGTAGAGCTATCGCAATAATTGGGGCGTCCTCAAGATTGTTGGAAGGGCAAAATTGGATCAAACACTTGACATAATTATCTTGCTGTGTAACCCTGACATAAGCATAGCCACAACATCCTGACACCTCCTCTTCATGCTCACCAGCATGCTCACACACTGCTGTGAAACAGAATCCCATTCTCAACCAGCATTTGTTGTACGTTAGTCAGTGTGGTTGCATTGGTCACTCTGTAATGAACAACAGGCCACATGTGTTCAGTGTCATTGAGGTCAGAACTGCAGGCAGGTTGTTCCATCTTCTCCACTCACAGATTCTGGAGGTGGTCTTTGATAAGCCCCTATCTGTGGAGCTGAGAGTTGCCATCCCAGAGGATAAAGTTTGTTTCCAGACTGTGGAGCTATAGAACTGCTGCTGGTTTCAAAAATAAACGGGCTTCCCAATCATAAAATATTTATTGCCAAGAGTCATTGTTTCAATAAAAAAATAGTCACACAAACACAATGTGTAGACATGAATGATCATGTGAGAGCGACGAGCTTGAATCTTCAAGCTTTTGTTGTCAGGTTACGATGAAGACCCAAATACAAGATTTATATAAAAAAAGCAGGTAAATTTAAAAAAATTAAAAAGTTTATTACAACCTATATGACTCAAAACAGAAAAATCTGCTTATCAGAGGACCAATCACAATACTATCCAATGAAAACGTTCTGAAAATTTTAAACAATCAGACAGGGTTGACTCCAACAGTTAAAGATTTCACACAAGTATGTTAAATGAATGACACTCAGCTACTACCACATCACATTTTAACTCAGTATATGTGGAAACACTTAGGTATAGCCTGAGGTGGGTGGAGTATCCAAAAATTGTACTCAGGTAAGAGTAGGACTACTTCAACATATTTTTACTCAAGTAAAAGTAAAAAGTAGTCATCCAAGAAGTGACACAAGTAAGAGTAAAAAAGTATTAGGTAAAAAGGCTACTCAAGTACTGAGTAACTGATCAAGACATCAGTCATTTAATATTTTGTATATCATCAGATGCACCAAAATATAAAGCTATCAAGATCAAAATGAAAATGCATATAAATAACAACTAATTCGGGAAAAATAAACATTTTTCCAAAACAGTTTCTTTCAATTTAAAATTTATGAAACTAACAAAAACTCCAAAAGTGTTTCTGTGTCTGGTGAATTTTTGATGAAAACAAGCTTGTTCTTCATTTAGTGAAGTTACTCACAGACAGTGGAGTATCTAGAAATTTTACTCAAGTGAGAGTAGCAATACTTCATAATAAAATTACTCAAATAAAAGTAAAAAGTACATTGTAGTAAAAGTAAATTTTTTCCAAAAGGTTCCTCGAGTAAATGCAACTGAGTAAATGTAAGTAATTACTACCCAACTCTGGGTATAACTACTTTTGTGTTTTTCAAGTTCAGTTGGCTGCGGTGACCATCTTGAATTGGCCAAAAATGTCAAATTGAACAACTATCCTTGATTTTTGTGTAAATATTTTTACGCACCAGATGTTCTTTTTATATAAACTACAGTACAGTCATAAGATATGGTTCACATTTGGAGAATTTAATCCAGACTTAATAAAAGTGGAATGATTTTCTGTTTACTAAAGCTGCAGATCTATAGCTCAGCATCTGTACGTGTTGCTGTGTCGGTATGTGGCTCACCTCAGTGGTGTCATACTTTTTTTTAACAGAGTGGTAAGATGAGAGACACACGTGTGATCAAAAGAGCTCTGCTCATTGATTTTCAAAACCACATATCAGGCTGCAAATGCATATATCAAAGAGAAGAGCCTGCATGGCCTGCGTGATATGATCAGCAGGCTTTAAACATACTAAGACCATGTTTAAGCCTCAAGCTAACATTTTAACAAGGTGATGCTACACATAGACGAGACGCTGAGCTAAAACCTAAAAAAGAAAGTGGAAAAAAAGGAAGTAGAAGAAAAACTGTAAATCTGGTATTAAATGAATTATTCAACACTTGGTTATGGATTTGTTAATTAGAAAGGGTAATCCAGTAATTAACCCAAGGACCAGTTAGCTGGTACAGTATATTACTCAAACATACTGTATAATTTTGTTCACAGTATTGCTTTGAGAAGGAAGTTCCCCTCATGTAGGAACTCCCTAATAATCCTATTAAGGTTCACTATAAAAATACTCTGCTCATCTTCTAAGCACCAGGCTCAACCGTGTAATTGCTGTGCATTTAAAGCAATTTGGTCAGTGGTGACAGAAACCTGCTTACTGCTGGAAAGTTAATGATACTGAAAGCCAATACTACACTGTGACCACTTAGGCAAACTAGTTGACAGAATTTGTCAGTAAACTGTTTTTTGCTCAAAGCATGATGCATTTCTTATGTTTTGTCTTAACTCAGACATTAACAAAGATTTCAAAAAGTACAACATTTATGTTCAGTCAAATAAACTGGTATTAGTGATCTACAAATCTAAACCAATAAATTGTAAAATAAAATGTTAAAAAAATAAAAACTAACACATTTTCGTTCTTTAGCTTGTGCACTTTCTGAATGTAAAATCCCAGTTAAAATATTTTCCACTAACATTTTATTGTTATTCAGCTCACTGTCCTAACATTTTGCTATTTTTTAACTAAATGTTCCATTTAAATATTTTATGTTATGCCTAAATGAATAAATGTATGAATCCTAAATGTAAATTTTTAAATTTAAATGTTGTGAATAAATGTTTAGAAGTTTACATTTAAGAATTTTGCAATGGAACACAGGTACAACAGAGGTAACATTCATATTTTTTTCAATGAACACATTTTGAATTAAAATTCCATCCTCATCCGCCTCAATAGCATTTGCTATTGTCACAAGATGATGACATCACAACAAAAAACACACACCAATGTCAAAGGCTATGTTCCATCCCCCAAAATGTTTGCTTTTTCATTTAGCCACAACCTTTAAATAATAAATTTTGACATTTGGATTTAGAATTTATCATTTAGACATCACATGTATAAACAGCTAAATAGCAATAAAATCTTAGTGGAAATTTTATACTAGGATTATATTCTCAGAAAGTGAGCTAATTAACATTTTGTTTTACACTTGCTGCCCCCATAGATACCCTATCATATAATTCAATTAACAGTTCAGTTCAAAGTTTTTCGCTTACCTTTTACATTGTATGAAAATTACCACATAATGTAAATTGGTTAATGATGGGAAGGATTTAAAAAATGGTGCTCACAGTAAACCACTATACAGTATATATATATTTTTTTTAGACTTAAGTGATTTTAAGACTTCACATTGGACATGACTTCAGTAGGATTAGCAGTTAGCTCAACATTCTGGTCAAGATTAAAGTGCAGTTCTCATAAGCAAAGCCCTTTGATGAGCTATCTACAACAGGTAAGATATTTATTATTCATACGCTTTTTGAAGTTCCCCACAGAAAACTAATCTGACTAACATTCCCTTTATTATCAACAAGACCCTGAAAGGGAGGTGCTTTAAATGTGTTTATAGAATTATGTGATATCAAGTGGTCAAATAGTCAAAACCCAATGTAAAACCCAATTTCGTTGCCTTTGGACGAAACTGTTTGGTAAACTGGTTTGTTTCTTTCGTGACAAGGTCCTCCAGCACATTGGATCTGCGTGACTGATACTCTCATACTCTGGATTTCTCACTTCAGTGCACCCCAGAATCCAGCTTGCCCAACCCTAACCCGCACGCAAACGCTCCCCCCTCCCCCTACTCTATCCACTTCTACTCTCCTACCACCCCCCCAAACGAAACCACCTTTATAGTCATATTTCTGTAAAGTCCACTGCCTTAATTTGCTTTGGCATTCCCGTCCTTATTCATCCACTGGGGCTTTGAGCTGGAATAATTAGGAGAATGCCATAAGGCCCCTGCCTCCTGACAAGTGATCAACAAACAATGATTTATGAGGCCATCATGCATCAGGGGGATGACCATTGATTTAAGCACACAAAGAAAACACAAACACATATGCACCACTGCAACTCACACAGATGACCATAAATCAGTCTCACACTTTCAAGATGCTCTGGGTCTTTTTGCTGACTTGTCTAATTTTCTGGTTATTCGCTTTAATATACGCCAAAACTCCCAAGCCCTCAGGTTGATTTGATAAGAATCTGACATTGTTCACAGTTAAATCTTTTTGGATGCTTGAGCGAACCCTCTGCAAATCAATTTTTTGGCTATTTTACTTACAGAAGGTGCTGATTCCACATACTTTCCTGCGGTTGATTTTAAGTATTGATTGTCACAGGGGCTTAGAAGACACTCAGCAACGACGCAATGTCTGTATCTTGCAGTTCTGCGTTAGGATACCACATCATTTCACCAGTTCTGTTTCCGTGGCACGCACCAGTGAAGCGCCTTGACAGACAACATGAGCGCAGTGTTTTATTACGCTGCCAGCTGTTGCCACATTAGACATTGCTCCTCCTGTGAAATCACAAGCTCATATTTCTATGTGTACTGAAAAGCTGCAGCTTCAGATGCTGATTAATGAGTAATGAAATGGCTTTTAGTCATTACGAGACAAAAATATTAATATCTGAGATGCTGAGTGAGAAGAAGGGTGCCTTTATTATGTTACCAGTCAGCTCCATCATCTCGAAAATCTGTCATGTGTTCACAGCGTCATAGAGATTAATCAGCCGTATTACTCATAAAACGTTAGGTGATCCCGCGTCTTATTAGAATGGTTCCAGGCTGTCATCATCATAGAAGACTCATTTTAGCACTTTGTACATTCCAGTCCACATTGATATCAAAGCTTTTTCAGATTGGGCTTCTGATGTGCTGACACAGGCCAAATTCTTCTAATAAGTAAATAATAGTCAACAACCAGTTCAATCTTAGGAGTGGGGAAATGGTTTTCCACGAGTTCAAGATGTACGTGCCTCGGAGACATTAGACAATGTGGAAATCAACTCTGCATTATTGTTTTTTCCAACCGCAGATTGATCAGCACTGCAGTGAGGTCGATATGTCTAAACATGACGTTAATAAGGTGACTGGACTGTCTGTCTATACCACAATACCACAGAGCATGATAATGCAGAGGTATGTCTACGAGGCACCTTTAGACGTTCTGTATCTGTCTATAAGGTATTCTCATCTAGACAACTCTTATTTATTTGGTGTAGAATAACAAGGACGGGCACCTTTGCAATTATACTGTTTTTAGTGATTCTTGTTGGTCAGAAGCAGCAGATCAGAGAAGAGGGAGCCAATATTGATTACCTGCTGTAAGGGGGTGACTGGGTTGAGCTCTCATACAGTGGCAGAATCTTGTGCACACTGTGATTGACTCCTCTTCTGATTTAACTTGCATTGTTGCAATGGAATAATTGAGCATGCGGTGTAAATTCCCTATAAGAGATTCATGTGTCTCAGACCCCTGCTCTTCTCCTCTGTGCTCCCTTCAGCTGGCAAATGATTGAAAGGCCTCCGGTGTCTCCCTGCTCTCCGTGGATAAGCAGTTGTCATAGGAAACATCAATATATGAATGGATAGACGGTTTTATTCATCGATTAAACACTGAGTGAATGCACAAGTACTCACCCTTGCAAAGACGGACATTAATGCCATTAACTACCCCTTCTCCATTTTTGTGATTTAGGGTGGATTTGCGCAGTGGATTCTGGATAAAGAGTCATTCCTTTACCTCGCCAAATTTGTGAGGGCATAAACGATAATGTCATTCGAGCACTACCACATGTAGATGGAGAGCTGTGGAAGTGGGGAAAGGAATGTTTTATGTTGTTGCGTAAGCTTACATTTTTTTTCCCCTATTTTAAAAAAATGGACTCGGAAATGACTTCATCGACATCAGTGAAACAATGAGAAATGATAATTATGATTTGACAGGTCAAAAATTGCCACTTATCCCATCAAAATCAAAATATCCTTTTCAGTTCAAAGCTTAAGGTAATTACAGATAAATACAGAAAAATATGGGAGATGATGTTTTTGTGTGTGTGTTTGTTTACCTGTTATTTCATGAAGCATTGAATTGATTTTAATGGAATTTGGGCAGCTGCGGCAGAGTGGTTAGGAGAGTCTTCATGTAACCAGTGGGTTGCCAGTTCGATCCCCCGTCTCAGTCGTGTCCTTGGCCAAGGCACTACACCCACCTTGCCTACTGATGGTGCTCAAAAGCATGGAAGCCCCACCTCTGTCAGTGTGCCCCAGGGCAGCTGTGAATGGGGGAATGTCTGTAAATGTAAAACGCTTTGGAGTCTGACGGGCCTTGATAAAGTGTGATAAGTTCATTCCATTTACAGCTCTCAAAATATAATCAGTGAATGCACATCTACAACTGCTTAAATTTTTGAGTCAATCTGATTTACAATGGCTACTGCCAATACAACTTAACAAACATAAAATTGGTCATAACTCAGTCTATTTTACAGACATTGAGCTAAAATTTGATGTGCTAGCAGCTGAGCATCATTTACAACACAGATTTTGAGTGCTAACGGATGCAGTGAATCATAAGATTAAGCATATTGTTGAACAAAAGTACAGTAAATTAGTAAATTAAACTATGCAGCAACAAGACTCATTTCTATTGTAATAATCTTTTCAGATTAAACAGTCAAATGAAAAGAAACGGCCAGAATCTCAATTATGCAGCGACAAGATCTCCTGATTCTTCAATGCACTTTATAAAAAAGCATCTAGGCTTACACAGCATTCTGCTTCTGCACTTATCGCCCTTCTGATCACCAGAGATCTCACTAGCCGTGTTTCCATCAACGTCTCTTAATTCGCATTTTGAAGTTTCGCATCAGAAAAGCTGAATGGAAACGGCCT
>JARVJO010000232.1:0-13363 GCA_031762555.1 Cynodonichthys magdalenae
TGTGGGTTTTGTCACAGCGCATGCGCATTAGCCGAGGGTATGTCATTCCGATGGGTATGGTATTCTGTCAGAACACCGGGCCCAAGGCGGGTTGACTGACTTGTGAAAAAGCAACCCACATTTTTACGTTCAGAAAATGATAATGAGCTGATGACAACAGTGAGCAACCGCAGGATTAATCAACGAACAGATTTATTACCGAGGGAATATTACAAATGACACAAAACAACAACTTTGTAGTTTGTTTAAACAATATTGAGCCACAGGAATGCTAAAAATTAGTAATTCAGTTTTTTTTTGTTTTGTTTTGTTTTGTGTATGAGGGTGTGTGTGTGTGTGTGGGCACGTTTTTCTTACATTGTGGGAACCATTTTCAAAAAAAGTCAATGCAGTGTCTCCATGGGGATGTGTGTGTTTGATACGATCGAGTCAGATGTCAGCTCGAGCGACTGCAGGATTAATCAACAGATTTATCACAGAGGGACTATTAAAGATGACAGAACAACAACTTTGTAGTTATTTAAAAACATATTGAGCCATAGGCTAATTAAAGTAAGTTTAATTAGTTTGTTTTGTTTGATACGAGGCAGACATCTGTCACACAATAAATACATCTTGGTCCACTTCAGCCGAGCTGAGATCTCCTCCATGCCTCTTTTGGTTCCGCACTGCTGGGTTAATTTCTAAACACATACATGTGAGCAGGACCTGGCCGGTTTCTCCTGTGATTTTAGGAATGACACGAGGGAGCTTAAAGTCGGACTGGTCTGTGCAGTGATTTTGCTGAACTGTCTTATGAATGAGGCTAAAAATACGTTATTGAAGCTCTCACCATAAAATGCTGTGGAGGCTCACATTTGGCCCGGGGGCCTTGAGTTTGATACATGTGCATTAAACTTTATAAATTTGTTTCTGCACAGTCTTGTTCTAAAAATGTTTTGACTTGAGCTCCAGGCCATTTTCTGTGCTTCAGTAATGTAATTTCAATAAACCACTGTGCTAAAATCACTATTGTTCATCTACTTTCTTTACCCACTTCTCCTTTCTGGGTCATGGGGGATCTGGTGTTTATCTCCAGCAGTCCCTGTGTATGAGGCGGGGGACACCCTGGACAGGTCAAAAGTCCATCACAAGGACACATCGAGGCAAATGAGACAAACAACTGTTCACAAAGGGACAATTTAGAGTTACCAATTACAGTTTTTTTCAGTTGCTAAAATGCTAAACCCTGTTGTTTGAACCAAACGCTCAGTTACCTGAATCCATTTATTAAAATGGCCACCCTTTTGTCAGAACACTAAGCACATTTCACCCAGTTAGACACAACCTATTTTCACCCACTAAAACACATTTTACCCTTTGGTTCACATGGGTTCCACAATGATTAGCACAGGTAGCAAAAGTGAGACACAATTAAAGTACTGCTGTCTCAACTGAAACACAGCAACTCAAAATAGATCACACATGTGTGTAATGATGTGAACAAACCAAAACAAGGCAATACAAGGACCCCTGGTCATCGAAGCTTCACTATGAATAGAAAAAAAATCACAGTGGAAAATACTCTAAATATATACTGTAAAGAACTAGATACACTTTTGTTGGTGTAATGGATTTGTACACTTAGATAAAAACAAACAGTATTTATTCTGAATGTATATATGTAAATTATTTTTAGGCTATACACTCACGCAACATAGACTGGAGGTCCCACAGTCAAAGTGAGACTCGCCACCTAAGATACGTAGAACATCCTGATCCAGACTGACAAACAGGTGATGCTGACCAACTGGACTTGGTGGTCGGTAAACACGAGAAGGCAGCAGTGACAGATGTAGAGATCATAGGTGACTGAAACACCAGGAAGAAGAACGAGAAGCTGGACGAATACCAAGATGAAAAAAATAAGTTATGGAGAGTCAAAGCATCAATAGTCCAAGTGGTCACTGGAACATTTGGTGCTGTGACCCGCAAACTAGGAGAGTGACTTCAACAGATCCAAGGACTAACCTCAGAGATCTCTGTCTAGAAGAGTTCACTTGTAAGAAGATCCTGAACAGAACCCTGAACTCCTAGAGCTCTGGTAGAGGACCTGAGTTTGAAATAAAGTGGAAAAGTAGGGCGAGATACAAGTTTTCTATAAATTAGAGATACAATGCTTTATTATTTTTTTAGTACAAGTGCTAAACAGGTGTTTTGTTTAGGAAATGCCTTTTCCTTTGTGGACAATAAAGATTATTGTCCACAAAGGATCTTATCATTGTGTTTTTCCCCCTGTTGTGTGCAATGACTAGTGTTTGTTCTTTTGATTTCTTTGAGGTCTGATTTGACAACATTGTTAGGACTTGAGCACAGTTTGAACTATTTTGAGGCTGTAGTTTGGTTTTGCAGGAAGAGTCAGAGATTCTGTGAAAGTCGTTTGAAAATTGGGTTTGTGTTTACAGTTTAGAAAAATGGTTGGATGATTTCAAGAAATGTGTTTTAGCAACTGGTAAAAACTGTAACATAAACTAGAGAGTGGGCAAGCTTCACAGAGAAAACCAGAAAACCACTGCTGACTGTTGGGGGGGGGGGGGGTGATCCTGTGACCTTCTTGCTGAGAGACAACTGCTCTAACCACTGCACAACTGTGTCATTCTCTAATCAGCTCATAATAATGTTAGAATTGCTTTCAGCAGATGGACATAAATTATCTGTTCTTTTTTATTTAATTGGATAGAATTTCCTATTGAAAAAAACCCATTTACATTTTCATCATGTTATACAAAAATGCAGTTCTGAAAATAATCTGCACAACTTTGAAGTAGATTATATGGGTTTAATCCTAAAACTGTCTCAGACATTGAGAGATCAGATGTTACAAAGCCAAGAGAATGGGTTTGAACTTTATGGCAAAACACATCCAAATAATGTCTTCAGTGTAAAACAGAAGTGGAAGAACATGTGCTGTCCCGTTTGCATTACATGGTTATTAACTTAGTTTTTATTTTTATTTGCATAAATAGTGGCACTTCCTCTGCAGCCTTGTTTACTGGTTTACTTCTATCTAGAATTTTATAATATTCTGTGCTCTGTGTGTGTGTATATATATTAGGGGTGCAACAATACATGTATCTGTATCGAACCGTTCAATACAGTGCTTTAGGTTCAATACACCCTTGTATCGAACAATACAGATTTTTAAATTTTATTTTATCAACTTGTCTTCTGAAGATGCTCTGTGTTGAAGGATCAGTGGATCTGTGTTCGACTACTAGGCTGCACTGTCGAGTGCTGATCCACTGAGAAACTTACTGTTTCAGCAAGATTTAATTTAAAAACTGTATATGAAGTTGTAGCTGCTAGTACTCAGAATTTTACTTAGTCCTGGCACACTTTGCCATAGTTTAAGAATTTAAAATGTTTTTCACAAGTGTGAGTTGCTTTTAGTAAAACATTTAGTAAGATGGCATGCTAACACCTCATTTCTATGCCCTCAAAACACATCCAGACACATTCCCAGGATGAGTGGATGGTCCATCTCAGTGATGTGATGGCGCCCTCCAGAGACAGAGGATCTTTCAAACCTAGAGATAAATCTCCTCGCCAGCTGCTGGCAGGCTGCATTTGCATCTGCTTGCAATATGGAAACAAGGAGGTTCATGCTAACCAGGCGTCAGCTCTGATTATGGTGATTATGGTTCTGACAACTCTTCAGGCTGTGGGAGGTTTATATGGGCTAAAAGAGTGTGCTATGTTCAGATGATGTGTAGGTTTCTGGTTTCTGTACCTTTTTAGGACCTGTTCTGGTATAAACACCTACCTTGTCAGGACTAGAAGTCCTTTTGAGGAGTAAACCCTGGTCATAATACAATGGAACACCATGTGGGATAGAGGTTAGGTTTAGGAGTAAGGTATAAATTGAGTTTAGGTTAGTGAGCGTTGTTGTTCCTATGTTTAACATTTTTTTCAGTCAATAATTCTGCCCTCATCCAGTACCCACATAATTTATTTTATGTTAGAGGTTTCCAGATTGTTATTTATGCCACCATCCAAACATGACAGAATGAATGTTTAGGGAATTTCTGCTTTGGTATAAAATTATTTTAAAATTGGGAAGCTTCAGTAATCAATGATTTTTGGCACCACTGCTGTATGGAGCTATAGCTCCATATTGCTGATGGTAAATCCTTAATGCAATTTTCTTAATATATTTGGAAATTACTGAATTACTTTTGAATTTTTAATGCATGACGATATTATTTCTTTGTATTAAATTACAAGATGCTTTCTGTGTTAAAATCTGCTGCTGTTGTTCTTTTCTGGTAAGTAACTGCCTCTTGTGGATGTGTTTTGTGGGGGTGGGAAGGTGAAGGTTGTTCAATTTTGCTCACATGTTTAAAAAGGGATTTTAAAGTGAATAAAGACATTAGGCTATTTATATATGACTCTGCCATTAGTCTTCTAAATGGTAATGAAACATGATGCCACGGCCCTGTGGTCAAGAACATTGTTCAGTGGTGTGATGAGGCATTTTTGCAGATAAACATTTCAAAAACTAAGGACATGCTTATTGATTTTAGAAAACACCCACAGGAACAGAGGATCACTTCTCTGAAGGGTCAGACGGTGGAATGGGTTGATACATGTATTTTGGTACAGTTATTGACAAGAAACTAACGTCAAGGCTATAGAGGACCAAAACTGACATAATTAGAAATAAAAGTAGAAATACTGTATATAAATGGATCAATAAATAACTAAATACACTTAAAATGTACAAAATAAACTAAAAAAGGAGAACCTTACTTTATGTTTTATAATTTAATTGACCATCATATTTATTTTTTCAGCATAGTATGTATTTAAGCACATAATTTATATTTTACTGTTTTTAAATATATATGTATTTTTCTTTTTCTCTTACTTGTACATACAATTCTGTCTCTTAAATGTTTATATTTACATATTAAAAAAATTCCCACAAGTCTTTTTATTTCCATGTGGTTTTATTTTTACATTTCTCTGTGTCCTGTTTTACTTGTGCATTTCTGTCTCATTGTGTAAATAAGGTGGGCGGTCTTCTTGGGTCATCTCCTCTCCTATTGGTCAACAGACAGGAAGGAGCATGATTGTGCTGCCTCAGTTTAGTTTAAAGTTTAGTTTAATCAGAACCTAATCAGAAAAACCCCAAACCACACTCTCTGATGATATGAAGTTGTTTCGATGTCCTTATTAAAAATAATGAATTACAGCATTCTTATAGAAAATGACTGGAATTTAAAACCAAGCATACTGCCTCTAAAGCAACCTCAACAGGTGGGAATGAAGGGGTGACTATCTCCAGTGGTCCTTAGTAGAGGGGTGAGATACAATTCAGACAGGTTGCTTGTCCATCACAGGGACACAAAGAAACAAACAAGATTTGCAAAACATGGTGACAGCGAAAATAACATTTCGCTATCAGATAATGCTGCATAAATGCTTTTCCTTTATTTTTAGCTGTAGAATAACTAGATTTTTTTGTTTTCCTCTGTTGCTTGCAGCTGTTTGCCATCTTTGCCTTTGCGACATGTGGGGGCTACTCGGGGCAGCTGCGGGTCAGTGTGGACTGCATGGAGAAGGCCAGCAGCAACCTGAGCATTGCCGTTGACTTTGCTTATCCTTTCAGGTCAGTGGGACACAATCGTTCTTAAAGGAGACAGTCTGAGTTTGTTCATGATCTGAGTTGGATTTGCACTTACTACACAACTAGAATGAATAGTGACTAGCCTTTTAGACCTTTGTGTGTGTGTGTACTTAGTTTTTGTTACTGTTTTAGGACCTTTTCTGATATAAACACCTGCCTTGTCAGGAGTAGTTATTTTGGGGACCAAAGCCCAGTCCTAATAAGTGGAATACCATTTTTGGGTTAGGTTCAGGACTCTGGTGTGAATTGAGGGTGATTAGGGGTACTGGTATGGTTAGGTTTAGGGTAAAGCTTAGGCTACAAGATGAATGGAAGTCAATACACAGTTAATAAGGATAGAAATATAAAGGCGTGTGTGTGTGTTTCAGGTTGTACCAAGTGTCGTTTGATGCGCCAGCATGTGAGGCCATGAGGAGGGAGCGGGTTTTTCTAGCCGGAGACTTTTCTTCCTCTGCTGAGTTCTTTGTCACTATTGCTGTTTTTGCCTTCCTGTATTCCCTGGTGGCCACTGTGGGCTACATATTTTTTCTGAATAAGTATCGTGAAAACAGCCAAAGACCGCTCATTGTGAGTACAGTGGACTCTTCTGCTCCACCTTTGTGTTTGATATTTCACACTGACTCTAACAGGAAGTGCTCTCATGTCTCTCTCTCTCAGGATTTTGTGGTGACTGTAGTGTTTTCCTTCATGTGGCTGGTGAGCTCCTCTGCGTGGGCCAAGGCCCTGTCTGATGTGAAGGTGGCCACCGATCCAGATGAGGTGCAGCTTCTAATCCCTGCCTGCAAAATCCCAACTAACAAGTGTGGCTCCATACATGGACCTCGCTGGTCCGGGCTCAACACCTCCGTGGTAAGTTGAGAAAGACCTCTCTCCATAAGTGTGAACACACAAATTAGCCTACAACTAAAGTTCAGGATCACTTCAGATCCACAGTGACAACAAAATATTTATAAGCGACAAGTGGGTTGTACTGGAGACTGCACAATGTGCCAAAACTTTTCTCATTGCAATATGTGTGAGTTTTATACCCATAAGGAAAAGAATTGCAATAAATCATAGACCAAGACTTACAACAAATGCCTTTCACATCATAAATGTTATAACCCTTGTTCTCCTTTCAGTGTAAATAGCTGTCTGTTGTAAAATATGATGTAGTATAAAATTTACAATATAGTATTCACTAACTGAACTGAGGGACATGAACCTAGAGACACTAACGAGCCTAAATCACAAACACCTGTCAGGGAGACAGACAGGAACAGGTGTGGGAGGAGCTGAGGGAGAAGTAACAGAAACAGTTTTTTTCCTATAAATCCAAACACAGAGGTGAAATATGAATTGATGTTTTACAAGTTAAAGAAATTAATAATAAGGCACAAGGCTGGGGTAGATTTAAAAGGGTAAAAAAATATACTTTGAATCAAAAAGAAGCTGAATAACTTGACCTTTTTATTTGACTTTGCTCACAAACATGCATTAAAAGGCACCTTTTAGGCAATTTTCTGTAATTCCCTTGTTTTTTCTTCAGGTGTTCGGGTTTCTCAACTTCGTCCTATGGGCTGGAAACATCTGGTTTGTGTTTAAGGAGACCAGCTGGCACAAGGGTTCTTCGAGACTCACAGGCGGTGCCTCTGAGAAACAAGCCGGCACCTTTGCCCAGCAGCCTTACAACCAGGGAAGCTTTGACCAGTCAGGGAGTTACAACGCCCAGGGAAACCTGGACCAGCCGTCTGAATACAGCCAGGTCGGGGGTCCCACCTCCTACTCCAATCAAATGTAGCCCTGCTTGACCTTTAGTGAGTGGCACATTTGCGTCTGTAGAAAAACACAATCAGGAGCTGAGTAATGAAAAATATGGAAGATTTGTCATTTGTTGACTCAAACAAATGAAAAAGTACAAGCTGTCAGGTTACATTTATCACAGATATGCGTATTGTTGGGTATTATAAAAAAATAGATGTAGTCTTTTACTCCTTCCACCTTGTACTTGTTGAATATTGTATTTCTAGTACTTTAAAACCCGTTAGTGACAATTTTTCTGTGTTTGATTATTGACATACATTGTTTTGACCAGATGTCTCTCCTAAACTAGTTTGCACTCCGTATCTGAGGAACAAAGTGCTCTTTGTCTAAGTTTTAAAGTGCATGATGTTGTACTGTTTGTGTGCTACTACAGTAAGCTCTCAGTGAAAAGGGGTTAAAAAAAAAAAAAAACATGCATTTTACGTGTGAAAGTTTACATATTTGACTCTGCTCTGACACATCACTGATAAAGTATCAGGTATTACATTCTTTTTTACAATCTTAACAGGGAACATGTTTTGATAATGAATATGTCTAATTCCAATAGAGAAATAATATAATCAGAAAATAATTTGAAGATGTAACAGTTTTGTTTGTCACATTTTAATCATTCTTTCCTGAGATTTTATTTTTCGAAAAGTTTTGGTCCTTAAATTTAAAAATTATATTTAAAAAATAAACATTCCAAATGCATTCCGCAAAGCATGCCACACAGGATTTGTGTAAGAAAAGAAAAATGTATATGCAACCACTGCAGCCTGCAGTTTCCATGGTTATCTTTACTCTTGCACAGATTACATTTGCATTGTTGCAAGTTAAATGGTTGACTTTTCTGTGTGTTCAAAAAGCCACTCTTTCTGTGACTGTTTTCTATGCCTCCCTGAGACTGCTGTGAAATTCTAAAAATGAGTTATACTTTTCTAAAGCATGTTCAGAACATCTATATATTGTTAAAGCCCAGCAAAAGCACAAAAGTACCACGGTTCTAATAGAAAAAGATGAAAACACGGGTTTATCTGTACAGAAGTGACAGTATTCAGTTTATATTATTAAAATATGTGCAGTTTATGTATTGTAAAGTTATTGAATGAAAATTGCTCAGTTATTGTTCATTTAAAACAACCCAACATCCCCAGCCCTGTGTTTTTGACCCTCTGTGCCTGTCTGCATTTGTGTAATAAGTGAACACTCATGTCTTGTAAAGTGGTTCATGATGTTATTTTACAGGATGCCACAATATTAAAGATGTACATACATGCTTGTCTTTCTGTGTGTCTTTTTAAATCGGACCTGTTGCTTTGGTTTCCAAAAGAAAAGAAGAAACAAAGAGGAATACAGTGCTCTTGTTCTGCGATCAAACCATTTTCCTGCCTCCTGTTTTTGCCACAATGAACTTGGAGAGGAACATGATTTCACACAGATTTCTGTGACAACTGTGAAGTGAAAGTTGATGGTCATAGCAGACAGGATGCTTGAATATGTAAAACACCGGTTTAGGTTGTGACTCCTGTGGAGAGTCCTGAATCAAACAAGGGGATCTCAGAAGGGAAAAGTCTATAGTTCTTTATCTGAGGTCAACAATGTCTCAGTGGCCTCAGTCATCATTATCAACCACGCAGTTTCTGAGCAGATTTCACTTGATATTATTGATGACTTTGCATCAAGGAAGGCAAGGAGGGTCAGGTTTTAGGTAGCAGTCGATGTGCATGTTAAACTGTGTCTTGTTCTATGTACAGTACTAGCACATACATTTTCTTCAATGTTCAATTGTACAGTTTAATCTGTTTTTCTTGATTAGTATTTTGTAGCCACATTTTTAATGGATGAGACTTCGCAGAAAAACTCCAAACCTTCCTCCACTGGTGCAGTGAGATTTATATATTTATAAAAGTGCTATTGTACGCATTATGTCATACATGATCTTGTATTGGTGCAATTTATAAATGTCTTATTTGTTATTGTTGTTTGTTTTTTTTCTTATACTTGTATTACTAAAGTATTTATTTTTTTTACCTATTTTATATTTTATACTGTGAAGTTTTACATTATTACAGTTTTTGTGTTCTTTTATAAGTTAGCTTATAGTAAAATTTTAAATAAAAATTCAAAAGAAATTCTGGTCATCGATGTTAACATGGGGGGGTTGCCCAGGGCACCCAATAGGCTAGGACTGCTCATGATCCGTTGTGACGTTAAGAAAGTGGCTGTCCGTGTGACAATATATATTTATAAAAACTAACCGGCCGACAGAATTTTTACAGTCTTTTTATTATAGTTAAAATAAATGTTTATCAAATACAAATAATGTCTAATATCACAAGTAATCATGGATCCCTTTAAAAGGGATTGCCATACTGTTACTGCAACATTCAACATTGGGCTAACAGAGGAAAGCAGATGAGGCCTAGCCCCCCATCCTCCATCCTTAGACACGCCCCTACAAAGAGGTCCAACACTTTTATTGTTATTAGGTTTTATAAGCTTCTTTGTGCAAAGTAAGCATCTTTGGCAGAAAACAATAAAACATGATTGAAAATACTGTATTTGGTTCTCTGTAGCTTATTTATGGGTTTAATGTGAACGTTTTGAATCACCAACTGCAAACAGAAACTTCAGTAAATAGTTTTAAGTTTCTATTTACACTAAACACAACGCTTGCACAGACTTCTGCACGAAAACACTCCCTTGTCTTTCAGCAAAAGCGTCTAACTGGCCAGGATCATTGTTGGGAAAACGAAACCTAACTTCCATAAGAACTTGATCTTTCCGGTTGCACAGTACATCACATCACATACACCCGGCACAAGGACCTTCTTTAAGGCTTCCATTTATTTTCTGTGAAGACAAACAGCAGCGATGAACACTCTGAACCAGCAGTATGAGGAGAAGGTCCGTCCCTGCATTGACCTGATCGACTCTCTCCGCTCTCTGGGGGTCGAGAAGGACCTGGCGCTGCCTGCTATAGCCGTGATAGGAGACCAGAGCTCGGGGAAGAGCTCGGTGCTGGAGGCGCTGTCAGGGGTGGCTCTGCCCAGAGGAAGTGGTGAGTTTATCACAGCTACTCACAGCTAATAAAAATAAATCTACAGCAACATATTTTATGTGTCATGATGGATGCTCAATTAAAAAGAACATGTTAATTCATATATAAAAGAAATTAATAAAAAATGCAATGGAAGCTAAACATAGCAAATATTAGCTAAAAGCAAAAAGAAACAGGCAGTATCCAATCCAACTTTATTTGTAAAGCACTTTTTGCACCACAGCAGAGCAAAGTGCTGTACAGAATCAAGATTCCAACACAGCTCATACAAAATCAAAAATAAAACACCACAAAAAATAATAAATAAATAAATAAAAGCAGGGAATAAAAAATTAAATAAAAACAGGAAATAAAACAATAAAATATCTAAAACCTACTTTAAAATCTACAATAAAACAGGAACATTTCTACAAAAAATAAAATAAAATCTAGTACAAATGGACAACACAACCCCTACACAGTGTCAAAAGCCAAAGAAAACAAGTGGGTTTTAAGACGAGTTTTAAAAATAGACAGTGAAGGGGACTGTCTGAGTTGGAGGGGTAGCTTGTTCCACAGTTTAGGAGCTGCAGCAGCAAAAGATCGATCTCCCTTGAGTTTAAGTCTGGTTTTATGCTCCCTCAGGAGCAGTTGATCAGCTGATCTGAGGGAGCGGGAGGGATTTGCAGCAGATCAGACAGGTATGGTGGGGCAAGGCCATTCAAAGATTTAAAAACAAATAAAAGTATTTTAAAATGGATCCTAAAAGGCACAGTAGATAAAACTAAAAGTAGGAAAACAGTATCTAAAAAGTAGACAGGTAGGTAACAGCTAAAAGTGGCACCAGAAGTCAAAAACAGAGCAAGTGTGTGACCGTGGAGTTCTTGTTCATGCTGAAAGTGCTCAGACGCTGAATTTTACTTCAAACACTCGCTTAAAAATAAAAAACCTGTAGTGATGCTGCAGCGGGAGGGGGTTTCCCAGGAGCTCAACACAGTGTGTCTCTGGGACTATAAAGGAGATGTGTGCTTGATCAAGTACAAATTTAGATTAAAATTATTAATCTTCAAACTAATATGCAGTTAAAGTCCCAGCAACATTCTCAGCATTTCTGGACCTTATAGACCCAAACAACAACAAAAACCTTCATCAAGCAGCTCTAAAAATGTCTCCATTTCCTGGGTCTACATACCTCTGTGAGTCAGCTTTTTTCAGACATGACATGTCCTAAAATCAAAGTTCAGAACAAGACTGACAGATGAACATTTAAATGACGGAATAAGAGTGAACCTAAGTGGATACACTCCATCATTCAGCTATCTTGCTGATTCCATGCAGTGCCAGTCATCTCACTAAGTAAAAATGAAAAAGCACTAAGAAAAAAAACAGGAAGCTACACATAAAAATACAGTGATGTGCAAAAACAGGTTGACAAGTGAAGATGAAATATTCTCTACCAAAGATTGCATTGTTTTGAATGTTTTAACTTTTGAAAGTTCTTAGTACTGACTGAATTAAATGTCCCCTTGTGAGAAAAGTACATTGTGTTGAACCCTAAGTTAGGAGTGTGAAATACGCTATAATATTGATTAACACAAAAAGCACATTCATGTAAATTCGGTGTTATTTGTGATGTTTTCATGTAAGTTGAAGTGCTTTTTAGTGTATGTTCAAGCAAAACAAGCTTTTTTTTAATGTTTTGAGTTTAAGTTAAAAATAACATTTTTCAAAAAATAGCTCTTGGCCAATTTCATTTTGTGAAAGTAGCTCTTAAGGAAAAAAAGGTTAAAAAAATAAAGAAAAAATATGACAAGAAGTCATAGTTTGGTGTTTCTGGTTGAGCTGAATGATTTGATGCATGAAAGACTAAAATAGCAAAGTATGCAGATGTAGTTTGAGTCTAAAAATAAACAGAAGAAACTCCAAACAAGAAAAACATTGACGTGAATAAATGCTGACTATATGGTGTCATAAGAGATAAGAAAAAATAACTTAACTGGCATTGTTCTAGGACTGACGCTGAGCCAAAACATTGGCCATAAAGTTCTTCCCAGAATAGCAATGACCTTTTTGCTTTATTTCCACAATACTCTCTCCACTCCTGCACCAGAAGTTACTTATTTTGGCTGATAAGGGGTTTGGTTTTAGTTTTGCCTTATGATCAACTTGACTGTGATATGTCTCATCCACTAGTGGAACAAATCAGAGCTGGGCCAGAGGTGGGGCAAATGACCCTTTTTACCAAATAATAAAGCTCATGATGACATCATTTTACAACAATACACATGTCTGCAACAGCAAGGCTTACAAGCTTCGGCACTACAGAGAGCAACTATGTCATTTTGAAGTCCATCAAACGGACATAAAGTATAACAAACCAAGAAAACAAATAAAATATTCAGCTACTAATGATAAAACAACACAAAATCAAAGCAGTTCAGCACCACGGATAGTGATAGGATCATTTTGACATTTGCTTTATCTTTTTCAACTCAGAGCCTGTATCAGTAGCTAAAGTTCAGTAAAATTGGCAGTGTACCAATTGTTTAAACACAATTTCAAAAAGAAGTACTTTAGACCTACTCGCCACCATTGAAGGACGTATGGAGAGCCTTGCGTTCCGCAAAGTTGTCCGTGATGCTCTGTATTTTTTTTTGATCTCTCATTTTTTATGGACAACCTGACAAGTCCACAATCAGTCTCTCCTGTCCCACTGTGTTCCTCAAGTGCGTACATGTCAAGTTGTATGGACTGTCTGTAATTAGTTTCCCTTATTTTGCAGATATACTGATGTTAATAGACCAATCTCATTAATATATTTTTTTTTTTTTTTTTTTTTTTTATAAAGTCACTTCAGTAGAAAAATGAAT
>JARVJO010000236.1:0-10455 GCA_031762555.1 Cynodonichthys magdalenae
CCCCCCCCCCCCCCCCCCCCCCCCATAATAAAGCAAAGTGTCTGTTCTCAGCTTCAGGTACAAGCTCATGTGCCACTACTAATTCTGCTAGCTGAAGGTATTTGAACTGTCCACACTGTCCAGTAGATCAGTGTGGAGGGACGGGCACACTCGAAATACCTTTTTAGCTTATCTTTTACTACTTGGTAATCCTTTCAAAGCAACACAAAAGCCTAAAAAATACATTTGCATGTCAACATAGAAGTTACCCCCCCAAAAAACATTTTCTACATAAATATTTTAGATCACAGCTTTAAAGCAATCAAACCATCAGCAACACAACACTGATGTTTCTACTGGTCAGTAAGATGTTTGTATTTTCTGTTCTTTGTTTTCATACTTACTCTAGTTTAATTTGCTAAATGATCTATCTTGATCTCAAGCTGACAAGCACTGGTCAAACAATAAAGCTGTTGTATAAATTGTAAGTGTTGCTGGAGGTTTGACCTTCAGATCATTTAAAAGAACACATTGAGTCACTTTCTTTGAAGGGCCTTAATGCTTCATTGATCCATCAACTCCATCAGACTCCCTTGAGCCTCAGAGTAAAAAAAAAAAAGTCCACATTCAGGCTGTACTGAGGTTACTCCTAATGTTACCCTCAAGTTAGCAAATTCGGAACTACTTTTCCTTTATTCTCCTTTTGTGGAATCAAGATGGTAATACTGTCAACTTTTCCAAAGCAGAAACAACTTTTTGCATTCAGAGCTATAGTGTTGCATTACTTTACTGTAGCAGATGGTTCTGGAGCACGAAGCAAACATTCAGCCTGAAAACCCTGTCTTGAAAAATGTTTTTTAATGATAAAATCAGAATAAACTGTGTAAAAAATGATCTGACACCTGCTGAATGGGTTTCAAGTTAGATCTCTTGTTTGGCTTTGGCTGTTTTAGACTTGAGTTAATTTGAGCTGTGGTCCTGAACCCAAAGGATTTTAAAAAATGTCGTAAGTTGGACCTTTGTTTCCTCCATTAAAAGCAATAGCATGAAGGGGCTCATTGTTATTCATGGCTCTTCTCCATTTTCCTCTCAAATTCTAGATTGAAAATATCACAGCTAGTTTATCAAGCGCCTGAAGTCCTCCTCTCCGCCTTGGGAAAGCTTGGCGAGTAAACAGTGTCTTTGCTGATTACAACTCCTTACCCTCTGCAGCCCAAGGTAAGCTAAAACACTTTGATCTGCTATTGATTGTCTCCCTCCTTCTCCATATCCCTCCGCCCTCTTTCCCTGCCGCCGTTAAAGCATAGGTGAGTCAGCCAACTGCCTGAGGCTCTGAAGCAGAAAGCAGCAGGCACGCTGCTGTATTTCTTATGCTGACCACTAAGGTTAATTGATATCCTCTCTGAGGTATAAAAATTATAATTATGTTTTAGGCAAAGCTGAGGAGCTGTTTACCAATCTCATCTGTTTACAGATCTAGTCTCAGATGAGTCCCATTGGTATTTGCTTATTGAGCACTGCTTTCTTAGATTTTTACACTCAAAATGAAAAGTGTTGCGCAATCTGCGAGAAGGGGCAGAGATAAAATAAATGAAATATCCCCAAAACTAAAAAAACTTGAATAAATTGTATTCGGCTACATTGGCATCAGTGCTGGAAGTAGCAGCAGAAAAGGTGAGCCTTAGGTCAACACAGTTGTTTGCTTTGAAAATGTTTCAACAACCAAAAAAAACATAGTTTAAGTTAAAAAGTATGATCTTTTAAGATAAATAATTGATGTCAAGTTGTAAATGATACTGAATGAACACAGATTGTTTAGTCATACATATTAACACATGGGTGTATTAATTTGAATTTATTAGTCCTTACATGAGTAAATATTTCGGAAATAAAACATTGATTTGATTAATGAAGTGATTTGTACATTATGCGACACTGCCAGGACCAAATAAACTGTCTGATTGTAGAGTTAAAATGTCTTTCTGTGCCAACTCAAACAGAAAATGGGAAGTTTATCCTGATTTAAAACAGTTTTTTGTAACATATGTTACTCCTTCCCTGTTAGGAGCTTAATTTCTTCACTTTTCAGTAATACTGTCTAGGGATGAGATAAGATTCATTCATTATTTGTGTAACTCAGCTTAGTATAATTTGAGCAGGATAAAACTATAAATGACATTTGGAACACCTCTTTTCATAGGGACAGAAACTAAAGCAGAAAGTCTGAGTCAACAAAATACATAGTATGTGACTTCTTAGTAGTTTTAGATCAAGCTAAGGGAAAAAAAAGCTTCTTTTTATTAAATATAATTCATAGTAAACTCACCTGGAGAGCAACTAAGTGACTGAAAATCAAAGAAACCACAAACCAGAAACAAAACAAATCACACCCATGACAGAAATATTTGCCCATACAGATTTTTTTGAAGGGCTAGCTTTTAAATGTTTCACTTCAGCATTTCAAGTTATTGTTTTTAGTGCACAACTTTTCTACATTTTATAATTTGTTCATTTTTGAATAAGCATTTATTTCTACGTTTACTGACAATTGATTTAAAACTCATTGTGTGATCTACAATAACAGTTCAATTGTTGCAACCAGCTCATTTTCTACACTTTATATCTGTGTGTCCTTAATCTCTCCTCTCATTGTGTCCAGCTCTTCTAGCAGCACGGTGGAAACAGAACAGGACCCTGAAGGGCCCGGTCCAGATGAAGGGAGTGAGGAATCAATCAGAACACTTGAGCTAAAGCTGAGATCTGTCCAACATTTTGTTTCTGCCTGACACAGGAAAGAGATTTAGTGGCTTCAGAGTGCTAAGTGTCATGTTCCCACACTCCTTTAGCCTTAATGAGAGAATTTGGAGAACAACTCACATTCCGGTTTGTCTGTTTTCCCTTTTTTCCTCTCTAAAGTGTTTCATTTCTCTCTCCCCCACCTCTGCGTGCAAGAGTGGGGGTGCTGCTGTGAGATGATGAAGTTTCAGGGAAAGGTGGATGTGTCATCCATTACAGGAGGTGGAAAGGTGTAGATAAATCACCTTATCAGCCCTGCCTTCTCCCCACTGAGCTGAGGGAGCAGAGCAAGGGGAAATCCATCAACCTCCACAAATGGGACATGACTCAGAGATCACTCTGCCTCTGTACTGGCCTCTGTACAGACCTTGCACTGGCTTTAATGCTGGATTATAACTCACTCCTGCTCACATTGGAGCCTTTGTTGCAAGAAGATGCTAAAATATCCACTGAAAAGCCCATATCAAACTCAACTTTCCCAAGCCTGGTAGGATGGATTTAATTTATCTAGTTTAATAAAATGATTGTTTGCGTTTCCTGACAAAAGTTTCAAATAAGTTATATTAAATAACTTATATTAAATATTAAAATTGAAAAGGTTCCGAAAAAATGCAGTAAAGCAAAGTTCAGGCTTGTTTGAATAGAATGATAAGCTGCATGCTTGAAGTAATTTTTGGCAAATATTACTGTAGATGTTGAACTTTTTTCTTTCCTTAGCTGAATTCTCGGTTTAGATGTTGTGTTACATAATCCATTGGAGAAATTATGAATGTAACTTTAAAAATATTTAGGCTACAAGTTAATCGTTCGCTTTGAACCAATGAATGCACATGCATATACCACTGATTACATTAATTAAATAATACATGTTTTCTATGATCTTTAAACAGCAATAAAAAGGTGTTAAAATAAGAAAAATTTCATCTGCCTGTGCTTTTTAGGGTCAAAATATAAAAGCAAGAATCCCAGTGAATCTTGTAAAACTGGCAATGCACTCAGTGATTCCTGTGCTAACATATACTATAAAAACAGTCTCTGCAGAATTGAGTACAGGTAATGTATTTACTTTACATTTAATTTACCGGTAAGTAAATGTAGAGTAAAGTAAATGTATTACTTTTTTCTCAATTCAGCTGAGTGGAAGCAGTTGACATGTTTTTTTATTATTAAATCCACTATATCTAGTTTTTTTGAGTGTACAATGTGTGTAGCCTCTGAGGTTGTTACACATGTTTGGAAGTGTGAGCCTTCACAAACTAGTGCTGACAGCCAGGTTTACAGAATAAACCCACAAGTACCATGGCATTAAAAAGCTCAGGTTTAGGTCGATGTGGGTAAAGTGAAACTCATCTTTCAACACATCATTGCAGCAACAGCAAAATCCAAAAGCATAAAAAACCAACAATGCAAAAACAAATAAAAAGAGAAAAAAAAGTCTAATTAAATGAGCAGTTAAGTTGAAATGCAAGCAAAAACATCATGAGCTATAATGAAAATATCAGCCTGAAACTCTTCTGCACCAAAATCTAATATTACATTGATGCTTATGGCTCAAATGGGAAATAACTGAGTTATGTGGTTTTTACTTAAAAGGTATATAATAATGTGATGGCAATTCAGCTTTTTAATAGAGAAAATTATTAAAAATTGGTAATACATCTGAGCTTCATTTTCAATCATACATCTTATAACAGTTTTGTCAGTCACTCGTAGACTTCTAGAGTTTCCAAAAACATGTTTAGGGTTACAATTTATTGCCTAAACTTCAGTATGCTAATAAACTACGCATAAATATATGGAGAGAAAAATATGAGTGTTTGATAAACAAGATCACACAACTTATCGCTGCTGTTTATGCAGCTCGTCTTGTGCACATTTTATATTATCTGTGATCTTCTGCAGCTCACCCAGCACCTACACGGTTACTGTAAAGTGTACACCTATGGGCTCTAAATACAAGGTTGCTAAGCAACAATAATGACAGTGACCTTTTAGAAATCAGCAGGAGCCGTCCCACCAGTCGAAGTGAATCCAGCACACGCAGCACACTTGTGGAGCCTTAATGTTTACCTCAGCTCGCTGATGGAGTAGGCTGCTCGTGCACAAAGCGCACCTTCATACAACATCACTCAAAGGCATTAGGCACATTTTCCTGCCCTTGAGGAAACTCGAGGAGTTAGTGTTCCCCACCACCGCCACCCCCTCCAGCTCTGAATGTAGTACCTTTGTCACCAAGCCCCCTTTAAGTGAGAGCAGTCTATTGGTATGCAGCTGCACAGGTATCTGAGAACGCAGAGCCTTTTAAATGTCTTAACTGCTGTTTGTTCTGTCTCTAGAGGGCATGTGCAGTACACTGGGGGTTTGAGAATAGACGTGGAGAATTGCAAATTTGTTTTGCCAGCTACATGTGCTCTGTAATTCCACTCCTGCTGCATTGTTGTGCTACGCATTGCACAAACACACAAAGAGGTGGGGTGTTTTGTTTATTTCTTTGAAGATTTGAGATGTTTAGTTATGATTAATGCCGTCTCCACAGGAGAAACATCATGCAGACAGTTGATGTAATGCACTTTAGTGTTGTCAGATTGTTTGTGTTCCTTTGAGCATTCGCAGAACAACACGAAGACATGTAACTGATTTTTTTATATTTCAATTTGAGTAGATTATTGATGCAACACATAAAAGATCATCTTGAATTTACTGTCATTTTGGCACTTTTAGGTACAGAAACAAAGAAAAAAGAAGATGACCCAAAGGCTCTTTAAAAGGACAGGTCAAAATGTACAAAACATATTTTTTTTAGGAGCAGGGATTAAGATGTTTAACCAGGTTATGTAATGAGGCTGTACAATATGCATATGTTAGTATAATCTTTCATAGTTCAGATCTTTTGAAGTGGGCTTCTGTTGAAAGCTTACGAACAATGAATATCTTACCTGCTTTACTGAACAGCCTTGGTTTGGAGAATGGATCATAATTTGGACCAGATTCTGATCACTACTGCCTTCATAACAGACAAGTGTGGGCCAGATCTGGTGTCAAGCTGGCAGTGCTGGCTGATTGGTGGCACGGCAAGTGGTTTGTCAACATGATGTGGGCCAGGTCTGGCCATGATGGCACTGTTTTTAAGATGGCATGCTACAACTGGCCCAGTTGCTGTTTGGTTTATGTGGTGCTGACCTATGCATGGACCACCTCTGGCAAACCAGCGAAGGGTTATCATATTTTGCAGTTTCTGGACTGAGTGTTAGAGTGTTAGAGTGCTATGTGGATGGCTAGTCTAAACGAGAGCGAGAACAAACTGAATTGTTGCTATCTCACAACAACTCCAAACTCAAAAATATTACAGCATTTTAAATGAATGCTTTTCTGTAAGCTTTTACATGGGAATCAATTTTAACTGCACAACTATTCAGTCAGAGATATTGCTTCAAGAAGTGCCCCTGTTTGTGCAGGAAGTTCTACCGCTAGCTGCTGACACTAATTGCACTTACAATTGACCAAAAATATATGTAAATAACTGTCTCTTCTCATAGAAAACTGATAGAAATTTAAAGATTTATCAATTAGGGTTCACAGGAACCATTTTTAGAGACTGGAGTTGTTTTAAAATGGCAGCAACCCATTTAGGTCTGGGCTAGGCTCAGACTAGCTATTAGCTTGTCAATATTTAAACTCATCAATTTGATCTGATTTAAACACCTTTTTTTCTAAATGCTGAAGTTCAAAGATTGTTTATAACTTTTGCACCCACTTGAGAAGATGTATTGCTTTAAAGCTTTCATGTCTGAGTTACTTTCTTCTTTCTTTCTTTTACATTCTAAGATTGTGGCGCTCAGTAGTTTATGCTACAAGTTACTGATGCCTTACTTAAGTTCAGCACAACAGGGAATGGGCTAAATGAAAACAGAATAAAGTTCCCCAGGCAGACCTTGTTAGAGAACAGGATACCTTCTCAGCATTGGTCTCATAAGTCCTGGGTATGCATCTAAATGACAAACCTGTGTGTCTGTCCCTCTTAAAAAAAAAAAATCTTTTACAAGTGTTGAGACACCAGGGCCAGGACTGTGGAGGCTGTATATTTCTATTCATAATTGATGACCCGGACCCAGACAGACAGCACAGTACACATGTAATATGGATTCAGTCCTGGTTTCAAATGCATGCCCTCGTCTGGACTTGACTGTGAGCCATCATTGTGTGTGGAGCGAGAATGGAAAGGGAATGGGATAGCTGGGTGTATGTGTGGGAAAGAGAGTGTGTCTGCATGAGCAAGTGTGCGCACAGGACTGTGTGATGGGTGAAGCTGAGCCAGATTAGGAAAACCCTAAAGAGCATGATTTTACAAAATATTTATGTTGTGCAAAGATGTAAGTAGATTATAATGGATTGTATTAGTCATAATCCCATCAAATTGCTCTTTTTTCTCATGTGAGTGAGTGTGTGTGAAAGAGCAGTGCTGAGGATTAGGAAGTTAGGCAAAAGGAGAAAAAAAGTAAAACATCATCACTACACTCTGCTCAATACTAGATATTTCAGAATGATTCACCATGGTCTAGTGAGCACTTTCTTATATCAATACGTTTTATCCAGTTATCTCTTACTTATGAGTAAATCTGACCAAGCTCAAATCTTGTGCTCGGGTGAAGATAAAAAGGAAGACTACACATTAATAGATACAAACTATTGTAAAATTATAACTATAAACATCTATTCATTGGGTAATTGGAGATTGTAAATTAACCTGTAGAGTTAGTTCTATTTAATTTTCATATAATGTTACAGTATGTTGTTACAAAGCTAATTTCATGGTTTTAACACTGTTTTGGGTTTAAAAACGTATCATTCTTGTCTAGATTAAATTAGGCAGCGGATACTTCCCGGGTGACAGATCACATAGCTGCTTAAAATAAGCATCTGAGTAATTCTTCCACAGGTGACGAATGAGGACTTAGAATAATGAGACTGATGGGTGTTTTGGAGAGAACCTCAGCAGCTGCAGAATTATTCACTCCTTAAACACAAAAAACACACTTGCTCTTTATTCATCAAATCGCTTTATGATGAATGAAGTCTATTGATTTATTTATATTTTCTTACACAAGCCAACATCAGAATATTATTTTTGTATGCAGATTACTTTGAAATGATTTTAAATGTGTGGGGAAGCTAAAATGTTAATACCAATATTGGTAATTTGAGGTAAAATTAAGTTGCTTTGATATGTTTGTATTTTCTGGTTTGTTTTACAATAAAACTCACAACTATTTATTTTCTCTCTTTTTTTCCTAATTCTTCCACTGATGTTATTATAAGCTCCAGATCTTGTGAAGGCAATTAAGCTGCTATATTTTTTTTTACTAAAAAGTTGTTTTGTTTCATCCCATCACTATTTGACACGTCCAGGAGACCCCTTCTTGTGCCCTCACCACTCTTTTTGCCCCCATCATGGCACATAGGCAGTCATGTTTCAATTCCTCAACAAACAAGCCACACAGGTGCACACTGCTCCTGCATCATAGATGTACTGCCATCGCACTCCTCTACAGTCCAACCAGCTGCTGGTAACACAACGATAAAACACAACAACCTCAGGTTTTACACCTTGAGCATGCTCAAAACCATCTACAATCTGCCACTTTAATGGAACCCTGCTGGATTTTTAATACTCACCTGAAGATCCTGCAAAGACTATTCACAATCTGGCAGGTTTTTGACATCGCGGTGGGATTATCATTCAGAGTGAAGGTAGCTTAAGATGACCTTTTGGTGAATAAAAATTGCACTGAGACTGAAAGAAAACTTAAATAACTTAAAAAAACTTAAATAAAACAATGTTTAGTGACACTCCAAATAAAATAAATCAAATTATGACATTAAATAATTTTGTTTAGGTTTCTATTGTATGTATTATAAACCATATTAATGATGTGCAATGTATTGAGACAAGTCAGCAGAAAACAAAATGCATACATTTATGGAACAAATTGATTAAAATTATGATTTTTTTTGTTTACCCAAGGAATTCAGGGTTGTGTGCAAACGCGTAGCCGGGGGGGTTCGAACAAACCACCCACTTTTCCTACAAAGGTCTGGCAGAATTTGATTTGTTTATTTTTTCATTTTATTATTCCTGCATTGTGAGAGTCCAGTAGGTCCTACACGGTACAGGGTGCATTCAGAGTCACACTTTAACTGTCCAGAAATTACTCTCAACACACCGGTCATGCGCATACACAAGAACCCGTCCAGCGCACAGACCAACAACACAGAACCCGGCGTCAAGAAAGCAACAGCAGTGAGAGACAACTCAGAGCAGAGTTTCCACTTGTTGCGCACACAGACAACGTTTCTCTGTTAAAAAACTAAACAAACATGATGTTGTTTGTTCTCACGAGGAAGCACCGCGTGTGGAAAACAAGCAACCGGTCCGTATGTCTCAGAGCGCTATATAAAAGGGATAACCCAACCATTTTACAATGGCCTTCAGAATGTCAAATTTTTAAACAAAGAACTGGACCAGTATTTATTAAACTTCTCAGAAATACTCTTGAGAATGTTGGGGAGAAAATATTTAAGTGTGAAAATATTCTTGGCTCAAAGCTGGTTTAAAATTATATATATTTATAATAATTTACAATATATTTTATTCTAGTGATAACTTTAGTAACTTAATAAATAATGTGAACAAAGAACTAATTAAATTGAAAACTTGGATGGATATTAATAAATTATCTTTAAATTTAGAAAAAACAAAAGTTGTGTTTTTTGGACATTATAAAGAGAATGTTGATTTAAAAATTAATATAAATGGTGTTGTTATGGAGGAAGTGTCAGAAAGTAAATTTCTAGGTATAATTATTGACAATAAGTTAAACTGGAAACCTCAAATAAGACACATACAAAATAAAGTTTCTAAAAACATTTCAATTATTAATAAAGTAAAATATTTTTTAGAATATAATGCACTATATTCATTATACTGTTCTTTGGTTTTGCCATATTTAACATATTGTATAGAAATTTGGGGTAATAACTACAAAAGTTCAATAAATTCATTATATTTACTTCAGAAACGTGCTGTAAGAATAATACATAATGTAGGATATTTTCATCATACAAACAGTTTATTTCTGCAATCCAAACTGTTAAAAATGTCAGATTTAGTTGATCTCTATACTGCACAACTACTATTTAAAGCCAAAAAGAATATGCTACCAAGTAATATTCAGAAGCTCTTTAATCAGAGAGAAGGCAGTTATAATTTGAGGGGTTTTGGTGACTTTAAAGTTCCAGCAGTGAGAACTACAAGGAAATGTTTTTGTGTTTCTGTATGTGGAGTGAAACTCTGGAATCGAATGAAGTTAGATCTAAAACAATGTTCAAATATTCATAAATTCAAACTAAGATATAAGAAAATTATTTTGTCTCAGTATAGGAGTGATGATGGTGGTGTTTGACTTTGCTGTTGCTCTTACTGACTTTACAGTAATAGAACAATATTGAGAATTGTTGGAATTTAGAGAACATGTGTATTTATACGTATATAGAAAATGATTACTGCATGGTTATGATCAAGAATCTTGTGGTTGTAGGTGCGTATTTCTATAATGGTTAATGCTGGTATTACTGCTGTTACTGTTGTGGTCATTTGTATTAGTATATAGCAATCTATATTCT
>JARVJO010000245.1:0-16102 GCA_031762555.1 Cynodonichthys magdalenae
TAACACTGTTTTCTCTCCCCAGTTGGTTGACTGCTTCGGCACACTCCCAAGCCAGTAATGACGTAAAGTGTGGCCCTCGGAGAGCTTCTGGTTAGATTTATAGTCCAAAACGCCCAATGTTTATTTGTTTATTTTAGTCTAATTTCAGCAAAGTGTTCATTTTGATTAATTGATTTGTTCTTTTATGCTTTTTGAAACTTGAATTAAAACAAAGCTAATGGTTAAGCTAAAAACCCTGTCACACTATAATGTTTTAGACAACATATGAAAATTTTAAAAGGCACCTACGTTGAAGATATAATAAAAAAAAATCAACTGGAAGCCTATTTTAGGCATGTACATAATGTAATGTAAACTAATTGATCAAATATATAACTTATTATTAATTTGGACGTAAAACAAATTTCATAAGTTGGCATAAGTTGTCTAAACTGTTGCAGTGTGACAGGGTAAAATATGTGACATATGGTAAAACTTGGTCCTGCCTACATATGTTTACAAGATGGCTGTTACCTCCAAGTATGAAAAGTGAAATCGTTGCATACTGTCCGGTTCTAAAATATTAAAACGGCAACGTTATTATTCATAAATGGACATATTTTTTAGAAAGCAACCATACTGCTGCTATTTGCTTCTTACTTTAGTGGCACTGACTTTCTTATCAAACTTGGCAAAAACTTCTAAAATGTACGATTTTCACTTTTAAAACTTTGGTTTATCATTCAGCCCTGTTTAATAAGTACAAAGCTAGATTGGAACATATCTGACTTGCACATTTGTTTAAAGTTGCCTTGAAATCTAAATGAATGTTAACTGGCATTACTAAAATCTCAATCATGAACATGTGTAATAGTAAAACAAAACGTAAATGTTGTAAAAGTTGTTCGTTTGGCTTTTTGTGAACAAAACTTGTACTGTACTGCAACGTTGACACTGCCACCTTATGAATTAATGGCCTTTTTCAGTGTTATTTTATTGGTGGTGTTTGCCATCACCTGAGCGTGCACACCTAGAATGTGTAATGTCTAAAATGTGAACAGTTCTATTTTAATAAAAACTAATGATGTAATGATGAACTTGTTAATTTGGTGTCATTGTTTCTATCAGCTAAAACACGAAGGCTACAGCAGCTATAGTGCTGTATGTTTTGTAGTTTTTACGTTACTGTTCTTACTACTGTTGGTTAGAGATTATATAAAAAAGCCAGGTTTCCAAATTTAAGTTAAAATTTGGGAACAAAGAACTATGCATTTTGTCATTTACTGTATGTAATATTGGGTATCTAACGACAAATATGCAGTGGTGGGCACAGTTTCCCTAAAGCACTAATAGCAGAACTAATTTTTCAATTATTAGTGGATTAGCACTTGCTAAATTTATAAGCACTGAGGTTTTTTAATTGTTACTGATTCAACTTTATTGTTCACAGCTGAGGGTGAAAGCTGTCACATTTTGTTCATATGCATGTCACTTATCCACTACAAGACATATTGACATTAATTATTGACAACATTGACTCATAGTGACTCTGAAGAATGTTCCATAGGTCAACTGGGTTATTGTTATTGCTTTAGAATTAGCATTTGCTAACTTTTTCAGTGCATTAGTGCTTTAGAATTAGAGGACCTAAATATCTGAGTTAGTGCTTTAGGGGTAGTGCAACTAATTTTTAGGTTAGTGCTGCCCACCCTTATGGCTCTTGCCGACGTTGCACTTTCCATTGCTGTTGGGAGATAGATAAAAAAAAAAAGGTTTGATTTATTTGAAATGAAGTATTTAAATGGGCAGCTACTATAAATCAAAGATGACAGATGTCATCCAGGATGAAAACCTTAAAATCTCAGGAAACTGGTGGCATTCCAGCACTGCTACCAACGGAGGATAAAAACTTAACGCAGCAAATTGTGAACCCATTGATGCCAGACTTGGAAAAATCCTCAAGTGTCTAAAGTTGAGAGTAATCCCAGCTGTGTAAACACAACTTTAACAAACGTAACTCCTCTGGATAAGATGTTCCACCTCCCCAAAACCAACGGGAAAACTACAAGTTGAGCTGAAAGCTCATTTCTCCATATGGTAAAAGATTCAGTAGAGTCATTTTATGTGCTGGATGGCTCATTTGCATAGACCAACTCAAAATTAACACAAGCTAAATGTAAAGTCATACAGCCTCAAACATGTAGGAAACCAGTACATGCAGACTGACTGGTTAGCAAAATTATTCCCAAAGCTCTGTTTTTGCTTTCAGTCATTTATATCAAATATTTTTTGATTTCCTTTTGGAAAGCTGCATGAAGTTTGTGCTAATCCCCCTGATACAGCCTGACTGTGCACCAGTTTCCGTTTTAGTTAACATTTGTAGAATGGAATGGTTGTCGAGTGCTAATAAACACACAAGCAAATAAAACAACACAAACAGCAGTAGTTGTGTAAAATTCAACATTTCACTTCATTAATCAGGAACACGGTCATGACAGCAAAAAAAAAGAAAATAAAACTACAGTTTTAAAGACAAACAACTGAACCTGTTCAAGAATAAAAGCTTCCTTTACTTGACTTCATATCAGGAAGATCCCATCATAATGTTCACAATGCTAAAAGATTCTTTTTGGTAACAACAGGCCAAAATGTGCTCAAAGTGCAGTTTTATCATTTCTGTTGAGTGTCTGGCTACTTAATATTGTAAAAATGAACATTTTAATACTCACCCTTTTTCATCTTTTGGTATAAAGATCATTATACAGTGGCATATACAATCTAATTGTTACTACCCCAAGCCACATTCACACCTTTGTGTCTGTTCTTTATACAATGTAAACTGAAAAATAAGATACATAACATTTCATTCTAATTATTTTCTATATACCTCCTTTTTTATATAAACTAACATGCAATATTTTGGGGGTGGGGACAATGTAATCTAAACATTACTTTTCTTTAAAGCAAAATTTTGTCTAAATTTTAACACCTTGAAGCAAACATTTCAAAACCAAACATGAAAAGCATTTTCTTCCCTGTGCTAACGTTTAGCACCACAATGCTAATATAGCCCAGAATCAAGAAATTAAACATGAAGTGGGGTTTTTTTTTGTGACAATAGCAGCTTTTTGTCCCTGGCTGGGTGGGTGGTGAGGGCGAGGTCCTGCTACATGTCACGACATCCCACAAGTTAGACATCCAAGTGTATAATTTTATCTTTACATGCATAATTACCTTCAAGTTAATTAAGGTAACTCTGTTCCTAAATCTGTGTTAGATTGATTTGAATACTTGAACAAAAAACTCACTATATTAACCAATTTCTGGTTCTTGTGAGTTTTGCAGTGCAGCAAAGAAATTTACTACAATTCAAGCGAAATGATCCGACTTATCTTTATGCCACACATTTTTCCTTGTCAAAACCCAGCATCTAAATTATCGGCAATAAAACTCAACCAGATAGGCTGAACATTTCATTAAAGTTACAGCAGTAGCCAGTACAGTAATTTACTTTACTCCTAAAAGTTAAGCTTTTTTTTTATTAAAACGCAGTGACACCCACGACCTGAAAAACACACAGATGTGTCAAATCGGTGGATTTTTCCTTTAAACAGATGATGCTAAAAGCCATTAATAAGCCTTTTCCTATAATAAGCTCCAATTTTTCCTCCGTAAATTCCAACACATTTGCTGAACAAGGCCCTGCAGTGCAGATGGCTGGAGGTGGATTAACTCTTCGTGTGCCAACGTTGACAGCAACAAGGGCAGCTCTGAATCGGGTGGTGCTGGGCCGGACCCAGCTATGACCACAGCTATGCGGTTGTTTGTTCAGCCCTCATGCCCGGGGGCTAAATACAGACGGTGATAGATGAAGGATGCCTACGAGCTCAAATGAAGAAGACATTGTGAGTTTCAGATACAGTTTCATCTGCTCTGACAGCGACCACGATGAGTCCTGGGTATGCTTTTTCAACAGTGGGATAAGATACGTTTAAATTTGGTGATTTGACATCAATTTGTGTGGATGAATTCACGACAGCAAGAAAACTTTAATATGCATTCTAAAAAAGGGAACAACCTTTTCTCCTTTGATATAAATTATTTTCACTTATTTACAAGCTAACAGCCTCCCTTTGTGTAACAATAAATACTCTCTGTTGCTGACAGACATAAATAAAAGGCTCTGAAACAATCTTGTGTGTTCAGTTTCACAGTCAGCACAATCACCTGCAAGAAGAGAACCTGCTCCTCTCAGGACTCACTTTCATTCATGGCTCATTAATTCTTATGCAAAAGAAATGCAATAAGAGGCACTTTTCATCAGCTTTTTTTTTTCAGTTGTTCAACAAAAACAAAACAAAAAAAGTACAATTTGCTCAGTTGAAAAAAGCATGATCTTAGTGAAAAATCTAAATAAATACAGAAAAGATGTGTTAATAAAGTTTCTTGAAATAGAAAAAAAAGACTTGTGCTGATGTTTGATGGGTAGAATCACATGCCCTCCATTTTTTATTTTTTTTTTAATTCTTCAGGGGGATTTTTTTTGATTTCCACCACTGAAAACGAAGCAACTCTCCACAACAAGGTGTTTTCTTTGGAACTGCAGAAATATTTAAATGAAAAAGTGCAAAATTACGTCTGTTCAAAAGTCTGAAAGAAAGGTTTAGTCCTCTTATCTCATGTTGTCATCGGGTCCTTAGATAGTCTGGTGTGGAGTAATTGAAAAGCATAAAGTCCATCCGATACAAGTTAAACAGTTTCTTCTGATAAAAAGGACTGATGTGTTTGAAGAAGCGTGCAGCCATGTTGCCATCGGTCCTAGTGCTTTTGCCAGATGTTGGAAATTGAACGGTTCCTTCCACGCTGGCTAATCTGAGGACAGCCTGAGCATCAGGTTCCAGAGTTTCGTACTTCCCCACCACATCGTAGTGGATTAGGCAGGGATGGCAAAGGGAGTGCACCCGCTCCCAGTGCTCATTGAAAGGCTCTTCCCGTTGAGTCCGAGGATCTACGAGATACTGAACAAACTCGCGGAAAGTGACGTCGTTTCCTTTCTCCAGGGCGTCGGGCTCAGGGTCGGTCCGGTACCGTTGGATGATCTTTGTTCCGTAGCGTTTATGGAAGGCCGTGTTGTAGCTTCGCGTGAACTTGTTCCGGTAGGCCGACACGATGCGTTCGAAGGGCTCCCGCACGAAGATGAACTTGAGGTAGCTGCGAAGGCGCTGGTTTATCTCCGCAACTGAGAACTCGGAGAGCGTGCGGAGGTTACCTGCAACATGAGCCTCGTTGGCGGGGATGGCGAGGGGGTCGGTGTAGCGGCCGTCGCTGGTCAGGACCATGAGCACACGCTTCCAATTGGTGCAGGCTACCTGGAAGATACAAAATAGAGACACACTTTTAAAAACTGTTTTTTTATGTTACTATTCTTTCTGCTGTTGGTTAGAGATTAAAAACAAAACATAGCCCGGTTTCACAATTTGATTAAAAAGTATGATCAAAGAAGCATGTTGGCATTTATGTACTACTGGGTACCTAACATGACAAATGTGATACATGTGTTGCTATGGCTTGTGTGATTTTATTAACTAACTAACTAACTAACTAACTAACTAACTAACTAACTAACTAACTAACTAACTAACTAACTAACTTACATACATACATACATCCCCGCTTTTTCCTTTCAGGGTCACGGAGATCACGGGGGCCACTGGTGCCCATATCCAGCTGTTATTAATTCTCAATAGGGAAATTCATTCTTCGCATTTCTCCCATTACACATGAGAACAGAGGGCTGCCATCTAAGTTGTCTGGGAAGCAGCTGGAGGGTTAAGGGTCTTTCTCAAGGGTCTACATGGGGCAAGATGTGGGTGCTACACCTTTCCCACACAGATTTTAAGAACCTCCCAATCACAAGCTCACCTTCTCTAACCTCTATGCATTTTACTTTTAATAGTATTTCTGTATTATTTATTTCACATTTAGTCAGTTGTACACATAGTACTTTTCTGTGTTTATAAGAGGACGTGTTAAAAGACTGAATAGAGCTCAGTTATTGTTTGTTAGCAGTGCTGAGCCATAGTTTCCTTTTCAGTTGAGGCTAAACAAAAAACGTCAAAGTTAATAACAACCAGAACGCTCATGTGGCCCTCTGTGAAAACGAGTTTGATGCCCCTGTTCTATATTTGATCAATCCAACAAACGAACTGATACCACCTGCTTTTAGATGACAGTGATGACAATAGAGGGGCGTTAAAAAATTTTAAAAGGACAAACTTTCTTTTTTATCATGACTATACATGTGCTGACAACTGTCACTGCCTTGCTTTGATACTGGAAAAACAAGACAATTACTTCTCATTTCTTGGCAAATCATTTATTCTTTTGATGATTTATGTTCATTTGTGCATGAAAATCCTGGTAGTTACAGTTTCTGAAAGCATACCTACATACTGATGTATTAAACAATATGTTCACCGCAAATTTAAGTATGGATTTAGATGAGTTATGACTAAGAAAATTACAAAACCACAAATCACATTACAATAAGCTGTTGCCTTTGGCGCATCAGTATGTGTCTATCTCTTATAACTCATGTGGTGTTTTTAGCTTTCTACTCCTACTCTGACAGTCAACCCTTCCGCACACCCTCTGACTTCTTGTCTATAATTTCAGCTCCACTGATTCATCTCATGTTCACCAACCTTTGGTACGTAGCAGTAAATAAGGCTGTGTTTATCATCCACAATGAGGTGTTTCAGATCCTCTGGTGAAAGCACCCGGCGCTTCCTCGTGTGGCTCAGACACGCCTGCTCCAACAGCTCCCTGCGGCCTTGGAGGGACTTCTGAGCCGCCGACAACTGAACCTGCTTTTGATAAAGACGATGCAGGATGAATGAACAAAAGAAAAAAACCAGTTTTGCAGGAAATTTATTAGAACGTATTAGATTTAACTTTAACCAAATTAATGTGTGTTTATTTGTTGTTTAAAATGTTTCTGTTGCTGTATAAGATTATTCTTACTTATTTATACAAATTAAACATATCCATGGGTCACATGATCACATTACATTCTAATTTATGTATTCATTATCAAAACAAAAACATACAGTATGTGCACATATTTAAGGCCAGATTTAGCTATAAGTTGCTGGAGACACTTCACTCATTAATAAATATATAAATATATTTTTTAAAGCAACAGAACACTTAATAAAATGTTCCAGAGATTAAACTGAGGACTCTTGTGCTTCTATGAAGATGCAGAAAATATGCATAGAAGTTACCAGATCCTGTTTCTCAAAAGTCTCATTAGTGTATTTTAGGATTGTAAAGAGCATCATTCAAAAGCCTAAAGCCGCACTTTAGACAACAGAAATAGCATCATGGAAATCCTACCAATCTCTCCATGTTTCTATTTTAAAGTCAGGAAAAAAGTAAAAAAACACAGTAAAGAACAGTCCTAATAAAATATGTTTGTTTCTTTATGTTATTTTTTGTGTCGTGTCTAAACAGAAATTTAAATTGAGTGACAGCATTTGTTGGAGCATGTGTGAGGTGCATTCATTCACACCTATTTTACTGTTTAATATTTCTTTCTGGGTGGTAAAAAAAAAGGTGCACTCTGAGATTTTATTGTGCCTCCCCCCAAGTTAATGGTCTAATGTGTGTTTGTTGTCACCTGGTCTCCTTTGTAGAGGGTCTGTAGTGGGCTTCTCCTGCTTTTTGTTGGTCTGCTGCCAGACTTCAAAGGTGGTTCTAAACAGATTCACAAAAAACAATAAACAATCATACAAGGAACATATTCAACAAATCATGCCAATAAAATAGTTTTGTGTGTTTTTGCTAATTTTATAAATAGTACAGAGCCCACGGTGGGAACATTGGTGGATTTTTTTCTTCTTTTGCATTTCCTCACAATACTTTTTGCGTTCCCATGCAAAAGTTTGCATTCCCTCGCAATATTGTATTGCGTTCCTACGCAAAAGTTTGTTTTGGATGAACTGAATTAAATCAGACTTTTATTTTAACGAAGAATGTGTCGCCACAAGTTCGCCAAATTGACACTGATATTGCGTGGCTGCACTGAGTTATAATATCAGCATATATTACATGCTGCCATGCGTGGCTGTGTGATATATTCATTCTGAAGCTGGATTAAAGTAGTAGGCTAAATCCAGTATAATGGTGAGCATGTGAATTTGTTAATAAACTAATAAACAAACAACAGTGATAAACGACTTTTGCGAGGGAACACAAAAAGTATTGAGAGGTAACACAATCCCATTACGTGAGAACGCAAAAGAAAACAAAAAACTTCCATGTCCCCTCGCAGGCTCTGTAGAACAGATTTTCACACGTTTTTTTTTTATTATTATTATTATTCACACTTGCATTCATAGTTCTTGAGGTTTACATTTCTTGGAAGTCTAATCAGGGTCAGAATCTGCAGATTAGCTGCTGACTATGTACAGCACAACAATTGTATTTCATTGCTTCATTCTCTACACACACAAAAAAGGTAATTCAATCTGCGTTATCTATACGTGTGTGTTCTTATTCATTTACCAACATTTTATATGTGTGACATGCATAACACCACAGTAACTATACATATTGTGTTTTTTGTGTCTAAAAAGACAAAAATCTTCAGACTTCTTTGACAGGCTCCCTGCTGAGCTAAGACTAAGTCACTAATGAGAAAAAATAAAACTGTGTCGTGCATTTACAGGGGTTTAAATTACATAGTAAAGATGTCCAAACAGTGTTGTGCCAGAATTCCTCTGAGCCAACTTTCCACTGCTCAGATTTATGAGGAGGAAAGTGCCCCCTCCCTTCATGTATAGATTCCGTAGAAACAGTTTGTTCCTGATAAACAGTGTCTATCACACTTGCATTAGTTACATGTATCTTTTAGTATTTCTTTGATTTTCCTAACTAGTTTAAAAAAAGCTTCTGCATCAAATCAACTGGACAAAACAAAAAGGTACATCTACTTCCAGCTTATTAACATTACACAATTAAGTAATGAATTAGCACTAGCTAATTAGCTGTGCTAAATGTCACTCCACCCTTTACATACTTCTGCCTGTCCCCTCCCACACGCCATTTCTGTTGCTTCCTTTTAGCTGTTTACATTAAGCTCTGCGTCTAATGACACTGAGTAGGAAAAGAGATTTGTTTTACAGATGTGGCTAAACAATGAAGAAAGCTGATGTAAATCTTCCATAAAGCTGGAGTGAGTCAATGGTAAAAAGAGGTGGGGATAGGTTTTATTGCAAAATAGCATGGAGTACTTAAAAAGAGACACTCAATGATGTAAATCTCTATAATATAATATCATACATAAAGAATCCAAGCAATAAACAGCAAGCTGAAGTGATGTAATGTTACATAAACAGAATCCAGGCAGAGCTCAGCCTCCCCTTTGAGTTTACAGCAATCTAATGAAATCTGTTTCACTGCTCTGAAATCCACATTTAATACATTTCTGTGTCAACTTGGAACTCATGTTTTATGAAAAACACAGCACCACTACTAATACTTACGATGCAATAAATCATAACTGCTTCCTGTCACATTGAGGAAACAGAAATTACAAAAAGCAGAACAGATACAGTTAGTAGTGATGACTCAGCAAACGATGTGAGATAGATACAACGGTTGTGGCGATACAGCCTCTTTATGTTCTTCCTCCTTGCATGAGATTCAAATTATTGAGGGGTTACTGTGAACTTTAAAGCACAGCAGGACAAAAAAGTTTTACATCCCACGCTGCGATCATAGGGATGTCAACTACAATAAATCAAAGGGGCTGCAAATATGAGTTCTAAAACATCAAATAATTTCCACTCAGCAGAAACCGAGGGTAGATGTCTGAACACATTAAGTGGTTTTAGGGTAATATCTCACTGGGTTGTGACTGTTAAAGACTAGTTGGCAACTCACAACTGCAAAAAAAAAAAAAAAATTAGCAAACTTCCTATTGCAGTCTCACTGAATTCTGAATGTTTGCAACCAAGAGCATTGTGTCTGTGTTTTCAGCAGACAATTTTGAACAGTTATGGCCTATTTTTGTGGACACGCCTCGCAAAACTGAATCCTACCAGGCCATTTAAGTGTTTTTGTTGCCCACCTCCGCCCACATCGTCTAAAGTTTCCAACATGGCTGCAGTCCTGTTTGTAGATGAATGTGACTGTGATCCTCTCTGAATGCCTCAGCAATGATAAAACTAATACAGCCTGATGAGAGCTGAACTCATGCTGGCTTTTTATGGGGTTTGTAAACTCTACGAGTGATTTAATTTCTTAACCATTTCAATGAACCAGTTAAAATACTTTGAATTTGCAATCATAACAATGCAACATTCTAGTAGTTCACTTTCATTTGTGGTACTATTTATTGTTGATTTTATAAAACCTTTATCTCAGAAGAGTCAATAAATCTCATGTTCAGTGATTTCTGTGGTTATGGAAAAATAAACTGAGAATAACAATACTTGCCCAGCATTACCAAAGCAACAGACAAAAACCATGACCTTCTCTGTGTTAAGTGTGCCATCAGATACAGAAGAAAACCACCACTCTACCACATCCTCTCTGACCGAGGAAGTGACAAAATATTGACAGTTGAGGCAAAGTTCTGTAGAAGAGTCTTACTACAAACATACTTCCTGGACAACGTTAATCGTGGTTTTCTGGTTTAACAACCTGTCAAAAATGTTAAGTTGACATTTTAATCAGAGATAAACAAGGTTCCATTAAGACTTTCACTAAATCAGATAATTATACACACGTCACTCTTAAATAATCAGCCCACTGAAGAATAATAAACAAGTTTAAGAAGTAAATGCTTCCAAATTGTGGGGGCCAGTACATCCTGTAGCCCTAACAGAAAAAACTAATCTCTATTCTTCCCTGAATACACTAAACTTTTTTTCTTTGACACAACACTGAACACAATTATGTGCCCTTAAACAGTAAATAACCTATATAATAAGCGCATAATTGAACTTAATTATCCTTGAAAAAGGACAGTTTTTACGAGAGCCACGTAATGGAAGTCTCCATGAGCTGAGCTCTTTTACAGTCTGCTTCAAAATTAAACTGGCTGAGAGAAAAAATAGGACAAGTTCAGGCAGTTTGATAAAAGCGACAAGTTTTCTCTCTTTTTTTTTTTAAATAGGGCCCTTTGTTAAGATACTTCACTATTTATATGTTGCAAATGTTTTCCTTTGCAATAATTAACTTTTTCTCAACACTTTACTTTAAAATACTTTTAAACTGTGCAATTCTTTTACCAGTCAGACCATCAACCAGTTCTTTTCACTAGAAAAAGCAACACATCTATAACAACCCCTCCAATATCCTTGAACATTAAAAGACTTTCAGTGTGACGGATTACACATTCACTTAGATTAGACCCTTAGATTAGATATGAGGGAATATATATCCCCAGCAATCTGAAAAGCCAACGACACCTCTGTGGTTAGCACTGTCGCCTCACAGCAAGAAGATCCTGGGTTAGATCCCCGGTTCGGAACTGGGGTCTTTCTGTGCCGAGTTTGCATGTTCTCCTCGTGCTTGTGTGGGTTTTCTCTGGGTACTCCAGTTTCCCCCTGACACCCCATAAACATGTACAATAAGTTGCCTTCAGGCCCAGGCCTCCCTTGAAAAAGAGTTCTGCGATCTCAATGGGGTTTGCCTGGTTAAACAACAGTAAAATAAAATAAATAAAAGCTCTAACCAGTGTTTTTATATGCAGTTGTACAACATAAATGAGAAACACCGGTTATGTCATTTCAACCCATGCATACAAATTGGATGAGACAAACTTTCGTTCTTACTCATTTTGTTCTTATCAATGCTAATGTGTTTCCTGTTTCAAGCTGAAATGTTGATGACTGAAATTTTATCTTTCAAATGCTTACGTGGTCACTCCAGTTTACAACTTCCTACACTACACATGTTTACTACACACTGAGCTGAGAAACTCTACATAGTAACACATTCATGCATAAAAAGGATGCTTTGCTGCACCAGAGCAAAGCCAAAGTAACCACATAAAAAGCAAGTATGTGTGGAAAAGAAACTGGAAGTTTATCACTACTGTATTTTTGTCAGCGTCTGGCTGTTGACTGGTTCATCTCAGGCAAATTTCAACACTTTGTTTCAAATGTTTTTTTATCTTTAGTTTGCTGAAAATAGATTTTTTTTTAAAGAAATCGAATTATAAGAAACTTGTGAGACTACTTTAAAATAAATCACAAAATATACCACTCAGTCATGATGGGATTACTTTTTTAATGGTTCAGTTTAATTTAATTTACTCATGTTTCTAGGCCCAACTTAGGAAATGAAAGCAGGAAAATTGGTTACATCTTTGCTAGCAGCTGTGATCATTTGATTCTGGATGTTGAACTTGAAATTGAAGGCATCTTGCAACAATCATAAAGTGTGAAATTTTCAAAACCCACAGGAGAAAAACAAAATAAATGGTAAATGGCCTGAACTTGTACAGTGCTCCAATGTGCTTCACACTATAGTCATTCACCCATTCATACGCACATTCACCCACTGATGGTGCACTACAAGTGTAGCCACACCTGCTGAATCGAACCGGCAACCCATCGCTTACAGGATGACTACCCCTAACCATACTGCCAGAGAAACCGTATGGTTGCACAATACATCCAAATTTACCGTAAATATCTATATCACAAAGGACTGCTTGGACCAAACTAGTCCATTATATTTCTAACAACATTCATTCATGCTATGTGTTATTTTATCAGTGTTGCAAACTTCTCAGTAAGAAAAGTTGCTATTGGCTGTACTAAAAGTCACTAGAAATAGCTAGATGGCATCATCACCAAATTTGCATATTTGGACATTTGGTGAGCGAGGCTGTAGGAAAGCTGTATATCACTGTTAAAGAGAAAAAAAGTGAGAAAAACCACTCTAAATATGTTTAGAACTGCAAATGGACTTCATAAAAATAATCGTATGACTTTAATGCTTTGCTTATATCCACATTGCATAAATAAATATTGTGAGGACATCAAATTTAACTACAAGACTGAGGCTGCCGGGTCCAGAGACTTGTTTTGGTGTGACAATGTCAGAGAAATTAAACATTACGGTAAAAATGACATCCCACTTTGTAAACCAGGGCAGGAGAAGGAACAGCGGTCGCTTTGCGCAAGCGTGACTCATTTGCAGAGGTCTTCTCTCAGCTCTTAACGGCAGCCTGGGTTGCTGCACGAGGCTTCAGTGAGTCAGACGGCTTGTCAGTGCTTTGGAAAGGGGGAGGGGCTCACTGCACCGCTCGCTGCTCAGAGGAAAGTGGTCGGAAAGTGCAGTCGCCAAAGTTTTCAAAAGTCTCCAATAACACAGAAAAAAGTAGTTAGATTTGTTGCTTTTTTGGTAAAAAAAATGTTAAAAGAAGTCTGAAAACTTGCCAAATCCAACAACGAAGTCGCTAAATTGGCTACACTGCATTTTGTCACATTTCAAGTTTTTTCTATTATTGTGCAATCCATTGTAATGTAAGTTGATTTACCATGTTGGATTAGTAAGAAATACCTCAGAGACGTCAAATGTGCTCAAAATGTCACAAACGACAAAATTGCACAATAAAATAGCAGCTAAATTTTCAGCCATTACAGGAAGTAAAATAACAATTATGGTCATTTAATTAAATAAGTTTGATCAGAATTGGTGCTGCTTTATGGTTTGCCTTTACCTCATACAAATCCCAGCAAATACCATATAGATAAAAATAGACACTACAGGTGAGGAAATGATGTAAAACAGACTAAAAATAGACATTTACGGTTTATACTTCCTGACATTACAATTGTAGGTTGACACATACTGGTACTGCTGTCCAGTCAGTGATCACACATCTTGTACTAGATGTCCGCCACTAATCATCACACAGCAGCTGCTTAGCAATAACCACTCTTGGCATTCTTACTTAATGGGAAATAAACCAAATGTTTTTATGTTTACAAGTAACAGATTAGTTAAATGCAAATAGAAATGGGGTTATATCGGCATTAACATCGATATCGGCCGATGTTGGTAAATTTTTAGAATATCAGTAAGTAAAACTGGGCCGATATTAACGTCAGATATTGATTTCCCCCTTTTTTAACTTTGTGTTTCTGTTTCGGGAGGGTATATGGTTGGTTGAGTGGTATCTGTTTGATCATAGTGTTAGTGATGCTGTGCAGCCAGAAATAACTCAAGTTGAGAGCCATGTCAGCGATCTGGTCTTTTTTTTTAGGGTATCAAAAAAGACAAGTGTGTTTGTGCAATTATATCGGTTATCGTCCATAACACTAATAATAATATTGAATGTATATATATCGGATGAAATTTTCATATGGGTGCATCCCTAGAAAAAAGCCATGAATATATATATATATATATATATATATATATATATATACAACAGAAAATAAGCATTAGTTTCCTAATTAAATGTGAGTCCTATTTCTTTCCTGTGTGCCAATCCCTGGGCTGCTGCAGCAGGATGTCAAACAATGAAAGCATAACAATAATAAGCTGTGCTTCCTGTCCTGTATCTAACAGAGTTTTCTAATTTGGCTGATGTGGTTAAGTACATTTGTGTGTCCTTTTCTGTGTGTATTTGGCATAAGTGTGATTTTCCACACATGGAGGCTTGGAATTATTTATTGCTTATTTGATAGAACCAAAAACAGCTGTGTTTCAAAGTGAGATATACATAAATGTTTGTGTTAAACTTTTACTGCAACTCCAGGGGGGGTTTCATTATAAAGTCTCGTCTGGAAGCCGAGCTCAACTGGTAAATGAAGAGAACAATTCAGTGACTCAAATAATGGACAAAAACAGGCACAAAGAACACAAAAGTAATGTGGAAGTCACGCAGAGACAAAAAGTTGTATTAATTTATCCCCCTGCAGCACAGTGATGTAACACCAGCCACAAAACTTTCACATTTTTCCCCCCAATTCTCTTTCAGTAATTAGGCAACATTACTGGAAACAATTCCTCATCTGCTACAGATAAATGTGGGCTTTTCACAGAACTGAAGCTCCATTACTGTGTTTTTACTTTGCTTGTAACACAATACCTATGTTGGTTTCCAAATTTAACATATTTAGGAGAATCCACATATGACTACACTGAATAATGCTTGTTTCCATTTATTATCAATCACCAAACCTATGAGATAATCACTTGTTTGCTAAACAGGTGCTGCTGCTGTTTTTCCATTCAGGCATTGCTAAAGAAGTACAAATTACTGCAAAACTCCTAAATCAGGGAAAATGAACCTTCCTTTTAAGATAACACAACTTTTATGAAGATCAGATCCCAGTGACAAGTTTTAAATTTGTATTTTTAGTCAAGTACCTCCAAATGAAGTAAAAGTTGTTCGTAAATTCTATTCTTCACAACATCACCCCTTAGACTAAACACAAAATAAATCACAGTGTGAGAAATATACAACAGATTATTTGAAATAGATGGCTTCTTCTATGTTTTATCACCTACAATCAAGATAAAAGACAAAAAGAGGAAATTAAAAGATGCGATAAGCCGGGATAAGATAGCGCTGAGGAAGACTTTGTTGTTGGTTTTAAACCTGATATGAGTACATAAACAGTGATGAGCAGTAATTACAAAGGGCCGGTGTTTTGTTGACATCCTGTGAATAAGCCCTGTCTAATGTGGCTCCAACCAGCTTCACATGTGGCTTTCATTGCAGCTGGTGGAGCCTTAAATCTGACAGGCCTGAACAGGTCATCCAGCCAGCGGGTAGAGGAAGGTCAGCGAGTGCTGAAGTGTGCCGCTTGCAGGGTCAGCAACATGTGGTTAGCTTGTTGATCTGATCGCTATAAAAGAGTGGTTTATAGTTTTTTTTCCACAATGATGGGCAACCGGGTCATGACTCAACTGTGCAGCATGGTTTTATTTAAAATGTATTTTTCTTTTCCTCATACAATATGACCTGGGGAAGCATTACCGTGTAAAAAGCAAATTAGTCATCTAGCTACTAGGGCTGCTACGATTAGTCGATTAATCGACGACTAATCGATTATTAAAATAATCGATGACTAATTTAATAATCGAT
>JARVJO010000258.1:0-15276 GCA_031762555.1 Cynodonichthys magdalenae
GGTAACATTAGGTCCCCACAAGTAGGTGTGTATGCCAAAAACACTGTCCCACATTGTAGGGAATACCAGCCCGCACGTACACACGCACGCACACGCACGCACACACACACACACACACTTTAAAATCTGACATGAAAGAAGGTTGTCAAATTAGCATATGGAATGAGTTTAAAGAATAATATCTAAATATGGAGGAAAAAAGTTTAAAAAACTGTCAAATGTCAAGAATCAAGTCAAAATGGCAGAAACAAAATGGGATGAAATTACACGTGTCCAGTCCACCAGCCAGCAGGTTTAGGCAGACACAAAATTGAGTTAGTGGGGAAAAAGAACTTACTGTATTTAAAGAACTTCAGGTCCTATTTATTATACACAAGTCAATTACTTAGCTTCTGTAGACACTGGGGTGATCATAAAACAAACAGGACGCTATATTTTAAAATAAAGCTTGTAATGTCTGCAGCATGATTATTAATATATGTATTCAGCGGTCCGTGTTGTAACCTTTATTTAATGTAACACATTCATATATATTGTTTTTATGTAAGAGCATTCTGGCAGAGACAACAGAAACACAATCTGCACAATCACTCATACAGACATTTGAGAAATGCATTTTATATCCTTAATAATAGATTTAATGTGAATTGCAAATGCAATTACTAACGATAAAACAAGATAAATGTCACGGGTCACAAGTATTAAAATGACACTAACACTGCCTATTAATCACATGTGCACATAAAATTATGCTAAAATATATCAGTGTGGAGACAATGCACACACACAAACTACATAAATATTCCAATTCAGCTAGTAAATCTTAAAAGTGCTTTATTTCTGCATAATGTGTGTTTGTTGTATAAACCTCAGTTATATTTCCTGTGTTGACTTATTAAATGATCATTCCTCCTAATTATAAACCTTGAATTTGCTATTTAATGTGCATGTTCACACATCCATACTTGTTCATTATTACCTGAAGTTTCACGTGCACAATGCCTGCAAAAGAAAAAATATATACATACAGTATATCTTTCTTCTCTCCAAGCATATTCAGGTAAATCTTCCTACACACACACACAAATACAAGTGCTGGCCACTACGCAGATCATACATGCAGGGTAAATACAGAACTGAGGGAATGTGTGTTGAAAGCAAAATGTTGTTTTCCCCCTCTGCAGTTGTGTGGGCTGCAGAATATGTTATCAGCTTCAGAACAGTTTGAGTTCCAGATAATTGAAAGGAGGTAAGGAATCTGTCTGACTGTCAAACAACCACAAGCACACAAACCACCACAGACGAACAGACACAGTTTTCAGAAAACAGCTTCATTTTCCCTGCTTTCATTGAATTCAGTTGTTTCACTAAATGTATATACAAGACTGTAGGAGGAATTATTTGGCTTCTACTATGCAATTAATGGATCGTGTTGTGAAAAATGTTTTAAAGGAAGTTGTGCCCAACACTACTGATTAGTAATAGATAAAATAAATACAATCAAATAGTTCACGTTTGATGTTTTTCAAATTTTAATCTAAAGTACAGATACTTCCTGGAGCGGATCCACCGCTGGCACACTTTCAGTAAGACGTTAATATGGAAACTTAATGTGTGTGAGCAATAGAAGGCAAAAGTCCAAGACAGAAAAAGATATGCATTTTTTCCCCAAGATTTTAAAATCCTTTGATTTTCATCCATGATTCATCGTATTAATATATGAAGAAACATCCGATTGTGCTTTTATGTTTGAGTTCTTTGGGCTTTTTTTTTTTGACAACCTTTTATCAAATCTACATCAAACCAGAGTTAAGTGCAGCATCAAGTTTAAAATGGGTAAGTCGTGTCAGCGAGTAGCTGACATTTTTTACTGAATGTTGTTCGGGGCTTTCACTGTGTTTGGTGGCAGAGGAGTGCTCTACTTGTCATCGGGGGGGTGTTCATGTTGTGCTCACAGCAGTTTCCAAAGAGAGTGTGCTTTGCTGAGTGAATGCATCCTTACGTTGGCACGCTTTCCTGAATAATGTGTTTGTTACTCCTCAAACTGATTTTGAGTGCTTGTTTTACAAATACACACACACACTGTCTAGTACAGCTATCTTTACGGGGACATGGATTAGCTTTCATTCATTTCTAGAGCCTACCCCTTAACCAACCTAACAGGTACATACCTAACCCTAAATCTAACCAAACCTACACTTACCTGCATCTCCTGTTTCTAGTCTCTAGAGAATAGCAGAAACTACTTGTGTGGAGACCATTTTTAGTCTGGTAAAAACCAGCCCCTTGTTCTTCACTTTGCTTCGTATAGAGGGTCTGGACTCTTGGCTATTGAGAAGCGATTGCTTGCTGGAGGAGTGGCCTTTGTTGAAGTTTAAAACAATTGGATTGGTTGGCCGCGATGTATGTGTGCGCCAGCTCCTCTGTGAAGGCTAAGCTAAGAAGCTAACCGGAAACTCTGTGCGCTGTAAACAACCCTACTGAGAGGAGAGAAGTACGGAGCTGAACGAGACGGTTGTAAATAATGCTGCAGGCTTTGTCAGACAAATTTAATTTAATTTGGAAGCTTTATCAACACAAACTGGGTTCATTCACTTCCTCCACTGCCACTGCTAAACTACAAGCAGACGCTGCGCAGAAAATCGACGTTGTCGTTCAAAACTCCTCATTCTGTTTGCTGATTGGCCCAGGTAAAAATTCTGCCAAAGAAATCCCTGTTTATGGGAGAAAGCACAGACGGAGCAGTGAAGTGAAACTAGAATTGAGCGGAACTGCATAGGAAGGCAAGGGCCAGGCTAGACAATTTTCGGCATATATACTTACTTATGGGGACCTAAACCCAGTCCCCATGGGGGGAAATGCTGTTAGTGGTTCAGGACTAAAGGTGTGAATTAAGTTTATGTTAGCAGAACAACTAAGAAATTGAGAACTGTACCTGAGAGTACGTGATGTTCCAGCAAGGACCAGATTTTCTCAGCAGCCCTTTAAAGCCCAGGAGCTCATCAACTGGATCATCTGCAGCTGCTGCCAATGGTCTGCCAGTCAGGGAGCTGTAGGTACAGAAAACATTAAATCCTACAAGTCCCATCTCATTCAGACATATAACAGCTTCTTTAACTTTGACACACATCTTATGATTAAATAATGGCTATTTTAGGGAATAAATTACACTGTGAAATAAGGTTGTATATCAATAAGCACATTTTTTTAAAAGACGAAGGAACGTTTTTCATAATATTGAGCTTAGAATTTTCCATGCATTATTTCACAATGACATTACCACATTATATATTAGTTTGTTACTTATTCATAATTATCCATATTTCATACTGTTTTATTAATTTATTTAATTATGTTCCATAGTTTTGAAACTCTTGCCTTTATGAAAAAAAACTTTATTATACAACACAATGACAAAGCCGTGGTTCTTCAATGACTTGAGAGCATTTCAATTTGTTATATTTATAAGAAAAAAAAAGGAAAACAGGGGCTGTGTTTGGTGAGCTGATTATTTTTTTGTCTGTTGATCCAGCTCTAAATCCAGTTGACATTTGGATTTGTAGTTTTGTGTCTTTCCTCTCATTTTTTAAGTCAAACTTTCATTTAACTAAGCAATATGAAACTTGACATTTTAAAATCCCTTTCATGAGTGTATCAATACCAAGACAGGCAACAGTGCAGAATGGTCATAGTTACACATATCAAGTGATCATATGTAAATACAGTATACATAAAAACAGAGGGTTAAAACAACAAATGCCTCCTTCTTTAACTCAGTTTAGGTTATCAACATGATGTCAAAAGGAACAGGCGGGTGGGGCGGGGGGTTTGGAGATTCAAAGATTTCTCAAATGAATGAGTCAAAGCAACACTCTGGGTATTTTTTTGATTAGGAAATGACAACATGATATAAAGCTCAAAATGTTGATTTTGCACACTATATCCCACCCCAAAAAAAAAAAATGTGGAAGCAACAACTTCCCATTATTTTTGGATGGATATAAGTCTGAAGGTAGGATTGTCATGAAAAGCAAAATTCACATTCATGAAACATTCTATTTTTTTCATTTAAATTCACCTTTTACTTCACTGAAAAATGCGTCACCATGGTTTAAAATGACGTTGTCTTGATGCTCAAATGGAAATTGAATAGTCGATTCATTTTTCTCTTCCTGTTTTTCATTTCTGGGTCGTGGGGGAGCTGGTGCTTACATCCGCAGCAATCATTGGGTGAGAGGCTGGGTTGCCTTAAAAATACTCTTAGGCTACATTCAAACGGCAGGCAAAAGGGTATTAATGCCCCTGCTCATTTCAAAAATAAATTGTCAATTATTTGGAAAAGGAAGTTGGTGGCTAACTAGACAGAATCAGATTTCCTAATTGATGCACTTGTGTTTTCAAAAGAACATGTCATTTAGGACTTTGTATATCAATGATCAGAATTGCAGCACAAAACGTTATTTCTGTGGCAGCAGAATTTATTGTTATTGAAGTGAAGCCCCCCATTGAGGGAATTTTATTGTCATTTTAAATCAGCTTAGAGCTGTTCATGGGTTCAGCGTTTAAAACACCCCTTTGCTTGTTGAGAAATCACTTCTGTGCTGCCTCAAGTGGATTATTGCTTTTCAAGGTTACCAGTGATAATGCAGAGAAGACTTGAGTCGAACGCATTTTGCTTTTAATTAAAAAGCATGAATTGGATTTTTTCACTAATTTAAAAAAAGTTTTATTTGACCTTGTTTTTAAATGGTCCAATCATGGTACAAAACTCAACACATGCAATGGAAAAAGGCTTCTTGACTATGTTTTGATTTGTTAGTAACTGTTTTTTTTTATGTTTTAAACTCAACTATGAACCTTGGGGAGAATTATTGAGTATCGGATTTGATACAAGGTAAAAAATATCTGGTTTGCTTTTGATTGGAAAGGGGAAAACAAAGAATGTTTTGTAATACAAAGCCTCTCACTTTCACAGCTCCAGGTTTCCCCAACAACTCGGCTGCTGTGGTGTAAACGCCACTGTCAGTTTCCCAGTTTGTTCCCATTTAGTACGGCAGATACTTTACTCTCCCTATCATCCATCTTTCCTCCAATTTATTCTTCTCCCGCAGCCTTCTGGATTACTCCTTTTTCTTTTCCGGTATACACAACTTCACACCTTTATTATTAATTTTTTTGGCCCTTCTCCTTTCTCATATTACTGTTTTTGGTCTTGATTTAGGCCACATTAAAAAGGTTTTCATGCAGTAATTGAGATGTGACTTCTATCCTCAGCAGAGCTCAGTCAAACACAATCCAGTCGACTGCTTCCCCTGCCTTTACTGAAACAAACCCGCGGGAAGGAAGATAAAAGAGCGAATCAGTTCCAGATATATTCAGATCTGTGTGAACACGCAATGGAGAGCAGCTGGAAAAAGAGATGAAAAATAAATAATAAATGAAGACATCTTCAAACCTCCCCAAAGAGAAAAAAAAAGCAAGAGTGGAGTTGGAGAAAGGGGAGAGGAGGAATGACGCGCATCCATCCATCTCGTGATGTGAAGGAAAACAGACCCTAAAATAAAGTAGGTTTGTGTGGTCAAAATATATTTTTTTAAGAGTTTATGAAAAAGCAACTTCTAAAACCATGAAGACATGAAAGAAAGATCACAGTTTTGTCACAAATAATGCAAAAATGAAGGGAAGAAAAGAGTTGGATAATTCACATCAGCCATCTACTGCCATCTCAGTTCACAGAATCCAGAGAATTTGTTGATAATGTTCTGGTACCAAACGTATCAGGACAAATGGAGATGTTCTTTCTTCTGCACACTGATGAGTCAGAGTTTAGACAGTCCTAGAAAATATTAAGCACGGAACAAATTAATAAAAAAACTAATTAATTAAGAGCTGTGCTGGTCGTATAATGCTACTGAAGGAATGGAGACACAAAAGAAATAACTTAAATACTTAAATAATAATAATAATAATAAATCAAGGAGACAAAGCTAACAAGGTGAAGATGACAATGATCCATGTTCATGATAAAAAGTGAGGACTGATTGACAGACAGATAAATTAAGTTTCATAGGAGTCTACCCGGTTCACAAAGGAGACATGTATGAATACCAGCTGAGTTGCAATTAGCAAATAAAACCTGGTGTGACAGAGTAAAAGGGCAGGATTAACTATCAAAACACAAAAGAAGGAAGTCAGATAAAACCCTACATCCACAAAACAACAAGAAACAAACACATGCACACAAAATGTCTTTAGTTACATTTATAAATGAATACTGGAAATGCTCAGAGGGACGTGCAGAAAGTGATCGGAATATTTTCCCTCGAATTAAAATCATAGCAGAATTTGGCAAGTTTGCAAATTATTTCACCTAAAATTTTAGAAGAAGCATTTTAAAGTTTGATTTTTATGATATAAATAACCTTCGGGGGTAGCCTGATGTTGATATTTTGCAGCTCCACCTAACTTTTCCAACAACTCCGGTTGGGTAATAAATTTTGCAGTACCTCCTATGGTGCGCTGTCTGTCAGGGCTCCTCGCAACACTTATGTTCTACACAATTGTCTAAAACACTGAGCATTACTTAAAACAAAAAACAATAAGAGAAACAGCAAGAAAACAAGAGCAAGAACACTTTGAACAAAACTTACTCCTTGCATTACTTCATAAAGCCTTTTTAAATAAGAAAACAGGTAGTGCTCCACTGCAGCACATACAGACTGCTACTTTTGCTGTCCTCACACAAAACCATTGAATTTAATCCAACTGTCTGTGTAATGTGAAATGGACAAACATGTAAAAGCTGTTGCATCATTGTGCTAGGTTTTACTTAAAAACTCAACACAAACAAACAAAAACAATAAAGCACATGATTAAAATTAAATCATATTTTTTATTCATTTGTAATATGTATGAACTCAACAATTACTTTAAATATATATTAAGTTCATGTGCTCAAATAGCTAAAGGGATGAGGTGTTACCTTAAAGTAACCATCACAAGTTCAACACCCACTACGGACCGGGCGATAACATAAAAAGGATATTTACTCTCCTGAGTGTGGCAGTGAAAATGAAATGGAGAAGTCTGTTAGAAGAGCAGCACAGTGAAGTTCAGGATTGCAACACACTTTTTTTTGTTCCTTACTAAAAAGTGAGCAGATGAGAAACAGAAAGCCTGCTATACTGATGTCCCTTTAAAGATCTCTGCTCGTGGAGCAGCGTCTCTCAGGGGCCTGTGGCTTATAAACGAGCTGTCACTGCAGAGGGTCATCTCCACCAGGAAATCTCTCCGGCAAAGACCCTCTGAAATGCCGGTGGAGACAAGCACAAGAACTTGTGAATAGATTCTGGATCCGCTGGAGGGATAAGTGGAATAGCACAGGACAATCATTTCAGAGACATTGCGCTGTCAAAAGATAGTAAAACACAAGGAAGCCAATGTTTCTGGTTACTTTAAACTTTCCAAAGTAGAATTTAAGAAAATAGAGTTTTGTGTGGTTGAGGGGAAGAAGCCACTTTATGGGACTTCAAATACAAAAGTGAATACAAAATGTGTGACATCATCATCGTAAATAGTAAAATAAGATTATATTATATTTTGTTTTATGGCTTACATGGACTTTCTTTTTTTTCTGTTTTATAATAATCACAGTTTTTTGATGTGTAAGCTTTGCAAAAAAAAAAACTTTTTGATGAATGATAAATGAGCAAAGTACTTTAGTTTGACTGACGTTTTGGTTTGAGTGTGTTTTTTGAAGAAAATGTTTAACTCCTACTCCCTTTCAATATGACATGCTAAATGAAACCCCACGTATTGTTTGTGCCACGCAAATCCAAACTTCATAATACAGAGAAGCAAAAATATATCAGGATCCATGTTTCATGTTTCTTTGTTTAGTAGTTTGTTGTGTTTTACGATTCATTTTATTTCCTTTTTGGTTATAATGTATTGTTATATCATTTGTGTTTTCATTTTTTTTTCTTCCTTTTACTTTCCTTTGTGCCATCGGTTGCTTCTCCTCAGTTTGGTCCTGCTTCCTCAGCCATTTCTGCCACTTCCAACCACACCTGCATCTTTAATTTATTACAGCTGCACCAACTCTACACATTAGCCCAATGTCCGTATATCTTGTCAGCTTTTCCTCTCATCAATCAGGCATTACGTAATCCAAATGCTATCTGGTCCTCCTCGTGTTGGCTCAAGCTTTCCTGTGTCTCTTATGTTCTTCTCAAGTTTTTGTAAGTTTACTTCTATAATAGATTTTTTGTTATTTGATAAAATACGTATATTGTTTGAGGTTCTCACAGTGTGTATGCATTCTGGGTAATTTTCCACAATCCTAGTCAACAAATAGCTTTTCTTTCCTATAAGTTTGGAAATATTTAAATAGAACAGAAAAGAAAACATTTAGGAAACTTTTAATATTAGCTTTAACATGTGAAAAATGTTTTTAAAATATATTTGGGTAGTTAGGGTGACTGATCTTTTCAAGAGGGCCAAGGACCAAATTGGATTGGCTGTCTATTAAGACAACTGCAGTCTTATAAATGACAAAGCTGTTCATTTAAATGCTATTTTATAAAGATAACATTTTTTGTCAGTTTCATGTTACACAGTTATTAACGTAAAATGTGATGGTAACTGGGAAATCAAAATACTTTTGTTATTATTATGTGAAACAGATTGCAATGTAAAAGTATAAAAGTAGTGTTTACACAAACTGCTGTAAAAGGTTTTGGGAGTAGAGTTGTTTTAAGTTGGCAGCAATCTATTTTGTTCTTTGTCATTTTTAGATTAACAAGTAACTCATCAAGCCTGTTAGAAATAAACTCTCTTTCTTTAACCTCCTAAGACCTGGTGTCACATATGTGGACAAAAATGCATTGCAATGCAAGAGTTCTGGTCTTAGTAGGTTAAACTAAGTGCATTCCAAAAAATATAAGATAAGATATTGCTAATATGAATCTTTAATCATTTTTATTTTTATCAAATATTTCACACCTTTAAAAGAATCTGTAAGCTTATCCCTTCTGGTTTTCCTCATTTTTAACATTTAGCCCAAGAAACTGCAGTTTGCTTGTTGTTTGGCCCTTTAGGCAAGATTACAATTCTCTTAACCTTCCCACAAAGTCCCACTTCAGAATATCTGAACTATCACTTACAGGATTTTAAAAATAAACACAAAGCCCGAACATGTTGACATAAATGACATGGTATATGTATAAAATCCTGTTATGGCTACCATACAAAGATAAGCGCACCCTGAACTAAAAATGTTCTTTTTTTGTGTTAAAATAATTTGTATGTGTAAACATACAGTATATGTAAATCTCCACAATAGTGCTGAAAGAAAAACTAATAAAAAATTTCTAATCCTTGTAGCTATACCATGGATGCACTCCAGTTCCCTATTCAAGACTTGTCAGGTGGTAATAATTGTTGATAGATGTACTTGGAACATGCTCTTGATTTTTAAATTCAAGGTTTTTACAGCATTTAAGCCGACAGCCAGTGTAAGCATTTTTTTTTCCTTTTATCCAAAGACTCGGGTTAAGACCCTGTGAGAAAGATAATAAGCAAATTGGAACTCCAGTCATGTGTAAAAGCACCACAGGTAGGAAGCTCTTGACTGATGTATTTGAAAATCATTTATAGTAAGCCTGCCTGGATCAGACAAAAGATGGCACCCACGGGTGGACTGGTTCCCAACAGGTTTTAAACAACTGCTACCAACCGATCACAAATGCAACATGTCACACATTTGTGTGCTAAATATAATGTTTTATTTTATTTTATTTTATTTTGGTAATCCAAGTTGTGAAGCTAATATATAAAGATCAAATCAAACACATTGTTTTGTCAATTGAAATTATTGAAATTTTTTGAGTTGGTCGATTACAACATTTTGCAGATCATGTATGGAGCTCATAAAGGTATATTACCTTTGAACATCCAATCAAGTTTTGTTAAGAGACAGAGTTTCTACAATTTAAAAGGGATAGAGGTGTTTATAAAACCTAAAATTCAAACTAGTTTGAAGGAACGATGTACCTCAGTGCAAGGAATAAAATAGTGGAATAATCTGGAGAATGATGTCAAAAGAGCAGGATCATTGTATAGGTTTAAGAGAATGGTAAAATATGGTTTGTTGAAGAAATATGTGTATCCTTTAAAATTGTCAGAGAAATATTTGATGTTTATTTTTTTATGTTTTTCTTTTGATTAATATTAGAATTTTTTTTTTAAAGGCACAGATATTATAAGATTTTTTTTCTTCTTTCTGCTGCCTTTCATTTTATTTTATTGGTTATTTATATATTTTTTGTACATAAAATTGACATTGTTTTTTTTATATGAAATGAATAAACTGAATAAATAAAGACAAAAATGCCTTTAAAGTATTCATTTTTGATGACATTGCCAAAACCTTTTATTGTTGTTTCTGTCTCTTGTGAAAAGTTAACAATGTGCAAAAAAAAAAAAAGGTTTTGTCTAGACACCAAACTTAAAAGACAACAGTCTCAGATTTAATATAATTCACCTTCTGGGAAATAACTCCAATGAAATCAATGAACAAAGAAAAATAAACCGTTGTCATCTGTTCTTTTACAAAAACAACCAAATTAGGTTTCAGAAACCGATGTTGTTTTCTTAGTTGCACTAAATAAATTGATTACCTAAAAAAATTATCTGCACAACCTGTGTAATCACTTGTTCCTGAGGTAATTTTTTATGATTTGGGGTTTGTATTTATTTGTTCTGATGTAACCAGATTAGTTACTTTGTGAAACCCGATTTCTTAAATGTTAATGAGAAAATGAAACCTTGTTAGCAGCTTGAGCTTTGCTAAAGAAATTTAATTTCTTTGCCATTTACTATAAAAGGAGACAAACAAATTAGAATGACAACAAGGCATTAGGGCATATGTTTTTTGCATTTTTGTGACTCAAGCTTCAACTAAAAAATATATTTTGAAGACATGTCTAAATGAAATATTAGCACTTTGGAAAGGGAGCTAAAAGTTAATCTGAAATATGATTTTTTCAAAGATTTTTCCAAATGGTTTAACTTGGGTATTTTTTTCCTTATGTAAGATTTTTTTTACCTCAAATGGTTTTAACATTTTAAAGAAGTTAATTTCAAAGGAGTGTACCAAAAATGCCAATGCATTTGCAAGGTATTTACTATGTAAAAGGCAATTATTTACCCCAATAAATTATATCCCACCACTGCACAAACACCCATATTTCTTCCAGCTTTTGTCACTGTAGGTTAAAAAACAACAACAAAACAAGCAAACAAAAAACAGCCTAACTATGTAAGCAAGTAAATAAAAGTATATATTACTACAGATGAGATATGATGAATAATGAAGTCACAGGAAAAAGAAGGGATTTATGCACAAACAGGCACCTCCCCACCAGTGGGGATGAAAACCCTATAGGTTTGTGTTTGTCAATTGTCATAAAACATTTTAAGCAAAAATAGCCTAAAAGAGCTCATATTGTCTATTCTATAGCTAAGTTTTATTTTTCTTTTCACCACCTGAAGCTTGAAGTGTTGGAAAACATGTATGCATCTCTGTACTGTCAACAGCTCAGTGCTGTAATCAAAGGTGAGAGACGACGTGAGAAGACATCCTCAGAGGAAAGCATTCCTTTGGCTTTTGGAAGGGAAAATAAAACAGAGATAATAGTGAGGAGTTTTAGCTCTTTTTAGTTTCAGAGCCACAGTGAGACAAATATAATATTTTATCACTGAAATTACTCAGACATCAATTCTGAGTTTCACATTGCCGGGCAGAACACGGTAAAATAAAAAAAAATAAAAAAAGGAATCACTCAAATTAATTTGATTTGATGCATAACTTCGACATTTATGTCAAATAAGAACGAGGACTATATTATTTTCATTTTACGACAAAGTCAAATGTTACTGGTGAAAAAGGTTGTTGAGTTCATAAGGTGTTCCTGCAGATCTTAAACGTTGTGGGTTAGTTTGCCTTTCACCAAAAAAAGGAGAGAATAAAATTAGGCTATCAGAGGGAAACTTACAGACAAAAGAACAAACTCTAAAACTATGGGCAATATATATCAGGAGAATGGCAACGTTAGAAAGACCCAGGAGTCCTTAGCCACTGAAGGTAACCCTAATGTACTTTTTAAAATATCAATTTGCTCCTCATTGTCCTCTTGGCGTCTCCCATGTTCATCACTTAATCATGACTATAATTTGGTTCTTGTCAGTTTGTACAATAAAATGTCCTTTTAGGATCAGAAAAAAAATGGTGCAACTTGTGTGGATAAAATTCTGAAGCCTGGATTCACTAATAAAACACAGCTGCTGTTAGCTGCTCTGTTTGTACTCTTTCATTAGTTTTCCTTATTTACTCCATTATAGCTTCATTGACCAATACTGCATTCTTAGGTTTTACTTAATAAATTGAAAATAGGATCCTTCTAGACAGGGTGCATGCTGTGCACTTCCCCCCTGTGGGGAGTGTCGGACCACCACCTCCTTGCCCTCAGAGCAGCTGCACAAGCCAGGCTGAGTGTGAGGACATAAGAAGATGGATCCACAATAAGTTTCCCACAAAAACACTTGCAGTTCTGTTTGGTAAATATGGGTGTGAAGCATTGTCTGATGAATTCTGCACAAAACAATCGAACTGTTCACACTTTTGACAATTTAGTTGTAGCTGCACTATTGTCTGGCATTCGATACTAGAAGAAAGGATTATTAGTATTTTTCCTGACATCCGTTTCCCTTTTTTTCATTTCTTTTTTTTATTTTTTGTAAAGGCAGGAGTGCAGCAGGTTGTTGAACTTTCTCAAGTGATATTAAGTGTCAAAATCTGACATTTTTCGTAATTTCTTGGTGTTTTTTTTTTTTACTTTTTTCTTGCATATTCTTTCTGATGTTTACTTTATATATTTTCTTTTTTATATTTTCCAGTTTTTCATCACCACTAATGATTTTCTTCAGTCAGTCGCAGCTCCTCGGTCTTACAATGCCCACCTACACCTGTTCCCTGTTATCATTATGCATCTCCATTCATTTCATCTCAGGTATTGCCCTCATTCAGCAGTCATCAACTGGTATGTTTAATATATTTTTAGTTATTTTGCATTTTTGCAGCCATGTCAGCCCTTTTCTTTAGTCAGTAAAACTTTAGCCCTAGTTCCTTCTGTGGTTTGCATTATAGAATATAGTCGTAATATTCAAAAGGACTAAATATGTAATTTTTAACATGTAATTGTTATTAAAATGTAATTGTGAACCATTAAATACACTGATACACTATAACAGCTGTTCTGCACTCCACACCATTAACATGTGCTGATTTCCAGTTGGCTCCGTTTGACCCACAGTTTAAAACTATCTTGCAGATAAGCAGGAACTGACAGTGCTTAACAAGCCATGATTCTAAAAGTTTTCAAAGGTTGACAGAGTTTAAAATATTGAAGTATTTTAACCTAGCCTATAACCAAAAGGTGACTTGTAAGCTCCCCAATGTTTTCTTGATTTACAGCAGCACAAGGTCGATGTTAAAAAGCAGCATGAAACACAAAACCTCCTAAGACTTTTTTAAGCTGCTAAATACACTTTATGGAGTTAGACAGGTTCTTTGTCTACATTTTCGAGAATAAATGTTAGAGAAAACCTTTAGACCAGAACCTGGGTCCATGTTCAATATATTGTTATGCTGATGTTGTGTCGAGTTTTGTTCCCCAGTTGAGAAATTACTCCCCTTTAGCTTTGCTTTTTTTTTTTTTTTGATGCAATTATGTTTATAATAAAATGCTAGATGAAAAGCATATGATCTTTTTTGCATATAATAGCAGGAAAACACAGCCTCATAGCTGTAAAGGACCTATATTTACACAAGGGAACAGATCCAAACGGAACAAATCTGGACACAACACCAGTGTTTGTTAATATGCTGGTTTTACAGCATTCATTTGAGATCTGGGTGTTTTAAGCCATTTATGTACATGTTAAACACTAAAATAATACAGTTCAAGTTAAACAAATTCATATAAAATTGAATATTACAAGTTAATTATGATGTATAAAGAGTAGGCTAAGAACAGTTGGGGATGTTTTAATCTCCATTATATTTGTTTATCTTTTCTTTCTGAAAGGCAAAGTCGGATTAGTGAATTCCTGGAAAAATAAAATGTGTGCTTATTTGGTAAGCTGTAAATGCCAAAATTGACTGTTTAAAAATAAATGAACTAAAGTAAAACTATTTATTAAGATTTTGGGGGAAACATTAATCAATGGAAAATAAAACTAGTTATCAGTGGCAGCCCTAAAACCCATGAACACAAACAACCCACCTGAATGAAGTATTGAATTGTTGCTGCACTTAAGGTGTTTTTGTTGACTTAAGGTTAATTGGCTTTATTGGCTTTATTGGCTCCTTAACAGCTGCTGCTCAAATTAGAATCAAACTAGTCCCTACCTGCACATAAAGCAATTTCAGTGTATCATGTTGAATATACTTTTATTTAGAATTAATTGAATCCTGCTAGATATCAAAAACTGTTAGACCTAAGGTTTTACTGCTGGCAACAAACTGATTTATCTCCAGGTTTGCCTCTATGCAGAACAATCACTTTAGACATTAATGTCTGCATAATAGTATGTAACAAAATAAAATAAAATAAAAAACACATATAGGTAAATCCATAAGATAAGTATTTTATTTAAAACACAATTGTCCACATCAGTCAACAAACAGTTTGACATAAAACAATTGATCTTGTGAACCAACTGCTAATAAATCACTCATTCACAATGTAAGCAATCAGCATGATCCTTTCTTGTACACCTGTACAGCTACTGTATCTATGGTTGCAAATGTGCTTGCAGCTACAGAATTGTTCACAATGATGTTAAAAGTTACATTTTTTTATCCTGTTTTGTTTATCTACGCAAATAAACAAGTAAAAAGTAACATTTTGGAATGGCTGTCGTAATGATTATTTACACTAAAATGTAAATTGTTTTTCCAATAAAATTTATGAGCCTTGTACTGTATTTGTTTTGTATACAACGTTTACTTTTATTGCTTATCGATTATCCATCTGCAGTTTCCTTGTTTGCAACATTTACATAAAAGTACAAAAGCACACACAAACACAAAATTACATTCTGTTTACGGCACTGTATTAACTTGTGTTGTTGTAGCCCAGGGGCGTTTTTAGGCTCTTGAAACATCAGGGGCTTTAGCCCAGACCTCCTCATCTTCCGCTTCCCTCTTTAAAA
>JARVJO010000266.1:0-14116 GCA_031762555.1 Cynodonichthys magdalenae
ATTATTCATTTCCTTTTTGCGAAATTTTAAAAATTCGCTCTAAATTCGAATTAAATTGGATGGAAACACGGCTTCTGACTCCGGCACTTTTTGAAACCAGGTTCCAGAGTGGAACTTTTCTGTGACACCCCCGCGGAGGTGAGAAGCACCCCGCAGCTGTGAAAGCGCGCATGCTTAAACAGCCGGCACACAGCAAAAGCTTCTTCTAAAATAGCAACAATTACAATAAATTACAGACAACAGAGTGTTTTTTATTGTTACTCACCCTTCGCAGCTTATAGGAGCAAAACACAAAGGCTGCGAAGGAACTTTAGTTTATTCACCAGGTGCGGATGTAACTGTGATCATGAAGCCACTGCATGATCAGTGCCTGAGTGAGACTGGCAACAGAGTTGCCAGATAAAAAAAAATATGATTTTCTTACCCCTCTTTTTCTGTGAACATTTTCACCAAACACAACACACACCTTATTCTACAACACCTTTACTCAGCATATATGACCGAGTGAGTCATATGTAGAGAAAATCTACTGTTTTGACTCAAAATATGATAGTTTTAAAGGAACGATAAAACACTTTACTATTTCCCATTTGGCAACCCTGCACGGTACATTACTGCAGTGGTTCCGTGTAAACGGGTGCTTTTTTTGTGTATTCACTCCAGTAAACATTAGCATTTTCAGAGACTGGTCTCATGTAAACAGGGTTTAAGGAATTAGTAGGCCTCTGCAGACATGGATGGCAAACCAAGAAGGTAAATCATCTATTTGAATCAGCTGTGTTGAAGCAGGGACAAATCTAAAGCTTGCAGGAGACCGGCCTTGAGGACCGGAGTTGGACATGCCTGGTTTAGAGTTTTAACAAAATTTCCCTTGCATTATGTTGAGACACTTGTGGTCAGTTAGTTTCCTCACCATTGTTTGCCTTCAGTCATTCTGGCTTTCACTCCTCTCCCACACCTGCACTCCATCTGCTCATCAGCCCAGGTGTTTCCACTCAGTAATTATTTCTCCCAGGCTCCCTTCCTCATCCCTCTTCAATGTTCCACTATCCTATTTGCCACACGCTCCCTTGTTCCTTTTAGTTTGCCCCTGAGTTTATGGTTTAGTTGTGCTGTTTGCTGCCTTGTCAGCACATTTCTTTTATTAAAGAGTTTATCCACTTACTCCTGCTGCCACATGTCGGCATCTTCGGCCCTCTTATCTGTCACTAAAGCTGACAAAATACACGTAGCAAACAATGCTGGTCTTTAAGAAGTCTTGTGCCTTGGAAGCTATTTCTGTAATTGAGAGAGGGTTTTCCTTTAAATGCATTCATAATATCAAGTTGGAAGCCAACATTTAAAGGTCTTTGTGAATTAGAGCGATGCACAAAACTCTAAATTGTGCTACCAAAATTTGCACAAACCATTGGTGAGTGTGGGCATTAGTCTACATAGATAATTTCAAAGGATAGCTTAGTTACTTGTTTTAATCAGTTTTTTATTATTGGAAATTCATTCTTATGCATAAAATTGCAATATAGTGGGTACAGGCAGGTGAATCAAACGCAATGTGTAGTTAACTCAACAAATTAAAAAAGTCAACAAATAAAATCCCTTTAAAAATGAATCCCTTCATTTAGTCCTACCCATGCACAGCCCCAGGTCTGCACACTGTATCCTTACACTTGGCATAAAAGGAAAGTACACTTTAATAAACATAAATGCACCTGAGAAATTATGTATTTTGAAATGTATGGAGGAAAATACCCAGTGTTTTGAAATTTCCTAGTAAACTGGGTGTCTTATTTTGTCCAGTTTTATGCATGACATGAGGTAATATATTGTATAACTAATATTTGTAAGTGGGAGGGGCAGCGTCCCTCCACCTGATTAAAATTGCCCACCTCGCCAGCAGGGAACAGAACAATAACACCCATCTTTTGGAGGAAAGTAAGGCTGCGTTCCAGTTCGGAATTTGAAATTCTGCAGCCGGACTGACGTCAGTTTCGAGCTGAAACCGTTCCAGTTTCAAATGTTGGAAAAAGCGTTTCTATTTTTTTGCTCTGCAACCATAACACTTACAATAATAGTGCTCTACAAGGCATTTTATGTGTACAAACAGTTTTAAAACATATATTTTAATAATCACTTTAAAGTACTACAAATATGTCTGACCTAATTTAAAATAACACAGAACTGCTAAAAAACATAAAAGTAAAGAATTTCATGTGTGTGGCAGCCCTGTTGAAATGATGACGTAAAGCATGCTCAGGCTGCTGGGGTATGGTCTGGTTGCGCCGACCTCTCGACTCAAAACTACAACTTAAAGGAGCGTTCCCGTTAAAAAATAGAACTCGGAGGTTTGAAACTATGACCTCTGAGGACAACTGGTACTCAGCATAAAGACACTTCGTCCCTGTTGATACCAAAAAGTGTCAGTAGGGGGGATAGGTTCTAGGGTAACACTGAAGATATTGGACAGGGTATGAAAAACCTCTGACCAGAACTGACCAAGGCTGGGACAAAAACAAAACATATGAATCAGTGAGGCCTTGGTAGTTTTGCATTTGCCAGTATAAAAAGTATATAATGATATGAGAATAAATACAAGGCAGTTTGGTTTTAGAGAAGTGGACTGTGAAACCACTAGAAACTGAATTAGACAATGACGTGCGCACTATGATGTGTTGAAAAGTTTAAGTATAGAAGCTCACGTTTTGTCCCTGATGGTAAAATTCAAGTCCTCCTCCCATAATTAATTGATTGATTGATTGAGACTTTATTCATTTAAAAACAAAACAAATTCTAAATTCAATTAAAAAAAAACAAATCACAATTACAATGAAATACAGCAGAAAAAGAAAAAAATATATCTGCAAACCTTTTTTAAAATAAATAAATTCAAGCAATAATAGTCTTCAAATAACAAAAGCAACAAAAATGTTTTGAGTATGAATGAGAAGGTCCCTGTCAAGATTAACATAGCTCAGGTGTTTTTATACGATTTTATACAGTACTTTTTAAAATTCTGAAGCTTTCAGTTATTTTTTTAACTTCTTTTTGGATCTTTTGGTCTCTCACAACCAAAGCTGATCTTTTGAATGTGAACCATTCCTCCCAGCTCTGTGTGTTGCTCCGATGATGAGTGCTGCTTATGGTGTTTTCTCTTAAAAAGAGGCTTTACACTGCATTACTTTTGCATCAAATCATATCACAAACTGGGAATGCTTAACATACTATATTCAGAAACATGTGATTAACATTTTTCAAAGTGATATCCCTCTGACTGCTATGTACTGCAGGTAAGACACTGACCAGTCATACTCCAGCGAAACCTATTTTAAAAACGAGGATTCATTCACTTTTAGCATCAATTGTCCAATATTTGTAGCATGTTTTAATCCAAATCTTTAACGCTGGCTTTAAATACATTTTAAGACCTACATACAGGAAGAAATTGTGGTGAATTGAGGGCAGATTTTTATACAAAAGGCTCATACTGTAAGAGGCCCAGTAACAGTCAAAGCTTCTTGTGAATTCTGATGTAATACAAGCTTTTACCTTGCACACTCTAATTTTAGATAGCAGCTTCATCTAAGTGCCTGAAATGAAAATGTAAAAGGCTTTAAATGGGGAAAAAAATGCTGGGAAGGAGGCATGAGGGATTAGAGTGACTTTAAATCTGATTACAGTGAAGGAAGATCACAACATTGCTTGCTGCAAACTTTTTTTTCTCACATATACTTTTTTATTTCCATCATACATGAAGGTTCTTACAGTTAAATTAATCTTTGAGGGTTTTCCCATCTGCAGATTTTGTAGAATTGAACATTTTTTTTCATTTAGTGTAGGACATCCCCATGAAGAGTCCTAAATGTCACCAGTTGTCATTCTTTTCTTTTATGTAAACAAATGCATCATGTTGTTTTGTTGGCTTTCCAGTATGCTGTAATATATATATATAATGCTAGTGAAACACTCATCGTTTCTGTAGGGCCAAACAGCTGCCAGGATTCATATTTTAGGAGGGTGTGGACCCAAATGTAGGTCTAGCAAGCAAAAGTCATTAATACATGCCCTAAAAAAATCATAAAATCTGGTGTGGTAATCAGAAATTAAGAACAATTGTGAATGGAAGCCAGAAAAAAAGACAACCAAAATAATTTGGCTTTACAAAACAAAACTAGAAGCGAACCTTTTATCATCTATCAACTGCGTCCCTAATTCTAAAAACAGAAAATTCAGTCAAACACAAAAAACAAGAAAAAAAAATAAAGAAAAGAAAAACAGAACACAGTGATTTTCAGTTAAAGCCATATTTAATTTACTATGGAACATATAAAAACATCCAATGTTTATAGTCCGAAATTGTATATTTTATAAATTAAATACATTTAAATTTAATGGCAGCAACAGATCTAAAGAAAGAAGAGACAGGAGGAACAAAAGACTGCAAAAGGAAGGAGGGTGAAAAAGAAACAGCTCAAGGAGCATTTAGTAACAAATTAAGTTAAATGGCAACAGTTCAGTAAGAGGACTGGGAATAAAAGAATATTTTCGATGTTGAGTCTCTCATAGCCTGTCCAGGGTGTACCCCGCCACTTGACCTGGGACTGCTGGACACAGGCACCAGTGACCTGGAAAGGAAGAAGGGAGTAAAGATGATGGATGAATCTCTCAAAGGTAAAAATAGACAGAGGTTCAACAGTATGTGTCTAAAAGTGGAACAATTTCAGAACAATGTTCTTCATTGAAAATTGTTAAAAACAGGTCTGATTCTGCTATGAGCATCACTGTGTGGCCAGACTGACACACATCGTTGTTGTTAAACAACGTTTTACCCACAAATGTTGGTTCAAGCTCTATCATACAAAGAAGAAGCTAGCAGCATTAAGAAACACTGCCATTGTCTCTGGACCAAAGTTTATTTAAAATGGTTAGAAAACTGTTCTGTGGTAAGAATAATCACAATTTGAATTTATTTTGATAACCACAGACGTCATTTCCCTCCCACCCAGCAGGACCACCCAGCCTGTTATTTGAGCACATTTCCAGCCAGCCTCTCTGATGGTATGGGGTGTGTTAGTGACTATGGCATGGGAAGCCTTCACATCTGGAAGACCACCATCAATGCAACAATGTTTCTAGAGCTTTTAGAACAACCTTGCCTTGTCAACCAGACACATTTTGTTGTATTTACATCTTACACAATGTCCCAACTTTTTACAAATTGGAGTTTTTATGTTTGCAAATTGCAAACATAAAATAATTGCAAGATTCTTTCACGTCACTTTTGGTAAACCAAATTATATCTGTGGTCATTTGCATACAAAGTGGGTATCTAATTTCACACGGTTGCTCAAGAGGCAGGTGGAGATTCATTCCGTGGTAAACTAGATTAAAATGAGCTGTCTAATTCTGATTCGATCCCCCAGGTGACTGTACCAGTCAGGAGCACTGCCTAGCTGACTTTTAAAACTCCCTGTGATGGGAAAGCATTTGATTTTCAGATTAAACAGTGGATTTCAGGTATTTATAGGAGAAAATATGTCAGCATTTGAGCTTCAAATGTGTCATTTTGTAGTTATGGAGTGTCAAAATAAAGATAAGGTCACTTGTCTTGACTGTGTGTGACCTTGTCAAACATGATGTAAGTGTAATGTCTCAGACATTCTCCAAGGAAGGCTTCAGTAAAATCAAGCATTTTCTTACATTGTGCCGGTGCATTCCTGTTTGAAACCACTGTATCTATGACATTTCTGCTTTTTGAATGCATTTTGTTTGATGTGCACAACTTTAAAGGGGTGTTTGAGAAGAAAGGCCAGAGTTCAGGGTTCTTGTTAGAGTGTGGTCAGGGTGAGAGCTGGGGTCAGACGTTTATCTTCAAAAGACAGATAAACCTGAAGTTATTTGTGTGCAAAGGTCGCAAAATGATTTCCAAAGAGATGATGCAGTGCTTACATGTGATAGAATGGGACAAAGTTCAATTTTTTTAAATACATTATTGCTGTTTGTGTAACATAATTGTCATAGTTATGCAGTGTGAAGCACTCGGAGTAGCCTGATTGGATAGAAAGTCTCTATGTAAGTACAGTCTGTTTACCATTTACAACCTATATTTTTGGGTTATTTGTGAAAGTTGGGCATGCTAACGCATTGTGGCATTATCGCATTAATGCGTTAACACAGCCGTTCTTCATCTCTATTCACTGGGCAGCTAACACACACACACAAACTCAGTGGTCATGGCGGAGAGGCGGTATCTTGATCACTATTGGCTTTAGATGGCCTTCGTCATGCATCTCAACCAGTGAAAGCCTTTGTTGTTGAGCCGTTGCATGGCAACTCACAGCCGCTCTCATGAACCGGGCCAAGCTGCAGCCAGGGCAGAAACATGGCGGAAGTCACCAGATTCTTTAGGGTATTTTTTTTATTTAAAAACTTTTCCAGACGGCGGGCTTGAAAGAAGTAAAGTTCTCTGTAAGTGCTGCAACACTAAACTGTCTCACCACCAGAGCAGTTCGAGTCTGAATCAGAATCAGTTCATCAAAATGATTTGTTCAAAAGATTTGTTTATTGGATGGTTCACTTCATACAATTCATTAATGCAGTAAGCGAGTGGGTGACATAGTGCCACTTCCAGCAGAGTATTATGTGAACAAGAACCATTCCTCTATCCTCTGTGTGTGCAGGCAATGAGTGACAGAGCACAAATTGTCAGATTGTTTATTGAATGAATCTCTTCCGTGCCCTGATAGACTCCCCTCTCTGGTATCCCCGTGAGGAACAAACAGTTAGAATCACTCAGGTCAGAGTCAGAGTGTTTCATTCTCTTTGTGATACATGCGTGTAGTTCAGTGAACAAATCACAAGTCTCAGGCGTCAACAACAGTCCCTCCCTGCCTGCACATTAACGCAGCTTCATTTTTTAGATTCATGAGTGAGTCACAGAATGTATAAGTTCTACAAATCAGGTATTGAAGCGATTCTATTCAATTCGTTCCCTCGAGAGATTTGTTAATTTGAACAAATTCAAACAAATCGTTTGTGAATGACACAATATTATTATGGATTACTCGTGCTGCATCGGGTCTTTCTCTGCTCTTCCTTGCATCTTCTCATGTTGATCTTTATTTTGTAAGTTTTACCTCTGTTTTTTTGCTTTTATTTGTTCGAAAACAAAGTTTACTTTTATTTCCGAGTTTTTTTAGTTTGTCAGCATTCCTGAGCCCAAACCTCTACAAACAGTGACAATAATCTTTTTTTGAAGATGTTGGGTCACATTTAGAAAAACACCTCAGATCATTTTTAAAGAGACTGTTTTAGCAAAATTTCTAACTAGAGGTCTTCAAATTGTTAAATTAAACATGGTATCTCACAGGGCTACGACTATTCGAGACTAGTTCTGACTCAGCATTGCAAAAAATACAAAAAATCAAATTTTCTGTCTCACTAAACTCTGAATGGTTCCGATCAATCAATGTTTTCTGTCACAGAAGTGCTCCCATGTAGGTATTAAATACAGCTCTAGCATATTTGAGACAAGTTCAAGGCACCCGCTATAACTCTGTGACTATTTTAAGAGAAAATAAGTCACACATATTTATTGAGCATGCTCAAAACTCAAGTGACAAGACTGCGAGCGAGCCTCCACAACTCAGATAAGGTTATTAAGAACCCCTGAAGAGGTTTCGAGACATTTTGAAAACTCCCTCTGGATTGCTGTTTGCCAACTAGTTGCAGAGAAACTACCATTAGTGATTTTGAATTTTATTTTACAAAAATAATATTGGCAGTCAGTTCTAAGTAAAAGATAGTTTGCTCTGAAAAAATGACATGGCTTCTTTTATCTAAACTTAGGTTTAAAAGCTAAATTTTTTTCATTTTGTAATTTATTCATGCATAATTGTTCCCAGAGCAACTAAACTAATAAAACCCAGTCATTTACACTGATTATATTCTTATTGGAACTAATATTTGTCACACCCTTACATCATCTGTTCCTGGCCTTAATAATTAATAATTCATCATTTGCATTATGAGACCACAACAAACAGTGTTTTGCTTAGCATTATGATTTAAAATACAATTTATTTCAGGGACATTTATTCTAATGTGGTACTTCACTATAATTGTTTGATACCCTTTATTCAAGAAAATTTTGAATACACCCTGCAAAGACGACAAAGGCTTTTAAATGGATGGTAATAGGGTTCAATTAACTCCACGCTGCTAACTTCGAGCACCCCAGGTGTTTTTTTTTTTTTACTTTCCATTCCTGTACAGTTAATAAAAGGAAACAATGACACTCAAACTCATTTTGTTTCTTGAAAGATTCGGTTTAATAAAGCCCCAGCAGATGCTTCACTCTAAGCCTCCCATGCTCCTTTCTTTCCAACCTTCAGATGAGAGTTATGAGGTTCTATTGAAGCCGTGTGACAAGAGTTGCAATTAAAGAATGATTGATGCAATTCATAATGGTTGGTTGTCACTGTGGTTCATTGTTAAACTTGATGCTTCAAAGCCAGTTGGACTTAACGCCCTCTCCTTTGTGAGATGGAAATAGATCACTTCTGTTACAGTAAGTGTATCTTTTGTTCGAATGTCAGTTTAAGTGGCGGCCCTTGCGATGAGTCGGTGGCCTGTTTAATTTATAACGAGCTCTTTCTGACTTTTTTTGTTTTCCATTTTCATTTTTGCATTGTATCTATGTAGGTTTGTTTAAAACGCTGACACATCAGCACAAAAACACAGTGAGGAAACATTAGGAAAAAAATTAATCAGACATATTTTCTATGGAGCCTGTCCGGTGACATGGTAGAAAAAAAAATTATCACGTGGCCACGCTACGATAACTCGTTCCCATGCAACATAGCTAATTTTTGCATTCATTTCCATGCAGAGATGCTGATTGTTAACGTGGACAAGTTTGAATTAATTTCATTTTATTTTAAGCTAGGGATGAATTATAATGACATTCAAACAGGTCGCTGACAACATACACTGTCTGTATTCACGTAATACACTCAATTAGACATTGTTATGAGGGACTCGTACTTGAATGGCAGTATTTAAGTGAAAGATAAACCACATTCATCCATTTTGTATGACATGACTGAACGGAGTTTTGTAACATTCAGGAACACAGTAAAAAATCTGTTTCCTCACACTCGACTAGGGCGTTGAAAGTAATCTCAAAAATAGCCCATTAATCTTTGAACTATTAGGCTATACTTTTAGATTGAACCTCAAGCAGACTGCAGAAAATTATCTCGTGGCCACGTGATATTTTTTTTTCTACCATGTCACCGGACGGGCCCTGTTTTTTTCATCTTTTGGTTTAGAAAACAAATTTTAGGTGGATTATTGTATGATTAATTTCTGCTTTTTTATCATTTAAAGGCTTAGGGTTCTTTGAAGATTGTTGCCTTTAAAACCAGAATTTGAAACAGAGATCATTACATGAAGAGAAAGAGCTGAGTTACACGTTTTATACGTTATTATACGTTATTATACGTTTTTTTAGAAAACATGCTTTCCGGTCCGACATAAAGGTTCATATGTATCCTGAGATGCAATTTTCCAAAACAGATATTGTATAATGTTGCTTCTTTTTTAAATTATTATTACAACAATGTCTGCTCCAGACTGTAAACAGTCCTGGAGTGAAGAGGCTGTGAGGACGCCTCAAATGCGGAAGTAGGTTCTTAAAGAGACAGCGACCAGTTTCAAGGTGTTTAGAAACGGATATGATGAGAAGTCATATTTATTTTCTATATAAACAGCATTTTAATAACAACAAAAGGTGACATAGTTACTTTATTATGGTATAGAATTTAAATATATGTCTGAGAAACACATATTGCCCCTTTAAAACATTTATCTACAGGGTCTCAAAAACATCTCAAACTGAACATTTCATAATTAAATGTCTTTTAGACTACACCTGCCCCTCAGATGGACAGCTCCTGAGTTTGGCCTTCTGGATCTTTGGCCTCGGTTAAACCAGCTTTCCACACTCTTCAGTCCAAACAGCAAATTTCTGTCTTTTGCACAGAACAAAATAACTTAAAACTACAAATGTTTTCTTTGTTAGACTGACTGATTTTTTTTTAAAAAGACTGTTTCATTCAAAAAGATTATATTATTTAGATAGTTTCAGCTCTTTAAAATTATGTATTCTTCATATTTGATCATTTATTGAATTTAATTTATCCAAGAGCAGTTGTGTCACAGTATGGTTCTAAATATAAACATGCTTAGCACACACAAAACATGGTTGTTTCTATAAAATTGTGAAGAATAAAATTTGTGGATCTTTATGTTAAATTACAATAACATTTCAAACATTCACCTAGAGAACATGGAGAGTTGCCCTCCTCAATTGACGGTCCAGTCCCTCAGTTGCACATGTGCGAAGTTTTTATTAAGACCAAAAATTATGACCAAATTGGTCGCACTCTAGAACCCTGCTAGCTGTTGTTTTCAAAATCTCTGGTACAAACTTGGGTATGCAACTGAGCTTTTTGACACTCCATCTGGTGCACTTTTTTTTTATTTGATCGCGTACTTGTGCACCACTTATGTGTACCTCTGTATATAACAGACAGGCACCTGAGTTGACTGTATGTTAATGGAAAAAATTTTAAAGACAGCTTTTGTTTTATCAGTTAAAGCTCAGAGTGAGAGTGACAAGTATCGCCAAGCACCACATCAAATTTCTCTCAATATCTAAAATTTGCCAAATTTTCTTAGGTGTGGGGGATTGATTCCTAAATATAATCAGTTGTAGATGTCCGTCTGTCCGTTTTCCTCCACTTGTTGTGTCGCGGGGGCAGCAGCCTAAGCAGAGACCCAGACTTTCCTCTCCCAAGCCACTTGGGCCAGCTCATCTAGGGGAATCCCAAGGTGTTCCCAGGCCAGCCGAGAAACATAGTCCCTCCAGCGTGTCCTGGGCCTTCCTCTGGGCCTCCTCCCAGTGGGACGTGCCCGGAACACCTCACCAGGGAGGCGTCCAGGAGGCATCCTAACCAGATGCCCGAGCCACCTCAACTGGCTCCTCTCAACGTGGAGGAGCAGCAGCTCTACTCTGAGTCCCTCCTTGATGATGGAGCTTCTCACAGTATCTCTAAGGGAGAGCCCAGACACCCTGAGGAGGAAACTCATTTCTGCTATCTTGTTCTTTCTGTCACTACTCAAAGGTCATGACCATAGACGGGGGTTGGATCGTAGTCTGGCCAGTAAATCAAGAGCTCCGCCTTCTGGCTCAGCTCCCACTTTACCACGATGGATCAGTACAGCGCCAGCATCACTGCAGTTGTATATGTACATCCAGTTATTACTTTCCGAAAGTGCCATTAAAAATCTGCTTCTTTACCTATTTTGCTAACAGACAGACATGTGAATACACACACATGCTGGCAAAGACATTATTACTTTTGGTGATAACTTGTGTAATAATTAATAAGCAAACTTTAAAACTCCAAAAATCTTGGTTTCTGATTGTTGGAACATTTTTGAATCTTGAACAAATGAGGATAGTTTAAGGTAGCTCTCAAAACTGTCTCAAGCTAAGCAAAACCATTGTGTTGGAACAAAAGAAATGTATTACTGCAATAATTAGACCAAATCACCTAAATTCATTAGGAAAATCTGACTTTAGGTTCATCAAGTCACCAAACCAAAAATGTATTTATTTGGGAGCAAAGAAACATACAAGAGATATACCTGTGAGACGAGTTAGTGGAGTTTGTTCACTCTTTGAACAAAAACTACATTAAAAAAAAGAAAATAAGGATCACAAAGTTTTGTGGGAGCTAAATACTCACTTTTAACCCATTAAGCATGGCAAATAAATCACCTACAGGCTTATTATGACGCTAAAAGAAAATGAACAGGTTTATACTCTTTCACTGTGTTGAGTTAGCCTTTTGGCCTCATTGTATTTACAGTATATTGTTGTTGAAGTTCTGTTTGGCACACAGCAGGAAACCAGGATAAGCTACAAATATCTTCTAAAACAATCTCAGAAAACCATAAAACCACTTCAGAAACTTCACTGTAGGTTTAACAGAAGAAGCATTTTATTGTTTTGCTGTCTTTCAGACGTGTCCTCTGATCATTAAATTACAGTCGCTTTCTTTCTCTCTGTTGAGCTTTTTCTTCATCATATCCTGCATCGAGTTTCTGCTTCACAGAACATGTATTGTATCTGTATAATATTACTGCTGAGACCATTTGATTAAATAACCCTATATCCTCCTGGCTTTTTGTATTTTATCTTACCAGCTCGGTCAGTGGGGGGTGGAGATATGGATTAGTCTAACTTCCCAATTGTTGGAGGAATATTCAGAACAGACCTGCAGCGATCGTCTCTTTCAGCTTCCTGTGAGAAACCCAGGAAAGCTTTTCCCAGAAACCAAACATTTAGCACCTCTCCTACAGTGAATTAACAGTTGCTGTTTTGCTAATACATATCTGAGTGAACAAAGTGATAATTAGGTGTTACCAGTAAAAAGACGTTTAGCTCAAATGTTGATAAACAGGACAGTACATCAGAATTAGCAAAAACTATGAAAATAAGAAAGCTAGACAGTTGTTAGGTGCCTGCTTTTTTCTGCTGTAATATTAGTGCTTTTTAATCCAAAATCATTTAAGAGCCAATCACAACTTCTTTAACACTAACACTGGAATTGCATTGCATTTTTAGAAGGTCCTGCAGCGTGTCTGAGGACACTTACAGAAGACATCATGCCCCCCCCCCCCAACCACCCAACATCCACTGATATGTTTTTTTGCAAATATATAACATAAAGTAATGTGTGTTTAAGTGTGTGTGAATGTGGAAGTGAAAAAATATTGCAAAGTGTTTTGTAGAATCTGAAATTGGGTTTAGAAAAAAATACAATGGATTTACCATTTCGGTGTGCTGTAATGATGAGATCTCTACAGAATTTGTGGAAGAGAAAATGATTTTATTGCACACAGTTTATTGTGATGCAAACAACTATTCTTAGATTTTCTTGATGTAAATTTAACACCTACATTTCAGAAGCAGGGGGATTTATAGATGGTGGAGGGGCGGCTTATGGATTAATATTTATTTAACGGTCTTATAAAAAATGTTCCGTTAGTGTTGCAGGAATAAACTGTAAATTTCATTTTTAAATTTTTTTTTTTTACTTTTGGTTATTTAATTTAAAAATACTTTAAATACTTAAAATGGTGCAATGTCTTAGTTTAAATAATTGATATGTTTTGAGTAAAATAGAAATTTATGAGATTTGTATTGTAAATCTCTGTCTCTTTTTTTATTTTTTTTTGCATTTTACACAATGTTCCAACTTTGTCAGATATGAAGTTGTATAAATAAAGTCCTAATATTCCTTGAAGGAATGCACATCACCGTGTCTTATGTTGAGAAACAATAATGTTGTAGCCCTTTCATTCAAACCTTCAATTTAACACAGTTAATTATAAATTATTACAATTACGAGATGTCACACTGAGAGCATAACGAATCTTAGCATACTTAAAAAAAAACAACAACTGTAAAATAATAAATCAAAAGGTAAAGGGAAGATACAAAGTGAAAACAAAATGAAGTCTAAACAGCTAATATTACCAGATGGGATTCAGTCTCTGTTTCTACAAGAGAGAAATCACCCATTTTATTATTCGACTTACTGTGGATGAACTGCGGGTTACATCATCATTTTAGGTGTGAAATTAATAGCTTTTACATTCTGAGCCCTGCACAGCAGGTAAAACGTTACAGTGGTTTTTATTAAGACTTTAATCATCATGGGACAATTGTCTTTAACAGCAGCAGGAACAGCTGAATTAAAGTGAAAACTTCCCCACAACCAATAACTTTAATAAGTTTTACAGGAGATGATTTTTTTCCCCTATATTTTTTTCTGTGGATAAACAAAACAAAAGAGATTATACCAGCTCCAACAAACTGCAGTAATCTGTCAAAGCAATTATAAGGAAAATAAGCTCAAATAAGAGCTCTGTGGGAGAGTTCTGTCCTCAAAACTGGTTCATAGAGATTTCTTTTGTTTGCATTCCCTACCCAAACCATCACAACCATTTATGCAGCTGTGATATTGTAGCATGCTCATTTGTGTTA
>JARVJO010000269.1:0-26244 GCA_031762555.1 Cynodonichthys magdalenae
TGCTGGGCCTTTGTCTCCGAGATGGTTATACAGCGAGGAGGTCGATCAGGTGCTGATGAGCCGCAGCTGGGCACGACGCGGTGAACAGGTGAGGAGAGAAGAGTCTTCCAGTCTGAATTTACGCCTAGGCTTCATTATATTGTATTACCGCACAATTTATCCTACATAATATTGTGCTTTATTTTTGTGTTTGTGTACAGTTGCTGATTTTGCAAAGGGACAAGGTGCATTAGAATCAACCCCAGTGTTTGCTTATCACAGATTACTGGTAGTTTTAGTTTAGGCAAAACCTTGATCCCAGTGGACTGTAAACAATTTCCTGATTGCAAAACTATTCTGCGTCACAGTTTAAGATACAATATTTACAGTAACTGAAAGAAGTCACTAAAAATGAATTAAACAGACTTACATGGATTGTTATAAAATACAACTTTCAGTTATAATTCTAGTTAACTATAGGAATAAAATAAGAGGGAAGAAGACAAGTAAAATCAGCCATGACAGGTAAAAGTTAATGTAGAGTTTAACAGAACTGCAGGAATAGAAAATCATTAAAAAATAAGAATGTGACAGACAAGAAGACGATTTTGAAAGTAGGTGGAGAAACTTGATAGAAAATAGATTGTGCTGAGAAATCTGTCACAAGTATTTTTAAAGTAGTTTAACACTCATCTTGACAGATTCAGTTCTTTTTCTCCCTTCCGCCTGGATGCTTATTACACTAATATTACAGTTTATGTATCACATGTAACATCTGGCTGTAAAAGCTGCATGTATATAACAACACTCTGTGCTGCAAGATGTACCTTTTTATTAACAGCAGTTTCTAAACAAACCTTACAAAATTGCACTTTGACTTAAACTCACTACCTATAATAGTTAGAGTTGTATTATTTAAATTACCCTATACAAAACAAGGACCAATGACAGAAACAATTTTTTTAACAACATCATTGAAATAACGTCTTTTGGACTGGTAGATATTTTCATTTTATCAAACAAAGATTAAATATCACATAAAGTCACTGGATCAAATGCAGTCATGAAAGGTGAAAGTGAAGAACCAGAAAAAGAGGCATGTCACATTGATGGGGAAATGCTTTCTCTGACATTGACTTTCATTACAAAAAAGTTGAGAAAGCCATAACTGTCAGCTTTAGAAAACACTGGTACTTCAGGAATGGCAGGAAATACAAAGTATTTTTTTCAGTTTGAAACAAGACCTTAATTTTTTTCTTGTTTAAGGAAATGAGATTAGAAAAATAATCAAGTCAAGCTGCAACCTAATATAGAAATTTCAACTATAGCATGTACTTGTTTTTATGTAATACAAGACTTTTTACATACACACATGCAACACACACACTTAATGCAGGTCGAAGTTTTTATTTTGCTTTATTTGGGAAGACGCTGAGGCTCACAACAAACCAATCAGGTGTCAGAAACCTCAATGTCTCCATCAAAATGCACAGGTAGGCCCTCCTTACAAGCAATTTTAATTCTGCTGGTACGACTCTGACCATCGTACTGACAATGTGGATGTTTGGCTCCTTGGTTTTTCAGTGTGCAGACAACAACAGGAAAAGGTTTTAAACTTTTCCTCAGTGTACCAACTGGCTCTCCTGCAGCCCCACAAATTGGTTTAACATGGTCGATGTTAGCTAGGATGAAAGTATTGGTCTTCTTACACTCTGTGCTGCCGGTTTTGGAGATGCTGCGATCCTTTATAACACTATCACACCGATCCTTATTCATGTCTGCATTTATGTGTTGGTTTATAAACTTCTTGTAGCGATCATTTCCATGTGTACCCTGACAGAGAATGGTGGTGAAAAGCATCACACATGCAAATGGGATCTTCATGTTGTCTCTGTAAAATGTATAATAAATACATAAGAAATAAGTATATACAGTATATAAACATTTTTGATGTGTTTAAAAATGGATAATAGTTAAATAATTTTTTGATCTTTTAAGAACTACAGAACATTTAGTATTTTTTTATGAAACTTAATGAAACAATGCTAAAAATTGATCAAAACTAATCATAAAAACAAGTTTGGAAAAACAAAACAAACAAACAAACAAAAAGAACGTACAAACCTGTTACTGCAACTTCAGAACAGACTCTCAGTGTTTTGGGGCAAATGATTCTCTCTGTGATCTTAACTGAAATAAAAATAAAAAACAGTTATTTTTGTTAGTAATTATGCCCCTAATGTATCATCTTACATAAGACATTATTTACCTGAATTCTCGGAAGCAGCGACAGCAGCCAGTGACAGGTCTCAGAGAACCTATGGCTGTTTTATAACCAGAGGTGCACATAAGAGGTGTGCAGGTGTGCATGCGAAATCAGAAAGAAAAAAAAAAGTGCACAAGATAGAATGTCATAAGCTCATTTTCATATCTAAGATTGTAGCCTACCGAAGATTGTGAAAGCAATGGCTGGAGCAGCTGTGTGTCCTGAGTGAGAAGACATGCAAGACACTTTTAAACCCCCATTTAAAAAAAAAAAAATCAGAAGATTTTTTTGTCTTTTACTTTTGATCACATAATTCTAGGTATTCGGTAACAATTTGAGTCTTCTGGTTTCAGGCCACTCCTGTGTCCCCACCGGCCTCCAAGTATCCTGATTCCCATACCTGGCAGGGTGCTTTCCCGAGCTCCTGCTCTGCTTTGGCCGGGCTGGGCTGACCTCCAGAGTTCCAGTTTTCACCTTGGCCTGTCTTTTGGCCACTCTACAGAACACTTCTTTTGCTTTACTTTGGACTACTTTTTTGATTTTGTCTTTGTTTGTCCCAGGCTTTACCTGTCAGTAGTTGTTTTTTTTCTTCTTGCCTTCTGTTTTTTCTTGTATCTTGTCCATTCTGACTTGTCTGCTTTGTGGTTTTTGTCTCTTGCCCTCCGTCCTGTTGCCTGTCTATACCACCCTTCACCCTCCCGTGTTTGTCTTTTTTTCAGTCTCACCGTCAGGAGAAAATCTTTGTAGAGTGGTACCATGAGGATCTGTTGTCTTGTGCTCTGTCTCCTTCTTATATCCTTAGTTATTTCACATCTTTTCCTCAGTCAATCACACATACCTATCAGTTGTTTATAATTAGTCCCTATCCAGGTGTTTCTTGTCCTCTTACTCCCTCAGCTTTTATTTAACTGGCCTCTTGCCTTCACTTCCTCATCCATTCATTGTTTGGTTTTTCCCAGGCTTTCCCTTGTGTTCTCCAGCTGTCTTTGCTTAGTCATTGCCGCCATGTTGTCTCTTTCTTTTATTAAAATATTTGTTATTATTACTATTACTAGTTTGCTAGTTGTTGCTGCTGATAGCCAGCAGGAGTCGGCCTGATGGAGGAGCTGATCCCAAAAGACGGTTCTAGGCTCAACTGGTCACTTTTTCTCCCCTGCCTGGCTGCCTCAGAACCCTACAGGATTTCTCAAACGTGCATGAATGAGTAAAAACAAGACTTTGGGCATGTTTTTGATGAGAGGAGAACATTATAGCATGATATAAAACAAAAAAAAAAATGATTTTACATGATATTGCTCCTCTAACATCAGATTCTGTATAAAGGTCTATTCAGAGGCACCACGTGTTACAAAATATTTATTTTACGATCAAACTGAAGAGCTAAGTCTTTGGTCAACAACTGCAAGGCACTTTTTAAACCTCTATTCAAAAAAAATAATAATAATGTAAAGTCAAACGACTTTTTCCATGCAGGTGTGCATGCAAGATCACTAAAGAAAAAAAAAAGTACCCAAGATAAAATGTCATAAAGCTTCTTTGCATATCTAAGATTGTAGCCTGCTGGAGATTGTGAAAGCAACGGCTGGAGCAGCTGTGTGTCCTGAATGAGCAGATATGCAAGGCAGTTTTAAATCCCCATTAAAAAAAAAGTCTGAAGATATTTCTTTTGTTTTTTTACTTTTGATCACATAATTCACCAAACACTGTCAGAATCGGGTGCCTAAAGGCTGTGTCACACTATAATATTTTAAAACAGTTGGATGATTTTGAAAGACTGAGAGACCCTACACGTGAGGATGAAAATTCATGGATATACCAGGTTTAGTCCTACAGTGTGTGGTGTACATCCACACAGGAAGAGACAACACACCACACACGGACAGATATTTAATTTATAAACACTCAGATGTGAAATAAAACTTCTTGAAATGTTGCAAGAATTCAGATGTCAGAGGAAAAATCTTGTGTGACCATGAGAGATGTGATTTCAGAGTAATCCCTAATAAAAACACACAGATGACCTAACACTTCTAAAGGTATAAATGGTAATATCTTTGTTTCAGACTCCGTCCCTTTGTTTTCCGCTTATCCGGTGTTGGGAAGCGGAGGCAGCAGCCTAAGCAGAGAGACCCAGACTTCCCTCTCCCCAATATATTGTGCAGATTCAGTTCTTTTTCTCCCTTCCCCTTGGATGTTTATTACACAGTTTATTACAGTTTTGTGTATCATCTGTAACATCAAGCTGGGCATGTTTAACAGCACTCTGTGCTACAAGATGTACCTTTTTTATTTACAGACATTTTCTAAACAAACCTTACAAAATTGCCCTTTGACTTAAACTCACTACCTATAATAGTTACGGTTGTATTATTTAAATGACCCTAACCAAATTAATTTATATCTTTGAAGTTTATTTGCATGAAGATAATGTGAGTGCTGATACACATGGAAGGTTGTGGAATCTTAAAGCAGAGATCTGAGTAGAAGCTTCATGGTTCCACATGAGGAGAAGATGGTATTCTTTCATTGTCCTCCATCTTGGAAGATCAAAGGGAACTGTATGTGCCTTGCTAACTTGATAACTTAGTTAACCTGCTAAATTAATTTTGATTTAAAAATTAGCCTGCCTTTACAAAGAAGTCCAGGCTGCTGCAGAAATAAAAAACGAATAAAATATGCTAATGCAAAACATAGCATGAAAACATTTGGAGAAAATGCTGTAAACATCTGGACTAAACAATGTTTTCAGCCTCAAAGCAGCAGAAAATTAATCTCTAAGCTTTTTTGTTTATATAACATATAGTTGCAAATATACAAGCAAAATGTATTTCATAATGCAGCATAATTAAATACTTTTCAAGTCAAGTATTTACTTTTTTAACTATACAGTTTTGTACCTAACAAGTCCAGTATGTTTACAGAACATCTGTTTAGTTATCTTTTCTGCCACCTAATATAGAAATGTCAACTATAGAACTGTACTTTTTCTTACATAATATGACTCATTGCACACATACACACACACATATGCAACACACACCCTTAATGCAAGTGTAAGTTGTTAATTTTGTTTTATTTAACAACACTGAGTCTCACAACAAACCAATCAGTTGTCAAAAACCACAATGTCTCTATCAAAATGCACAGGTTGGTCACCCTCACAAGCAATTGCAATTCTCCTGGTGCGGCTCTGACCACGGTACTGACATCTTGGGTGTCTGGCTCCTTGGTTTCTCAGTGTGCAGACAACAACATCGAAAGGTTGTAAACTTCTCCTCATTTGACCGTACGGTGTACCTGCAGCCCTACAAATTGGTGTAACAAGGCCGGTGGTAGCTCGGATGAAAGTATTGGTCTCTTTACACTCGTTGCTGCCGGTTTTGGAGATGCGGCGCTGGCTTATAACACTATCACACTGACTCTCCCTCATATTTGCATTTATGTGTTGGTTTATAAACTTCCAATAGCGTTCATTTCCATGTGTACCCTGACAGAGGATTGTGGTGAAAAGCAGCACCAAACATGCAAATGGGATCTTCATGATTTCTCTGTGAAACAAATAATAAATATACTGTATATATATTATTTTAAAAAATCTTCATGGCAGAAACATTTTTTAAACGTTTAAAAATAAATAATAGTTAAAGAAATGTATGATATTTTGTGAACTACAAAACATTTGCTTAATTTTGTATAAAACTTAATGAGACTATGATAAAAAAATGTATCAAAACTCATAGAAACAAATTTGGAAACACAAAACAAAAAGAAAACAAACATACAAACCTGTTGCTGTAACTTCAGAACAGACTCTCAGCGTTTTTAGGCAGATAATTCTCTCTGTGACCTAAACTGAAACTGATAAAAATCAAAATAAGTTATTTTGTCAGTATTTGTGCCTCTAATGTATCATATTCCATAAGAAATTATTTACCTGAATTTTCTGAAGCAGTGACAGCAGCCAGTGAACTAATGGCTCCTTTATAACCATCAGTTGGACTTTGATTTTTGTAAAGTCCAAACAGAACAGGTGGGTGAGGTGGTACATAGTCCAGTGGATAGATAAATGGGTAAATGTGTAGATAAATACACAGATAGATACTGTAACTTTGTACCCAGAGAAGCACAAGTAAAACATGCAAGCACAACATAAAACAAGTTGAACAAAATACTTCTCTGCTGTGAAGTCACTCCAAATATATAAAATATATAAAATATATAAAATATTAAAATTAAAATTAAATAAAAATAAAAATCATGAGATCAGAACAAGTGATAAGCACAACAGTTCAAGTTCATGGTTTGGTTGATGTTGATGTAACATCATATGTTTACTGATTACAGTAGATGTTTGTGCAGAGAGTGTTTTTATGAACACTGTGGCCTGAGACTTTCTGCGTCAGACTTTGTAACCATAACCACAACTTGAGAGCTCATCAATTGCTGCTTTGCAGTCACCACATCCACCATCCTGTGGAACACAAATACATCTTCTGGGTATTTAGATTTGTTTGATTGAAGGTTGAGAAATGGTCAACCATACTTAATGTTCCACAGTTTGGACAAACTTTTATTGCATTTTACTAAAGCAAATGGCATAAAATCAAAAGTACTTAAAAATACAGCTTTCTGTTGTGACAAAAAATGGCTACTTTCACATAAATGGAAGCTAAATTTGAATTATGTCGAAACCTTAAGGAGTTTAAGAACTCAGACACTGACGAATGCCATGGTTTTCATGGTAGTTTAATTACAACATTCAACAAAAGCAACTATTATCATCAATAATAATCTAGAACTTATACATGTGAGTGAATACAGTTATTTTTTATTGCCAATAATTAGGAGCTGAGGTGTTTTATTAAGTTCACAATGAAAAACCAAACCTTTATTAACAGATCAAGAGGTCATGAGAAAGTAAATGAACAGGAATATGAAAAAGGCACAAAAAGTGAAAATTATTGGCTGGACAAAAGAAAGAGATCAAAGGAGAATCTGCAGGAAGATTTATGAGAGAAGAAAGCAGGTTGTGAGATTAAGAGGGAAAATCATAATGTTGACAGGTAAGAATAACACTGACATTTAACCAACTCCAAGAAACAGAGCTGTAAATAACTGCAAAGATGCTGAAGGAGTTGCTTCTGTTGTAAACAAAGTATTATTGTATAAAGTAAACAGTACAGTAGTAATTACATATACTTGCTTTGCTATACTTAAATTGTATTAGTCAACAGTTATGTACCATTGTGGAGTTATATTTGTTTCAACTGTCTTCAGATTCTGTTTAAAGAGTTTTCAGAGGCACCACTTGTAACATGTTACAAAACAGGTTTGTTACGATCAAACTGAAGAACTCAGTCTTTGGTCAACAACTGCAAGGCACTTTTTTAACCCCCATTAAAAAAAAAATCTGAAGATTTTTTGTTTGTCTTTTACTTTTGATCACATAATTCACCAAACACTGTCAGAATCGGGTGCCTTAGTAAATACTGTAACGAAACACTTGGAGGGAAAATAAAACTTCTTCATATTACACTTTCACATTCAACAATACACTATGTGATACTTTTGAGAGCAAATATTCCAGGCTAAGAATTTAGCATCATTACGAGCTGAAGTTTTTTGAATTGTAAAACACTTTAGGATGTAGGTGAAAAAAATTGCTATAAAGCATAATTTCCTTTGGGAGGAAGGTCACTGTAAAACTTTGATTATGTCATCCTGAAGACAGGTGTCAACTGTCCCACCGACATCTACATACATTAATCAATTACTCAATAGCAGCTAATAAACATACTGTTGAAGCACTTCTGAACTTCGTAAAAACACAAATACGACCTAACACTTGTAAAGTTATGAATGTTTATGTCTTTGTTTCAGTCTATTTAAGGCAAATGCAGTGGACTTTGCTGTACAGAGAACTTAAACTGCTCCCATCAGAAAGCACAAAGTAAACAATAGGAAATGCTGAATTTACTCTTTAAACTACAGTAGTACCTTTCCGTTTTGCAGGTTTACTGCAGTGATGCAACATCAGAGCATAAACATTAAGAGACACTTTACAACAGTTTTTGTCATGTCCACTTGTTTCATTAAAAAACAAATCTGTTTTCACTCAGGCCCAAATTGCAAGCATCTGTGGCTGATTGGGGATTGCCACGTTTTTGAATCCTAGTAGCCAGCAAATTCAGCAGAATGTATTGTGATTTTCATTTTTCTCCTGTTTTGTTTCTGACTCATAATAAACTCAGATTTTTTTCATTTCAAACCTGATTCAGCTCCAAGTCTGGTGCGCAACAGCTAGATGCAGAATGACACAATATTAGGACAAAATGTAAAACATCTCTGTGAAAAGAGTCTTTTGTGTGAACTCGCACATGAGGACGATGTCCATTATATAGTGAAGCAGGTTAGCAAGGCACGTACAGTTCCCTTTGATCCTCCAAGATGGAGGACAATGAAAGAATGCCATCTTCTCCTTGTGTGGAACCATGAAGCTTCTACTCTCAGATCTCTGCTCTAAGAGTCCACAGCCTTCCACTTGTATCAGCACTCACATTATCTTCATGCAAATAGACTTCAAAGATATAAATTCATTTGGTTAGGTTAAGCATTTATATAGATTTACACATACATTAAAGTTCATATATTTTAAGGAATGTTAATCTATTTTGCTCTGTAGTTCTTTCTTCTTGCAAAGGAGAAAATATTTTTATACTATGTAACATTATATAATCAACATATTAAAAACAGTCCTTTTATCATCTTAGAAAAAAATCCATAATAAAAATAAGTTCTATGTTTTTTTTTTACTCATATTTTACAATATATTTTCTCTCTGTCAAAAAAAAAATCACACACATGTCCGATATTTGTTTTCCTTATATTTGCGGCTTTCCTTGACAACATGTTGGGAGCGGTCAAACAGGATGTGGAAGTTGTTCATGGAGGGCTGGTGATTATCAGTGTGGAAGCAGTCTGAGAGTCTTGTCGACATTTTGAGTTTCACGTAACGGCAGCGGCGTGTGTTGCAGAAACAAATGAGCGGCGGGTGCTGTTACAACGAGCATTTGGAGCAGCCGCATTCCAGCGCAGTGTCCCTCTCCTCCGAGTACGAGGTGCCGTCGGTGCAGCGGAAAACCACTTTTCTCCGTCTGGTTTTGGTGGCTCCGCAGCAAACGCCAGGGAGCGCCGATGCCTGGCAGGATCTCAGGCAGTCCATGCGTGGAATCTTGCTGGTGGACGTGCATGTTCTCAGGGCTTGGTGGTGCTTTATTGGCTCCCTCACCATTTCCCCCTGGCATGTGCGCTCTGAAAATAATAGGAATTGAGCTCATGTTAGCAAAACCACCACCTAAAATATATACTTGAATCTCCTTTTCTCTTTTTTCCCCACAATGTTACCCGTGTTGCAGGTTGGTCCAGTATAGCCCTGTTGACAGTGGCAGACAGGTTCTCCTCTCTCGGACACTCGACACTCCCCTCGTCCGCAGCGGTGCCCCCTGCAGGCTGGAGGTTCCTGCTGTCGATCACAGTACTGACCCTGGTAGCCCTCATTACACTGGCAGCTATAGGACTGGGCCTTCATCACACATAGACCATGAACACATCTAAAGCAGGAAGAAGAGGATCGGTAAAAATACATACTGCGTTAGTGGAAAGAAGGGTGCCGAGTGTTGTGTTTGGTTTACTAAAGCAGAATAAAATATTTCCTATTTTTTACTCTCATGCTTCACCTGTTATTCTGACAGGGATTAGGGGCTGTCGTCTCCTCACAAAGGGCCCCACTGTGCCCTGGGGGACAGTCACAAGTGACCCCCATTTCCCCTGCCTCTCTGCAGGTACCCTGTGCACAGATGCTACAGGAACGGCATCCAACAAGAATGCCATCACCCTGGTGAAAGAGCAAAAAAAGAGAAAGTAACACTTAGCAAAGTTCAAATGGAGTGATTAAACATTTTGATATTTCTTTAATGTCAAAGTGTTTAACAACACTGAAGTGTAACTTTATTGCCCATATTGGTATCTTTTCTTTTTCATAGATTAAATTTAGATTGGTAAGTTTGCCGAACAAAACCTACAACTTATATTTTAAAAAATAATACAATTAAAAGAATTTTACAATCTTATTTATTTGCATTTTTTTCCAAATTTAAATTTATTTTCGTTGACATGTTTGTTACCTTCTATATACAGGTCAGAATTCAATATGATGAAGACCAAACTCCTCAATAAGCTTTAAACATACTTTTCAATAATCCTGATAAACATTAATTGTCAAAGAATTTGTTTCCAATTATAAACTAGGATGCATTCTTGCAAAACTCTGCTTGCCTTGCTTTCAATGCTGTGCAACTGCCCTCTTCCTGTCCATGTAAAGCTCAGGTCTTGAGTCTCTCCGTTGATCCGAACATTATGAATGCAGCCATCAAAAGTCTGAGGGGAGCGCTCAGGGGCTTGGCGTAGACCTGAAGCCGCCACTAGCGATGGTACACCTGGGAATAAAACACAATAAGGAAAATTATGCAAACGGGATTAAGATGGGAGCTGTAAATTAGAAGATGTGGGATGAAAAAAATACAGATTAAACAAGGTTACTTGATTAATAAACTAAAATAATTTCATTCTCAGATGGCTCATACAGAATTAAGACATCATTGTACTTATTATCACACAATGTTTTTATCTTTAGCTATCAAAGGCATGCCTTGCTCCCTTTTTGAGGACTAGTTAAACAAAAACAGATTTCCATTTCCTCACCACAAGCCTTACTGGGATTTAGTGTGTTGTGCATTTATATGTTATGTATAGGTACCTATCCATGGCAAACATGTATTCAAAACCACATAAAGGCGGTGGAAAGCAGGCAAAAGTAACATCTGTGTGAGCTATACATGCAACTTCAAAATAAGCATGTGTAAATGTATCCGTGTGCGCATACCCCCTATGTAAAGTTGAGTGTTGTGGTCACTGGAGGGCTGGCGTGCTAGCTTGCCCAGGCTCTTCGGGGCGCCATTATCCACCACCAGGCTCAGAGAGCGGTTCTGAATCAACAGCTCGATTGTGTGGAAAAGTCCGTCACTGACTGACTCAACGCTGCAACAAACACATGAAAAAAAAGGAGAAGGGTTTAGTGTTTTTCTGGCTATGATAAATCCTAAAATATTCTAAAAGATTTCAAAAGAAATGGGAGAACAAATTGTAAATGCCAGACAAAAAGCAGGCTCCAAACACACTAAAGTCAAACATGTTTTCTTTTGTTTTGTTGTGTTTGTAAATCAACCAAACTAAATGGAAAGAAATGAGAGAAATCTGTGTTGAAATGCTCTTCACAGACATGAAATAACCTGATTACTTTCTCTGTGCACTGTTCGTTTGTTAGAGATTATAGTGTGCCCTTGATCTAGGTTATGGTTTCCTAACATAAGGGCTGAGGTCCGCAATGGATCCCCCAGCAGCACATGGGCTTGTTTATACTGATGAGTTTAAGCTTTGAGCTGAAATTAGATTTAAACAATTTAAAGGCTGGACTCAATCAGTTTGGATCACTGTGGTAAAGAAAGAAGCTTTTATACTATAAATAATATTTTGTTGGAGACATGTTTCCAGCGAAGCAAAGTCAGCAGCAAGTTAGGATTTTATGACCTTTTGCATCATGTTTGACTCAGGATTAAGAGTGTGCGTTTATATGTGAGTGTCTGAGATTTTTTGCAGGATTTTTTGCAGGAGGGCAGACATACACCAATAGAGATTGTGGTTTGGCAAAGCCAGAAGAAGGGGGAGAACAAGAGTGAGGGAGGAAGTGAGATGTAGCTGGTGGCATGGTAAAGTTGACTATGCCTCTGTTCACCCAATTTCTCACAGAACATCAAAACCAGAAGAGAATAAATGGAGTTAGTCTTTTCACTGGTGGTCTGCTGTGAACTCCAACCACTAAAAACTAAGACAATACTTCCTTTTGTCTGCAGCCACTTATAGGCTAACTAGCTTAACAGTCTGAAGCCAGACTTGATTGACAGCTTTTTATAGGCTGATCAGATTACAGTAATGTTACATTAAGAGTCAATAGATCGCAGCTTTGATCTCTTCAGAAGGGTGGGGTAGTGTAACTTACACTGTTATAATATAAAAAGTGCTCCATGTTAAAAATAATACTAGTAATAAAAAACAGAGAACAATGAAGGCCAGGTTTACAATGTACCAAAAACCAAGATTTTAGCACATTTATTTCTCTTGCATGTAACAAGTCGTCTAAACTAAGACTTTCATTGAAGACTAAATACATGGTTTCCATTAGCAAACATTTAATAACAGTCTCAAACAGGCCTGTTGCAACCACACAGAACGACAGTTTGGGTTCATGAAAACAAAATTAAAATCCATCTTCCACTATTAGTTTATATTTACTTCATGCAGAAGGTATTTAAAATTTCTAAAAGGTATAGTATTTTTTATCACACTTTTTCTCCCTTGTGCCATATCTCTACATTCCTACTAAACTGCTATTTTATTTTTGTATCTAATCTGATGTGCTTCTCTTATTCCTTTTACAAGATCTGTTTGTTTTCATTATCAAAACTCATTATGGCAATGGTTGCCTTGGACACGGAAGCTGTTCTGAAACCAAATATCCACTGGGTGGCAGTAGGTGAGCAGAGTCCAAGTTCAAGATTCTGTAAGCACCAAAAGTGAGCATGGGTGAAGCTTTTAAATGAGTCTACAACAGACCTTTGTATTGTTTTGAAGTGGACATTGTCAAGAATCAGGCAGATTTGTTTTTCTTTAATGAGTAAAACAGAGCAAACTCATGAGAAATCTGAAATGTCAACCAATTATCAACAAGGACTATTTATTATTTTTATTTTCATGAGCATTTATTTGGACCTGTGCTAACTAAAGTATATAGTTTCTTTGTTGGTTGAGCTCGCCTTGTGTACAAACCATCATGGGATTCAATAAAAACAAAAACACAACCGAAGCAGAACTTTCCCAAACCCATTGTAATCACACAAGTCCTTAAGGGATGCCAATTTCCTATTCCGCAATCTCAAATGAGCACACGCACACACATAAATAATCATAATCAAAAAGGACTTCCTGATACTTTTTTCCCTTTTAATTGTTTAAATATAAGCCCAGAAGTAATTACAGGCCATTGACTTTATCTCAAAGCTAAATAAATAAATTAAGTAGAGAACATAAATAAGTACTTGCAGTTTTATTGTTTCTCAAGATTGTTCTGAGCACTACTTCCTGTGTTATGTTTGTGGTTATATTATATACTGATGTTTAAGTACAAATACAAGAGATACATGTCTACAATACACTGTATTAATTTCTTGTTTGTCTTCTGTGTACTGGTTTGTAAGAGTGTAAATTTAAATGTGAATGCATCTGCCTTTTTATTCAGGCTCATTTTTGTTTAAGAGCTGAGCATAATTAAAATGATGCTCAAGCATCAAATATTCATGTAACTGTGGTATATTCATTGGTGGGGTGACAGCTGAGCTGCTTATCCATGGTTGGGTTGTGGAGGCAACAGGTCCAGGAGAGAAACACGGACATCCGTTTTTTGCAACGCTTTCCAGCTCCACCTGGGATCTCCAGGCATTTTCAGGCCTAAGAGGATATATATATATAATTCCTCCAGCAGGTTTTCGGTCTGCCCCGGGGTCCCTTCCCTGTGGGACATGGTGGGAAAACCTCCAAAGGATTTGTCCAGGAGGCATCCTAATTAGGTCCCCAAACCAGAACACATAGTGGCGTTAGACATTTTCATGCAATACCTTTGAAGCTGGCGTGATGTCCTCGTTTGTCAAACTGTCTGATTACATTACAGTCGTTTAGTAAAAATGTTTTATGAATTAATCTGTGAAAAATGTCGGATTAGTAACAAATAAGGTGACTCTCACAGGGAACACCCATCCGGCTGTTGGTGGGATCGGCTCGTTTTGTTTTCTCTCTTCCCGCTAACATTCTTTGTAACAACCCTCTCTAGATCATTTTCGCTTCCCCCCCATTCAGCCATCCATCATCTCCTTCCCCCCACCTCTCCTCCGTCTTTTCTCCTTCTCCTCTTTGTCCACTCATCCATCCCCACATCTTTTTCTTTTGCTGCCTCCATCGTTCTTTTTCTTCCCCCTTTATGTACCGATCTATCCTGCATCCCTCCCTCTGTCATTTGCTGATGAATAACAGAAGAAGTGCTCTCTTTGACCTGATGGGAGATTAGTGTGACATTTAGTAAAGGGCACCACATTAATACTCAACAAACACATACTTTGCGACCCTCTTCTCCACACGGCCCCGCACACAAATGTTCATTTAAGACCAGGCATGCGTAACCCTTTTTCAACTGTAGCTAATGAGGGCACAATGAAGGACTTGTACACCTTGTCTTGTCTCTTCAGATGTCACCATTTCTTTTCTATTTCAAACCCAACCTATTTCCCACCTCCACACATTTTTTTTTAGTTTTATTTATTGTCATTGTCATTTTCTCTGTATGCATTTTTTGGTTTACTTTGCGGAAGTCCTTTTTTTTTTAGTTTCTTTTCCCCTCCTTTTCCATTGTTTTTTCTTTTGTTTTATTTTAATTTCAACTGAGCCGTTGTTTGTATGAGTGTATTCAAAATGTAACTAATATTCTGTGTCCATGTTTGCTCATTAGTGTTTGAGTTTATAAATCTGATCCTTGAGTATTTCCTCTATCCTTCTCTGCTCTCTTCTTCATAAACTTAAATGTTTTCTGTGGTATCCCAGCAGATTGCACAGACCAACCATTTTATGTGGAAGGAAATGAACTTATTGCATTTGTTAGCACACAAGGATACACATTGTGCTTTTGATAAGGTTTACCAAACAAAAACTGTAAAATGTTTTGATAAAATAACATAACAGGGAACCTTTAATCTGTTACATATCCATAAATAGAAAACTCAAACAACCCTAATCTGTATGCCAAACACAAATTTAACTCATATGGTTGTTGCAAAGCTGGCTTACCACAACTCTTCTTCTGGTTCTCAGATTTATACACAAGATAGGCGAACCAAAGATTGTTCATCTGAGGGACTGGCATCGGTCCCTGGCACTTAACTGTATGACCGCAGCGACTGCATGGACAGTGCCATGTTTGGGATCTGCCAGAATTGCTGAGCTTAGATTGTGGTGGATAAGGAGTTACGCTGTTCTAAACAGCACAAGTTCAATCGTGGATTGATGTTTTAAGCTTGCCATGTGGTTTGAGTAAGTGTACAATGTATTTGGAATTTTGGTCTGATAAGATAGGTCACTTGCAATACTTTAGAGTCATGCAATTCAAAGTTAGGCCGTTTAAAAAAATAAGATGAAGCTTGTGGTAAAATGAGCCTCATAAATGAGGACTGGCTGCTAAACATAATTTGTAAAATGCAAAATTTATGCTCAGACAATATTTTATTGTTGTCCAAATAATCTTTACTTTCTTGTGCTATTTTTTTCTTCTTGTCACCAATAGTTTTGATGGTCTGTTTATTTCTATTAGCCACCACCTTTCTTTCGTCTGTCTCGTAGGCGTGACCCATGTCATGCTAACAAGACTAGACAAGGATATTTCTCTCACTCAGTCTATAGTTTACTCCTCTGCTCTCATCCATCCAGCTGTTCAACCATATTTCATGGTCCTTTCATTTTGACTGCTTCTATTCATCAGTTTTACCCTGTCACGTTGATCAATCTGCTTTTTTCATGCATTAATTTCTTCCTCTGACTGCCCTTTTCTTTCTCCCACTCAACCATCCCAATCGATTGAGTTGAATCTTAATTACAGTCATTCCCTCAGTTTATTTGTTTCTTTTCAATTGCTCCTTCCCTTCTAATCATCTGTTCACCTATACATTTTCGATTTCGAAATCTGCCACGTCTCGTGAACACACTTTTTCAAATTGAGGTCATGCCAGGTCAAGTGTTTATGACTCAAACATTTTGACCAAATCAACTTCTAAACAAGTTGGATCCAAATAAAATAAAACTAAATGTTACAGCAGAAATTAAAAAACTGCAAACATTCAAAGCAAGGCAATCTGGACAAACATGAAAGAGCAGCAAAATCCTTGTTATGACTAACAAAACTTTCTGTCTCTGCCCAGATCACCTCATGGCATACATCTGCTCTGCTTGAGAAGATCAGAGTTTCACTGGGCTGCCTCACCATGATGTGAAGATTAACTCAACAAACTGATTGAAACCGTTACTATTCTGTCATTGATGTTAAAAGACAAAAATAAATATTTTTTTTTTCAACACAAATTTACTCACAGACAGCTAAGAATTCACTACAGTACACCAATGATGAATACTGACACACACTGTAGAAAACTATAGCCTGGGTTACAGTCTTTGCATCCACATGGCAGTGACTACAGGGCTGACAGAAGCAAACCAGTATGCATATGAGGATCACATGTGTTGATAAATGCGTAATTTGTCTGTTTATTCAGCGCCAAATGTGGCAAATCTATAACAGCCTGGTTGTCTGCTGTCTTTATAACTTCTGCATCATTAACAATGCACACAATATTACCACTGCTTCAATAAACTGTTAAAACTGGCTTGGTAAAAAAAATCAGTCAAATAATATTTTTAACCATAGGAATCTTTACTAAAAAGCATAAGTGTCCTAATCCTAAACTCAAACGTACTACAACATGTCCGCTGACTATCATCCTTGGAAAGTGCACGACCACCAGATAATTATCTTTTGATGATTTATACTTGGGGAAAAGGAACAAAAGATCACAAAGCAAGATTCTAAAAAAAATCACAGATGGTAAGTACAAATCAAAAGGTGCAGAAGATAAAGATCTCTCTTTCTTAATTTCGTTTCATATTTTCTCCCCAGCTTTCCTCTATCCTCTTAGTTTTCAAAAATAAATTGATTGCTCTGAGTGCTACAGTTATTTAAAGTGGTTGAAAAATATTTTAAGTAACAAGATACACAAATATTTTGTTTGTGTTGCAATTTAGATATGTTTAATTTTAATTGATACATTAATACGGTTTGCACAGGATGCACTTCTTGTCTGATCTTATGTTACAAACATAACACCTTATGGGATAATATCAACTTATTAAATGTTTAAGCTTTCATTATGTATCCCTCTCACATCATTTTTTCTGTCTTTTCATGCTGCAAACACGACCGAGACACAGATTGAATTAAGAGTAGTCAGTAAACAGCAGATAAATGTGGATATGAGACATTTTTAATTATATTTACCTCTTTTTTAAATTCCCTAAACATTCATTTTCCTCTTGTTTCCTTCTCCAACTGTGCACATGCACAGTATTAAAAATAAAATCACTCTGAAACATTTTTTTAATTTAAATGCAAAGAGCTCAGTGCATGAAATACATTAAAGCACACAAACAATATGTTATTAAGCTTCATTTAGGATGTGTTTTTGTTAATGACTGTTTTACGGTTGACATTTAACTGAATAAAAGCATTTTTTTAATAATTTTTTTAAATTTTACACATATACAAGTCCTTGTTAATAAGTGTTGTTTGTGATTCTTGTATATTTGTTACACCATAAACTGCAACATCTGCTTATATGCTGCATGAAATCTTTAACGGTTTAACTTTTAAAAACATTGGCATGTTGTTTCCTGGAATTCTTTGCTGATTTTCTGACAAAGAAAATTTCAGTTTCATGAAATTATGAATGTATTTTATTATGTTTATTCTGAAGCCTTTCACCGACTAAATTGCTGAACAAAGGCTTTTGTATCCAATGTGTGACGTTTTATCTAAAGTGACTTTGTTTTCACTCAGGAATGTGTCTTGCCAGGATTCTAGAAAATTTTCTTTTTTGTTTTCAGTTCATGTTTGTTTATAGAGAAAAAGGCTCTGATAGGGATCTGCTGATGTGTGTGTGTGTGTATGTGTGTGTGTGTTTGAGAGAGAAAGATAAAGACAGCATAAGCAATGGATTTGTGCAGCCAAATCAGCTTTTTCTGAGAAGTCCTTGGCTGCATGGAACCGTCAGTTGTTGGGATTTTTGTGTTTTATGTATGATCTTTTCTTTTCATACATACCTCGCACTTCTTCAAACCTCTAACATTTTAAATCTTCCAAAGCAAAGTTGCTTAACTCAGTGAATACAAATACGCTCTTCAAGATGTATTGATTTAATAAATTAATAAACTTTGAGATTGTTAGCACAAACTAAAGTTTTTAATTAAATCATGTTTTCACACATGCCTGCATTTTTTTGCCTACATATTCAAGTAAAGGTGAATATGCATACAACCATTTTAAGTCCCTACATAAAGATAAAATCCTTTGTAATCCATACTTAGCTGATAACAAATCTGCTTGCTTAAAAATTAGGGTAACTAACACTATCACTTGCCAATGAATGGTTTGTGAACTGAGTCAAAAACTTAGAAAATCGAACAGTTAATTTTTTTTCTTACACTAAAGCATTTTATTTGTTTAAACAAGATCAAGTAAATTACAGAGTACACTGAATGAACTTGATGTGAAATGACTCGTGTGCTTTACCTGTACACTGTGGTTGGTGGGTAGTTGGCGATGTCATAAATGAGACGTATGTGTCCTTGGTAAAGCTCCAGGGCCAGGGGATCATGGTCGTCTTTGTACAACAAAATACCGTTGTCTTTATCTGTAGCCACCTGGAAAAAAAAAAAAAAAAAAAAACACAAAACTTATTTAGGACAATAAGTGAACTATCATCATAAAATGACAATATTTTAATATTATCTGTAATACAAATTATTCCAAATCAGGTGTTTTTTTTATTGGTTGGTATACCGGTTTGGTTGTCACTAACATCAAAAACACCTGTGTAATTGTGTGCAGGTCTCTATAGAGTATAGAAAAAGATTTTCTTTAGTTCAGCAAATTGTCTACTTTTGAATGCATTTAGGACACATGGATCAGACTTTTCCTGCACATTCCTTGGGTACTCAGATTGGAATGGGGGCATCTGGAAGCCTAGTCCACACCTTCCATTCTTTTGCTGATCTTAACCAAGTTTTGGAGACTGGGAAGGAATCTTGTCCTGCTGAGGGAGTCTTTTGTCATCTGAATGCATTGCTGCAGTGCAACAACCACTTTACTTTGCCTGTACAAGGTGTGCCTGTCCAAGGAATGTGGAGGGCAAAGTTGATGGGCTTTTGCAGCGGAAGCATGTCTGTGTCCATTTAGCATGACCGCCGTGTGAAACGGACAAGAGTTTAGGTGAGTGCTACTTGTTGAAACATCCACTTAAATTTCAGGAGCCAAAGATTTTGAGGAGATTGTTGCGCAATAAGCAGTTTACCTGCTAGGAGTTTTATTGTTGGGTTATTCATATCAGAATATACAGTTATGTGTCAATCAAGTTTATTTTATTCAATATGACATTGAAGAGCTATAGAAAAATCAAGCATAAATTTAAATTCCAAAACACACACGAAAAACAGGAAATCATACTTCTTTTCTTAGATGCACACTTGACATGTTCCACTTGTTCGGGTGCTCTGTAAAGCACCAACTAACTAGCAAGTGGAAATGGGGCCATGGGGCCAAGCACTTAACACTCTGGCGTCAATGGAGCATAGCCAAGTCAACACCTGCTAACAAGCTGCTGGAAGAAAGAGCACAACAGGCCACGAGGAGACACGAAGGGAGAGATGTAGGAAACAAGGACAGAGACGAAAAAGGGAGGTGGAAGGAGAGTGTGAAAAAGCAGAGAAGAAGGTAAAAGGAAAACTGGGATGCAAGTTGAAAGAAAGGAGAGAAGAGGTGTTCAAGTGAAAGAGAAAAAAAGAATGCAGTGATTTATTAAGTGCTGGGGCCCTTTTTTCCCTGTGCTTTTTCATTTTGTCTCTCCTGCCTCTGAGTCAGAGCCTCTTGGTGGAGTTTAACAGCCTTGGCACTGACATTGAAAGCTCCTGGCAAGAGCACATACACTAAAGCAACACACAAGGATCCAAACAGGTGGTAAATTTCAATTAGATTGCTCTCCTTTTCTTGTTTCTCTAGTTACGGTCTCATTTTCAAAAGGGGGACATATGTCTCTATTAGGACGTGACTCTCTTGTAGACTGTACAAACGAGTGTGCATGTGTGTGTGAAAAAGTCCATGTACTCGGGAGAAACAGCAGCCATAACCAACATTTGCTTCACATTGTAACATAATATCTCTAAAGTTTTCATCTGAATGACTCACAGCAATTCTTCAACCAGTTGAAAATATTTAACAAGGACACTGATTTTTTTTTACTTGTTATACCACACACACAATACACTGCACTGACTTCCTATTCATAACTGACACAGAAAATCACAAAGATTTATGCTCATGCCTGTACTTATTTAGAGAAATTGTAAATATTATTGAAAAATGGATTTATCAAAGTGACAGTTATTGTCATTATACCATTGGAAGCCATAAAGCACTAATAATTTGCTTATAAACAATATAAATACACTCCTAGAGGTCAAAGGTCGACCCTACCTGCAATGAAATATGAGCCGTTGGACGGAGTTTGGTGCCTGGTAGCGCCACATACCCGTCGCGACCCAGGAAGTGAACAGTGGAGACTTTGTCACATTTATTGCCATAGAAACCAGGTAGGCAGCGACAGATTGGCTCCCCAGCAACCACCAGGCATTGGGCGCCATTCTGGCAATCTGATTGGTCGCAAGGGCTGGTCTGCAGCAAGATCATTGGTGGAGGGTTCTCACAGAACAGCCCACTGAGTAGAATAGACAGGAGAAGTTATTCATACAGTCATAACTTGGTGATTTGTTGTACTATCTACTAATAAAATTCATGCACTTCAACTGCAATACATATAAAATTTGAATGAAAAGTTATATTTTTAAAAGAAATGAACATTTTTAAATAAAAATTATGAACAGATTCTGTATAACTGCCAATCTGCTTCATTAGATCATGCAGAAGGAATAAAATAATTTTGTATTAAGATACAAAATGTATAATTTAGCCTTTTTGTCAACACAAAGTGTCAACACAAAAAAAGTGTACATGAATACAATAAACAAAACATCTGGCATCAGTAGCAGTGAAAATTTCCCTAAAGTTTTATCCATATAATCTGTTTCCTCATCTCTTTATTTGTTTCCAACATTCATAAGACATCCTCTCTCCCTTTTTCCATTTCTGTCCCTTGTGATGAATTTGTTTCGCTCTCGCCAACAGTCTCTGCTATAATTAACCACATGGTGCTGCATCTGTTCCACACACACAAACACACACACATGCACTCAGTAGGTTGAGACAGTCAAGTGTCTGATTATGAAGTGCCATCTGCATTTTTCTCCAATCTGGCCTCGCAGAGCTTAACTATGTTTGTGTATGAGTTGTTTCCATGCGTCTCACCTGAAACCCTCTTTACAGACACAAGTATAGCCGTTGACAGCATCCACACACTCTGCCCCGTGTTGACATTTATTCTCTAAACAGTCATTATAGTCCTGCTCACAGTGTTGGCCCACATATCCTGGTAAACACTCGCACCTAAACAAACAGGGAAATACAGACTAAATTACACAACTGCTTTTTTTGATTGTATGATTTCCAAAGAGGTGACGTGTTTGGTCCCACCTGTGCAGTAAGAAAATGCGTTTTCTACTAAAATGTGTGTAAGAATGAAAATAAAATTGAACTGTATATTATGAAGGCACATAATTGATTAGAATTGAACATATTCAATTATAAAGTAATAAGTTTCAACAGAAAATAAACAAAATCACCTTTATTACCTTAAGCTAAGCTTTGTAAATTCTATGACTCGTCACCATTCACATGTCTGTTTTAGATAGCACTGTCTACAGCAGTGGTTCTCAATTCTGGTCCTCATGGCCCACTATCCTGCATCTGTTGGTTGTTTTCCTGCTTTAGCACATCATATTTAAATGAATGAGTGATTGACAGGGTTCTGCAGAACTCAAGGACCTGCTTAAGAGCAGGAAAACAACTAAAACATGCAGGATAGTAGGCCAAAATTGAGAACCACTGTAGGACGTAGTGTTAAGTAATGACAACCATGATTGTGTTATAAAATATCAGGTTTGAACTTTATGGCCTTGCTGCTCTAATCACTTCCACTGTGACATGACCTCCAATCCTTTTAGGAGCCGACCTCACCTGTAACTGCGTCCAACATGGACACACTTGGAGTCGTGCTGACATGGGTCGAAAGCACCAAGACAAGGGTCAACCACCTCATCACACAGATCACCTGGAGACAAAGAAAAGAGAAAAAAAAACATTTATGTCACTATTCAGTAATCAAAACATTTGCATACAAGTCACAGCTAGCAGAGAAACATTTTCTGCTGTACAGCTTGTCATCACATAGGCTTGAAGGTTTTTTTTGTCCAAAATTGTTCTGGAAATTAGGATTTCAAAAAATTGGAACACACAAACAAAAGAATACAATAAATGGAAGAAAAACAAAATAAAAGGGGTCAAACAAATCTTTTTTAAATGCACTGTTAGTGTCAGATGTCTGTAGAAAAACACAAACTTATGGTTGAAAAGTTCCTTGATGTTATTCTTCTTAAGGTACGGGTTTTTGGCAAGTAAAATAGCAAAGGGACATGCAGGATAACTTTGTCATAGCTGAGAAGACATCCATCCATCCATTATCTTTACCCGTTTCATTCTTTTCAGGGTCACTGGTGCCCATATCCAGCCATCACAGTGCAAGAGGTGGGGTACACCCTGGACAGGTCGCAAGTCCATCACAGGGACACACATAAACAAGACAGACAACCAATCACTCTTTCACTCACACCTAGGGACAATTTAAAGTTACCAAATAACCTAACAGTCATGTTTTTGTTGTGTGGGAGGAAGCCGGAGTACCCGGAGAGAACCCATGCATGCACGGAGAGAACATGCATTAAGAAGACAGTATGACATTTTTTAGTTCTCATAGAAACTTAAGTCAGGTAATTTAATCGAAATTTAAAGTCTCGTGTCATCAAATTTCTGTGGTGTAAATATGACGCGACAATCCTGGATGCAGAGTTCGGATAAATCAGAGCAAACAGAGAAGGACTGTCCTCCTAATGTGACACTCGATGATTACACCATGGTTCACTGAGATCACTGGTGATTCGGAGCCAAAGGAACTTGAAGTTTGTGTGTGGTTTGCATGCGTGTTTTTAACAGCTGCATGTGGGAAGGTGGCTGGCAGTGTGGGATGAGTCTCAATGCCAACAAAGTTAATGACATGGTGTGTGTTGGTGAGAATGTTTGTGTATGTTGACTGAGATCCAGTGTCAGAGGGGATCTGGGTCATATTTGTGTGTATCAAAGGACACTGGCACAAAAAAAATTTTAAAAAATTGATTTCGTAGTCAGCAGTTTAGGTTCTGCTTGTTGGATTTTTCCGACTTTGGTCTATATCGCTCTCTTGCTGCTTCTGGCCTTTAACAGTCCTTTCTTTCTTGTTTCCTTTTCCCTCCCAGTGCACATTTCCTCCTTGCAGTTTTACAGATATTCCCCTTTTCTCAATTTCCTCTTCTCCAGTGTGTGATTGCTCTTTAAAGCTCCTTCAGGAACCGTTACAGGCCACTGTGGAGGGGATGTCTATTGCTAACTTACTATCTACTGAAGTGGACTGAAGACAGGCTAATCTTTTATAGCAAAGGACTTGTGATTTTAGAAATTGTAAAGTAATAACAGATAAAAGGTGCGTGTGTGCGCCAACCTGTATAGTTGGGTGGACAGATGCAGGTGTAGTTGTTGACCCCATCGACACATATGGAGTTGTTCTCGCAATCGTTGTCTTCACAGTCATCTGGGTTTATCTCACAGTGTTGACCCTCAAAACCAGGTGGACACACACACCTGCAGACACAAACACAGAGGGACATGTTTGGACACAGGATTAAAGGATACATTCACACGGGACACCTTAAAGTAAAGATTTTCAGCCAGATAAGTCACTGAATTTACAACACTTCAACTCAAATTGTCCTAGATTAAATAAATTGGTACCACTTTACAATAAGACTCTTCTTAATAGATGCCTTATAGTTTAAAGATAGGTTATTTATTCAGCTGTAAACACTGAATAAATCATTAACAAGTGTTTATTATGCATTCATTAAAGACGAGAAAGAGACAAAACTGTCCGGTTTCTTGCCAAATAGTGAGCCAAATCTGTTCATGTACATATTATATCTAAAAGTGCTATATTAAACATTTCAGACTAGGTTACTACCTTGTAAGATAGGCCTTCTGACCATACGATGGACAACCCTGAGCATCCTCTTCCTAAGACTGTCACACTACAACAGAGTGTCCTCAGTCAAGGCTTCTTCAGATCTGCTGTGAGACGGACCACTTCAGGAAATGGTTCCTGACCACAGCGATCAGTATTTATAACAACTTTTTAAAGAAACCAGGATAATATGAGTTACTACAACTTTTAATTTCACTTAGGGATTAATAAAGTATTATTGAATTGAATTGAATTGAATTGAATTGTAAGCACAATAATGAATTGGAAACACATATTTCACATATAAAATTGTACTGCGTTATACATATCCACAATTATCAAAGGGAGCCTTATTTTAAAGTGTAAAAAAGTGAACTATCTATAAATATTTGTCTTACTATTTGGCAAGAAACCAGACAGTTTTGTCTCTTTCTAGTCCTTAATTAAAGTATATTAAACACTTATTAATGATTTATAAAGTGTTTACAGATGAAATAATAACCTATCTCTAAACTATTTATAAGTCACATATAAAGGAGCCTTATTGTAAAGTGGTACAGATAAAGTTAAATAAAAAAAATGTATATAAGTGATACTTATACACCACTAGACCTTCAATATATATAAGGCAAAAAGTGACCTAATTTCATGACTCTTTTTACAGCGGAAATGAAATGACAAACGTACAGTTCAGAGTTTAAACTATCTCATTATATAAAATTAAACTTAAATTTAAAGAAGCACAAAACCCTTGGATTTTACAAACAGCTTCTTCATTCATTTTCTGTTGGCAAAAGTCAAAAATTTTTACTATACTTTATAACAAAACACCCACCATCAGCTGAAGAAAAATAAATAAAGAATTGGACACAACCCACTCTGACCTCTCAAAAGTAATTATCAAAAGCCTCCCATCTACTAAATCTCACCCACACCCACCACTTTTTCTGACCACCCCTTCTTATCTTTTCACTTTCCAGTCTTTGAAGCTCAGTTAGGTTTAATTCCAGTGATGGATCACAAAGAGATATAAACTGCACTTGAGTGCCGATCCTTTCATCAAACACACACAAACAAACAGAGAAACCCATTGAACAACAGCTACATGTGCCATATTAACCTTCCTCTGGTGTTAGCTTTCTGCTGCCATCTGTGGTGTTAGCGGGTCATTTTGGACCCGTGTATTAAATCAGCCATAAAATACCCTAAAAACAATCTTTTATCATCCAATGTTTTTCTTAACTCTTGTTTAGCTGGTTGGGCTCCCTTATCCATGAAAAGATTGGTTTTAATATTTTTTTGTGGCCCCCTGGGCCTTTGTTTTAACAGCATACCCCTCGTTTTCAATGTCTAAAAAGTGGTCAAATGAACCTTAAGAGAAGAAGGCAACAAAATAATCAGTTGTTCTGTTACCTGAGTGTAACTGAGAGATATTAAAACACATTTCTTAAATGTTCAACAAAAAAAAAGATTTTAATTTTAATATTATCAAATATAGTAACATCTATGGTGTTTCGGGTCATTTTGGACCCGTATATATTTACTTCAAGAAAAGGGCAAAAACAAGTCTTTTTTTCCACACAATAGAACTTTAATACAATATTTAACAATATGAAAAACAGAACAGTCATAAATAATAAAAAATTACAATAAAACAAAGATTTGCAAGGTCAAATAAACAACAACCGATCGAGAAAATCACATCAAAAGAAATCAAGTACTTGTTCTATAAATACTCTGTGCAAA
>JARVJO010000269.1:26344-72507 GCA_031762555.1 Cynodonichthys magdalenae
GCTTCAGCACCAGTGACCTCCTCTTCAGACTGATCAGTTGTGTCTGTTTCTTCCAATTGGTACTCCACATCATCTTCGTTCTCAGAGGCCTGCTCATCTCCATCGCTAAAATCCTGTGTGTCCTCTGCCTCATTTGCAGCAAAGATGTGATCCAAAGCTTCATTTACAGTGAATCTTCTCCTCATTGTTGCATCCTGTGAATTGGAGATGTGTACTCTGCAAGTCACCACCTCTACACTCAAATGGCTTGACAAGCCTGGACATGTCTCCCTTTGTTTGTTCTCGCAAAAAGACAAAGAGAAAAGCCCCTAAATGAAGCTCAAGTGGTTGGAGGAAGAGGCTGTTGGTTGATTGTGTGTCTATGATTTAATTTTTGGCATTTTTTATTTTTTTATAATCGAAAATTTTAACCGGGTCAAAAATGACCCGAACACCACAAAAGTCATTTTTTTCACCAGAGCACTTTATAATTTAGTAAAAAAAAAAAAAATTGTTTTATTTTGTTTAAATGGAAGTCCCTGACAAAGTCAAAAAGTTTCAACGCAAAAAACAAATGTATGAAGTACTTTTATGCATGCTAAAACTCAAAACGGGTCCGTAGGGACCCTAACACCATAGGAAGGTTAACAAGCCAAGCCACTTGTTAGAAGTGTAATATTTTACAGGTGTGGCCACTTTGCACATGAGATTAAAGTTAAAAAAGAAGCTGAAACAACCGACTTTCCGTGACTCAGAAACACAAACTTCTTATTGACACAATATTCTCTGTTCCATATTGAACCCACAAATATTCTCCTGTTTTAGTTGTTTTCACTTCTTTGGTTTGTCAGACTTTTTACAGTAGACTTTACTTCACAGCAGCAAAGCGCTTTTATTTGTTTTCCCTCAGGCCAACACTTAACTCACACATGTTGTCTTCTATCAGCACACACTGGTTACCTTCTCTGTCTATACCAGTTTGATTTTTTTTAAACTAGTTTCAATGTTTTTTCATTTATATAATGGGGAAATTGGGTTTTTTAAAGCAGTTAAAAGAGACGTTGTATTACCAAGTTTCCCACTGTGCTCATCTTTTGTTACTAAGGTAATTCAGAACTCTTTTGTTTAACACATTTCTGTACAAAACGAACAAAGCAGAGGGCACATGCATTTTGAAAAAAAAAAAATTTAAAAACCCTCAAAGGTGAAGAAAACAGCTCAAAGATAAGAATATATTAACAACAATGACATAACAACCTTTCAGTTCTAGCAAACAAATTATTAGATATCTTAAGCATATTTCTCTTTTATCTGTGTGGGAAACTGAAGGCAATTTCACAATATTTAATAGAACAAGCACAGTAAAACTGTGAGGTAAAGCATAATATACTTGATTTTGATGCTGACCCAATGGTGGGACCCTTTCATTTTATTATTTAGTTACTCAGTGAAACAAAATACTTAATGCCCATCTTTTAATATTAATTCAAATTGTGAATCAGCTGGAAAATACTCCACCAAAAGGAGAAGACAAGAAAGTGGAAATTACACGAGGAAAATTATGTTATGTGATCACGTATTTTTCCTTTTTTTTTAGGTAACAAATTAGAGGAACAAATTCAGGACTGAAGAAAGAAAAGATCACAGCTCCTCCAGTCAAATAATTGTCTTGACATTTAAATTATACAGTTTGAAAAATTGGCCTCAACTATAAATCAAAGTGATTTGACTGAATCAGTCTGAAATAAGTACAGTGAATGTAAAAATGTCAAAGGGGCCTGGTTATGCTTTCCTACTAATTCACAGTCATTTGGTCTCCAACTGTCTCACAGAGCACACATATTCACCTGTGTTGGTTTTACTATTAATACAAGGCCAGCAAAGGGTAAAGGGACATCTAATAGCATTGCCACGCCACAAAGTTAAAGGCCAGATGGAAATCAAAGCTTTTCAAAGGGTGCAGGTCTCGTTAAAAGGGTAGAAGGGGATACAAAATCTGCTAGAGAGATATTTATGGCAATTGTTTCAATTAGATTTGCTGTTTGTCAGAAACCTCAGACAAAACTGGGATTGTTTGAAACAACTTTTATTACCCAGAATGGGAGAATCATAGATGCCCTGCAACACACACAAACACATGTTGTATTTGAGCAAACATATTAAACGAGAAGACTGAACTAAAATGATTTTTAATATGAACTCTAACTAGTGAGGCTTTCTCCTTGGTTCTTTAACAGTTTATTTTTTAAAAGATGTTGGATGTGGTTTGGTTTAATTTAATTGTAAAAGAGTTGTATGCTAAAAATGCACCGTATTAAAAAGTCTTACTGCATAACATCTGTTTTCAGTTCATACTATTTCTAAATAGCTGTTGACCATTTTGATTACTTTTAAAGGTTTGTGTCCATCTAGACTTCACCTCTTTGCACTTCTATGTAGAAAGTTCCTTTTTATTTGGGTTTCTTAGTCCAAACTAAGATTACATATCCAACTATTGATGGGTAAAACACATTAAATATTGTATCCAGCCAAGGATTCCGTTAAAGTAAGCATGCATCTTGGCTAAACCGCCTTCAGGATGTTTAAAGTCAGAGGTAAGAGAGGAAAAAAAAAAAAGTTGAAAAACCATGGTGAGCAGGTGAAAGCTGGATCAGAAAGTGAACGGGTCTCCACCCCTCTAACAACTGCCACTGAGAGGCTCATGACCCCCAGTGAATCTGGTGGAGCTACCCTGCAGCCAGGAGTCAAACTCTGTGATTGTGTTGGGCAGTTCCCAGGTGAGGATGTGTGAAACTAAGTGAATGTAAAGCAGAGACAAAGAGCTAAGGTTTGCCATGTTGACGATAGATGGATAGTAAAATTATGTAGAAAAATTAAGAGAAAAACTATACCCAGTCTAAAGCAAAAAATAACACCAACCATTTTGTAATCATAGTAACAAACTGTACACTGAGAAAATCACTTGAAAGGGAATTAGGAATTGTAAAAATAGGATAGTCTACTTTACATCCAAACCCAGATAGCAAAAGATGCAAAATGTTGAATTATGGTCAAAAAAGTTGATTTTTGGTTTAGGTAGATGATTGATAGTGAATCAACCATCAAACAATCATCCAATTCCAACCAAATCACCAACGTTGAAAAGATGTTATTGAATCAATGTTCTTTCATGGTCGACTTCTAAGGATAATGTCTAATCAATGTTATCAACATTGATATAATATCAGTTATGGTTGAAAACCTAACATTGTTTCAACAAGTAAATCACCGACCACTTTTTGTATAATTTCAACATGGATTCAATATCATGCCTCATTCACTCATATTTTGCTATCTGGGAAAATACATTCCCTTGATGAAGGCGTTTTTTTTTATCTGAAAAGGACTGGAATGAGAAGTAGTTAGTGTGGTTCCACCAGGTCTGGTGAAGCTGTGGGGGGGGGGCACGCAGGGGAGGGGTGCTCTGTGCGGCGGGGAGCTCGACTGCAGACTGAGCTCCAGGGAGGAGCTTTGTGTAAATAGGCGGTGCTTTGTACCAGCAAGCGTTTAAGCACCTCCACGTGGCTACCACAGGAGATTCAAGGATTTCTCAAACATGCATGAATGAGTCAAAGCAACACTTTGGGTATGTGTTTCATGAGGAAACGACATTATAACATGATATAAAGCTCAAAAAAATACATTTAGAATATTATTCCATTGGGGGTATATGTTTTGATTGACTCATAGCTATTACTTCACAACATTCTAAATTAATTACTGTAAAATTGGCTGAATTACATCAAATTTCTAGTAGGGATTATTGAAAGCGCACAAAGATCTAATGAGCAACCTGTATGAATTTGTTTTATTTTCTTCAAAATGTCAGCCCTGCTTTTGTTTAAATTCTCACTCAACACACACAAATGCAGAAACAACACATCATAAGGACAAAGTAAGCTGTTATCCTGGGTAATGTATTGTTCACTGAAGCAAGACTGTCCACTCTAATCACACTGTCTATATTTTGGAGGCTGAATAAAGTTAATTTTCTCTTTAGATGAAATGCAGGGTGAAGTTCCTAAAAGGTCTCAGAATAACAGAGAGAGACAGCAAAGGGCAATCATATTTGCCCGTTAGGCTAAAATGTTTAAAAAAGAAAACATAAAAGGGGCTTCTTTTTAGATTTTAATCTCTTTGCCATCATCATATGATACATTATATAAGCTCAAAACCATTGCCATTGATTCTTTAGAATAATAATAAAAAAGTAAGGAAATAGCATATTATTGTACCTAAAGTAGTCTCCATGGCCAGGTTGAAGGTGGCAGGTTCCTCCATTATAGCAAGGTAAGCTGATACAAGCGTTGATGGGTGTTTCACAGACTTGACCCTGATGGACAAAAGTGGACAAAATACGATGAAGTCATTAAATATATAATACTAACTAAACAGTCTAAATGTGCATTAATCCAATTAATTTAGGTTTTTCACTTAGTATTCTCCATTCTACAGTTACAGGCCAGAGAATAAAACAATCATACAAATCTTCAGAATTGCAGCAACTGTTTTTTAATGCAAAGAATAAGGCTTTTAAAGTACTGACTACACCTGTTAAACCATATACACAATTTTATTTATGGATTGTGACAACAAATAATAAGGCAGAGCGTCAAAGTAAATCATTTGACTAAAAAGGAATCTGAACTGGTTCATATTTACTGACTCTGGGCTTATAGATTGTGAATTTTTAGAAAACATACAACCTGCATAAGTACAGTAAGAAGGGTCAATCTACAAACATGTTGGTATTTTTAGTTTAAAAAGTCATTTTTAAATTTTTTTTTACTGCTTTTGCATACATTTTCTTAAACAAATCTTTAAAAAAATGAGTGACAGAACAAATGTATTTGTTCATAAAGAGTTTTCATGGATCCATGGCTTTCCCAACATGTCATGTCTAAAAGAATTACACGCAGAGACCCACATACAGTTTTTCTCTGTTAACCCCATTTTGCTTTAGTTTCAGTTTCAAACCTTTAGTTCTGTAATTCTCACATCTTTAAAGAAAAAGCATTCAATCTTGAATAGAAATCATTTTTGGATGTTTTCTTTTTCTTTCCTATTTCATTGTATCACTTTTTCCCCCTCACACTTTCTTTCATTCTATCAGACGGTCCTCCTAAACACTTTTTTCCTTTAGTTTTTTTCCCCTCACACCACCTTTTCTTTTACATTCTTTGCTTTTTATTTAACTTTCAGCTCACTTCACAAACCCTTTATCTCCAGTCATTAAATCTCCCTCACCGTGTTCTAAATTTCGTCACTCTTTCCAACTCAATTTGTTGTTTGATGCTTCTTATCAGATTCTTCTAACACGTTTTAATTAATGTCCCAGCAGACACAATCATTGGAAGAAAAACACACACAAGCAATTCTTGTTTCCCAGTCTGTGACCTTGGCAAGCGATCGTTCGTTTAAAAGCACCCAACAATTTGTTCTCCTATAAAAATCTAAGAGGTTGTAAGGTGTTTGTTCTCATGAGATTATAGCTGCATTTTTTTTAAGTACTTGCGCACAATCACATGCACACGCACAATCTCCTCCAGAGCCTTGAACCCAGTGATCTTTCCACAAATGTGATAAAAATCGGTCCACATTAAGTACTGAGAAATGTGTAAAATGAAGATGGAGCATATTGTATTACTGGGAAAAAAAGATGATGCAACAAAATAATGTGTTTTTCCTTCATTGTTTTTTTTCTGCAGCTGTGTTCTGTCTCACCTTGAACCCATGTGGACAGGTGCAGTGGTAGGACCCAGCAGAGTTGGAGACACAGGTCCCATTGTTCTGGCAGGGTGCTGACAAGCAGGGGGCGCACTTCGACATGAGGCTGATATCCACTGGACCTATGTATGAGGACGGAAGAATGGTAACAATGAAAGGAATGAAAGGTGAGGAAAAGACAAGACAGAAAGAGGGCTGAGAAAAGTGGCAAAGGTAAACAGATATATTTAGCCACACTGTGCTAAAGCTTTCCTTAACTTCATTTAATGGAATACAAAATGGCCTTACAGGTGAAGAAATTAAGTGCTAAGGAGAGCAATAAACGGGATTTGTTGGTGAATGCAGCACATGTAGAAAGGAGAGGAAAAGAGCGAGAGGACGTGATTCAAGGTTACGTTAGTTATTTTAGTTAGACAGAAGTCCACTTTGTGTGACACTGTTTAAGAAAAAAAATTTTCAATATAATTTTGTTTTTGACATAATTAGAAAAAAAGTCCTTCTAAGGTTTCCTCCTTTTAATTTAAAATAAATTTGATGTGTTGAAAATTAGAGGCAGACAAATATCATACGTTAACCCCTTCAGACGTTTAGCGGCATACTGAGAATTGAATTGAATTGTAAGCACAATGTATTGGAATCACATATTTTACATATAAAATTGTACTGCGATATACATATTCACAATTATCAAAGGGAACCTTATTGTAAAGTGGTACAGATGAAGTTAAATAAAAAGATGTATATAAGTGGTACTTATACACCACAACATACTGAGCCTCAAAAATCTGTAATATTCACAAAAAATTTGTACTAATTACACGCGCACCGGGGGGGGGGGGCTGCAGCATAAAGCAGGAGGAAATGAGGTGGGGAGAACTCATTTCTAGCAGCAGAGCGGATTGGAAGATGGTTATTTGTTATTCATTGTTTTTATTTTTAATGTCCTACAGGCTCTGAAATCTAAAATAAAATTGAAACTGAGTTTTTGAAAAAAGTTCATAGAACTTGAAATAATCCGTGAGATTGCTCTATATGTCCGTATACCTGCAAAATCTATGTAAATTACAGACAATCCGTACAACTTGACATGTATGGAATATATTTAGAAATTTTCCAAGTTATTTACATTTTTGTATCTATTTTTCTACACAAAATCAATGTGAGTTGTATGGTTTTCTCTCCATATTATTTGAATTCAACATATACAAAAAACAGGTAGCTATATTGTGAAAAATATTTGTTCAACCCTGTAAAAAAAAAAAAAAAGTTGCAATTACTAAAGGAAATGGGGTAGAGTGGAACCCCTACAGAGGAGCAGTGAAGAGAGATATTAGAGGGGATCTTTATAATTAAGAAACTGACACATTGTTTAAGACTGCGGGAAAGACAGATGGAGTACCAATGGGGGGCAGGGGTGGGCTTATTCAAGAACCACAGCAGCGACAAGCAGGACATGGAGAGAAGTGACTGAGTGGAAATGATGTGAGAGTGTACACACCAAATGCACTGTTACTGCCCCCCAAAAAAGAGTTTTATTTATTTATTTATTCATTTTTTTCCTTGTGGGCCTCGCTGTTAATGTAACCATCTGCTGTTTTTGTATATGCAGAGAAAAGACTAATAAAAATTAACACAAATAATTACTCTTTCAGTTATTTTGGCATCTGGTTTGTTAGCTAGGGAGCACTAAAAATGTGATCTGAAGAAGTCCGCTGCTTCTGTACTGGTGGAATACAGCTGTGAAGAAATTGTTTTTTAACCGACAAAATTATTTACTGAACAGAGTCTATGTTTGGGGGGTTTTTTTGGCTTGTCTATTTGATAACCTGAAGTAACCCAAAGTTGCTGTGTCAAAATAACAAGTTTGGGCTTAAACACTTTCACAGTCAAAGACAGTTTGTTTAAATCTGTAATAAAACTTTGAAAAAGTCATCTGCAAAATATTCCAGGAAGCCCACTCAGTTGCATAATCATGTAAATTTTGAACCTCATGTAGCCTTCCTCACAAAGAGCACTGGAACTAAACAGGTCTCGACACAAGTCTAAATACTGGCTTTCTCGCTGTTTTTAATAATAATAAGAAGAAATTGTGCTGAACTCAAAATAATCCATAGAGATTTGCTACAATACAGTATTTATACAATAAAACATGTCAGTTGGTACATAATGGAAAATCTTTTAACAATATCGTATGAGTGGGATGAGGGAAACAAAATGAAAACAAACAAAAAGAGTTCACCTTTACACTGGAATCTGTTGAGCGGTGTGGTGAGCAGCAGTCTGTCGGCCATGTCAGGTGGCCCAGCACAACGAGCAATCCCTGAAATAATCATTTATATTTTTAGGTGTATATTCTTTCAAAAATATCAACACTAAACTTTTCACATTAGTGCCATTTTGATTTCTTACCAGGCTCTTTAAAACCAGCCTTAACCCACTGAGAGAGCCAACGTAAGTCACAGTTACAGTAAAGTGGGTTGGCACCAAGCGCTCTGTGCACAAGTAAAAGTAACAAACAAAAAAACAAATAAAAAGCTGTTTTTTTCAGAAATGCATCCTGAAATAGCGAGGATAAACAACAACACGGGGCTGCACTTACAAGTGAGAAAGAGATGTGAGGTGGTTGAATGCTCCTTCAGGGATGGTTGAGAGGTCATTACCATGGAGAGTTCTGGAAAAAGGGAAATAAAAAAAAAAGGTGTTCATCAATTTTTATCACAGCAATAAAACCAGTCCAAATGCATAAATTAGACGTTTTGACCAGCTGATAACCCTTATCTGTCATCAAATTACATTATTAACACAGCTGGTGTTTGTAATATTAAGCTTTTTGCAGTAAGAAGGGATATGAAACAGCTGTTAACTGTTAACTTGATAAATGTTTCTGCTGTAATAATTTTATTATCACTGCTGTTTTTTTAAAACCAAAAAATTGCTTTATTTTTAGACTAAAATCTTAAAGCCACACTTGAGGCTTACAAAACGTAATAGAAGAAACCTTGTGCATTATAGCCACCGTTTCAAATCTAAATGAAAGAGAATAGCCTGATGCCAAGTAACTGATTAGAACACACAAATGCTCCAGTGTAACTGAGACTGGCTTCATTGCAAATTATTTAAATTTATTTGTGGTTTCTGGCTGCTGACACCCAATCACCATTTTCTATAATACCAAGGAATAACAAATGTAAATAGAATGCTTATTGTTTTTATGGGGTAATAAATAGCTTGCTTCAGTCACTGAATAAAATATACGTTGTCTCATTTTGTTTTGTGAGTAGGTGTGTGTGTCGCAGGACCTGAAAAGTTGACATGTATTAGTGTGTGATTTTACTTTATGAGATTTCCTTCATGTGTTCAAGTTTTGGATGCACACTTTTAATTTCAGTCTCAACTTTTGTCTCTGAAGACCTGCCTCTGTGTGTGCGTTGTGTCTTTCCAGTTGAGGGCTCAGAAACTTGCAGATTGTGTCTGTTGCATCTATCCATTTAAGTGTTACTGCCTGCTGGATGTAAGTTCACATTCCATTAAAGCGAAGGGATGTGGCAGGGGACAGCTATCAAACCAAGAGTATTGGAAAGCACAGCTTTGTGTGTGTGTGTGTATGTGTGTGCGCATAATTCAGTTTGTGCAGTTAGGTCAGCTTTTGCCAGTGTGCATGCAAGTGTCACAGTGAAAGATTTGTGTTTGTGTGCTGGTGTAAGTTCCTAATGTCTTTAAGTGTTCCAGTGCATCTCTGTGTGCGTTTGTGCATTTGTATATGGTGGCCGAGCAGACCCTGCACAACACTGGCCCGGAGGGGGTTGTGGGTAATGAGGAAGTGACAGTGATGACTGCCTGGCAACCAGTTGCTATGTGGGGGCAGAGAGAGAAGAGTCCCCACGGCAACATCAACTAAAATGAAAGGAAGGAAGAAAGAAAGAATAAAATAAAAAAGTCACCACTGAACTTCTGCAAGGTGAAAGCTTCATAGGAGATACAGTCAATAAGCAGAGAAAAGGTCAAAAACAAAGCTGTCATCTCAGAGGGTGAGACACAGACTTGTTCTGCTCTGAAACAACAATAGATGGCAAAGCTTTGTTGTGGCCTTTTCTTATACAAAACCAAATATCCAAGGGGGTGTTTTATAAGACAGTTGGAAGGACTGTTACCCTTATGTCTTTGTCAGTGGAGAAATTCCTCCAGCTTCACTACATCGGTTGTAGCCTAAAGTCTTATTATTATACCCATGTTAAACGTGTTGGGCACTATTGGAAAATTAAAAAGTCCTCATTAGCCTAAATTTAACTGCAGTATAATATTAGATCACATTTTCAAATAGCTGAATTTAAAACATTTTCCTGTTACTTGGGTTGAACCAAACTTTTTGGTGATGCTAAACATCTCCTGTGTACACAGGAAATGTGAGAATCACATGCTTTCTATGGCTCCAACATAAATAGTAAAATACATTACATTTTATATTTCATAATTTATTATTTAGCATTTACTGCATAAACAAACAAACAACAAAAAAAGGATACTAGCTAAGAAATGTTCCTCCTCTTCAGTCATCATCCTACAGAAATCTAATGCTTTAACACTACTTCCTCAACAATGAATATGTTCCCTGTACCCGATTTATTAGATGTCCCCTATATTAATCAACCATATTTAGTTTAATTCTACAAGAGATGTGAGTTTCTTTAGGTCCAACCCACACAGTTTGTTCATTAGTTTATCTGGGCTTCAGATATATCTTTAGGGTTTTAAACCAGACAAAATGTTATTTTCTTTCTCCTTAGGGTAAAAAAATAAACTACTTTATCATCTTTCATATTTGTCTAGGTATTTTTTTAGTTTTGTTTTATTTGTTTTGCTACTGTGACAAACTTGAATTCCAAATTTATCACAGCTTTAAGCAGACTTAAAAAAATGTCTTGTCCTACATATGGGACATATAAAAATCAATAAACTCTGTGACTTCTGTTTCAGTGATAAATGAAGGTGCAAATCGTTTTTTTTTTTTTTTTTTTTTTCTTGGCATCTTGTTTCCCACATGCATTATTTGTGTATATTCACGCTTGTGTGTGTAGCTGCTTGTAATGTGTGGGGGTGGTCAGACAGAAATATTCACACGCGCGCTCTGTGTGTGCACACGCAGGCAGGTTTTTTTAGACAGAGGGTGGACAACCAAATGGATGACCGAGAGAAACAGAGGCTGAAAGTCGATTCATCAAACACAACCCTGGGTGGAGGGAGAGAAAAGGAGGAGACGATGGATGGACAGAGACACGCAGCATGACAGAGAGATGCCAGAGCATGCAGATAGAGAGAACGTATTCAAGAGATGAGAAACTGTCAGTTTTATCTCTTTAAACAGCCTGAAACAACTAATGATTTGGCCACTGTGACTGGGTCCTAACATGCCACCTGGCCTGAATTCAGAGAAGCGATTAAACTTTCATTTAGCTCGGTAATATAACCAGCCGTGGAGGTTTTGAATATTGAATTCACTGCGGCACTTGTGGATGAAGCGTGCTACTCACAGCAGGCGAAGTGACTTGAGCCCATTAAAGGCATGGACCGGGATGCAGCGAATCTGGTTATAGCTCAGGATGCTGGAAGAAAAACAAACACACAAAGCTGATGGAGGACATAAACACATAAAACAAGATTCAGTGCTTAACCTGTGTACAATGTTTGTATATTGAAAATATTTGAAAATAGCATATGGGCACAATCGATGTAAAAAAACAGCAAGGGGCAAAGCTAAGGTTTTTGAAAATCCAAACACAAACAACACAGCAGCTTTCTAACAATAAAATAGGTTTAATAGTAAAGAATCAGATCATTTTAAAAGAATATTATACAAAAAAAAGGGTGGTAATATTATTAACTTTAAACATTAAATGGGCTAAGACAGCTTTCCTTTACAGTTTAGTTTTAAGTGGCAGAGAAATTTGAAAAATGAACTCAACTTCCTATAAACCAATAGTGTGCATGGAAAAAAAAACATGTGGCAAGTCAAATGTTTTCTTCTCTCCTACAACCGTTGGTTCTTAAAGTGTGTTTTTAGGCAAGGCACAGAACGTGTGATACTGTCGGTGGACTGACACTAATCTGTGGTTGCAACATTCAGCACTCAAAGGTATGTTGGTGCAACTGTATGAAACATAAAACTGGCTGTTACTGGAAAAGAACAAATATTCTCAGTCCACGTTGCCTAGACATGCAAATTCCTGTGATTTTATTCTATGTAATATACCTTTTAAGCTTAAAGCTCAAAGATTATTATATATAGACTATTATAGATTGAATTTATACTCAGGAAAAAAGGGGCAGATATTATAAGATTATTTTCTTCTCTCTGCCACCTTTCATTTCATTTTATTTGTATTTCAGACTTATTGTATATAGACTTATTTTTTGTTATGTTTTTTATGGAATGAATAAAAATTTAAAATCAAATCAAATCAAATCAAAGATAAACATACAATCTTGGACCAGATCAAATGGAAAATGGGAATTTTATTTAGGACTGAAAGCCAATGAATTCAAAAGGAAGAAAGTGGGAAGGTGCAAAAGCAAATGAAGGTTATTCAGATGAGTACCACGTAAAAAGAAAAGCTACAAAACAAACAAAAAATGGATTAGGGAAAGAGGAAAAAATGTGGGAAATATTGCACAAGAGAAGAGCATGAAAAAAAGTGATGTCAAATATGAGGTAAAACGAGGACAGAAAAATAAGGACAGACAGGAAAGTTCAAAGGAGGAAGAATAGAGATACAAACAAAAAATATGAAATTCAGGACAGACAAAACTTAAAATCAACACACAAATTATGCATTACAAAAAGCTATGGTTAAAAGTATGATTTTACATGACATGCTTGTTGCCATGGAAACTTACAGTGTTGCTAGTTGAGTCATGTTGCTGAAGGTATATGGAGCTAAGGTGCTAATGCTATTGTTGCTGAGGTCCCTGTGTAGAAACAAGCATAAAGTAAATTAACAACAAAAAAAAAAATAGTGAATTTAAAAACAACAGTTTTATAAATGACTGTAAGACTCGCGGGGAGTTTGTTCAAGGTTATGCTACATACACTAGTGACAGCTGCTTCAGGGCTGCCAGCTCCTTGGGCACAGATGTCAGCATGTTACCCTCCAGGTATCTGCAAGAAAGAAATGTATAGATAATTTAGCATGTGGCACTTTTACACAAATATAGCCACCAGGGGAAATTATTTTGATTGTTACATATTGCAAGTTTGACAAATAATGGTATAAATCTTGGAAAACAGAGACAAAATCCAGACAAAAGGAAGATAAAAGGCGTTTAAACTTTTCACTTCATTCATTCTTTTTGCAAAACTTTAACAGAGCTATTGTTTTTAATTAACACAGCTATGTAATTTATTTGCCTAAATGAGAAAACTGGAGTTTAGTGGTTTAAAAAGGTTTAGAGGCAGATTTACAATCTCCGGCAATTTAGCAACTTGCAATTTAAAATTTGTGCCTTGTGGGAGAGTCCAGTTCTGGAAGTGGGAATAGCACAATTATGCATAAAGCCACAATCAAGCTAATATTTTCAGTTTTAATAATCAGTAAGCTGTAGTTGCACACAACAAGCTACTTGTGACTATAATATAAGAAAAGCATGGACCTGATCAGTTGTTCAAATCATCAAGGTGAACTATTCGGTATAAACAAAAATGATGGTTTATCAGATGGTCTTTGATAAATAATATCCCACATAGAAATTAATGTCATCTTCACGCTGCAGTTTAACCTGCCACAAGACCAAAAGAACATGCAATTGTTTTTATGGTTCAGGATTAGACAGCGATAAACGAGCAAAAGTCATAAAAGCTTCACCTAAAACCTCATAAAAGTTGGAAGAAATTTAAAACCGATCTTGTACAATGGTTATGGTTATGGTTATGGTACAATGGTTACAAACTTATGGTACTGAGAAACAAGTAAGACAAGGAGTAACACATCCTAATGTGACTTGACTGTCAATATGTAATATAAAAAAAAAAAAAGATTAAATCAAGTTCATCCATGTCTTATGAGCTAAATATGGCCTTATTGTTGAAAGCTTGCTTGGTTTTCAACCAACAGATTCTGTAATCATGGTAACTATAAGTGGCACAGTTTAGTTAACTTGTGACCATTAATTTGATTTTAGTAAAAGGGAAATGTTGGTCACTATGTTGTGTTTTATTACTGCCTCTTACTGCAGACTGTTACTACAGGCTTACGACAAAGTTGTATTTTCTGTATGGCACAGAAAAATAATCAGATTAAACTGAAGAATGTATCAAATCTGAATACAACATTTACTTACTGATCATTATGGGACACAAGACAAACATTCAAGCTCACACAGATGCACACATTTTCTTTATGATCTAATAGTCTCTCGTCTCTCCCTCAGGTCATAAGTAGGTTATGTGGACAGTATGATGGAGTGTCTTCTTCAGCCTGATCAATACCTAATCACTGCTATTGACCCTGTAGCACAGACCTATTTCACAGCTAAGAGAGTTTTCTGTTTGTGTTTACGCGAGTGCATGGAGCTGTGTGAGCATTTCTGCAAGTGAGTGCAATAATTCACTATTACTGGTAGAGATTTAGTTTTCAGTACTCTCTAAATTTCCTAATCTTGATTAACATCGTTTTGGCCTTGTTTTTATACTATATCAATTCGAACAATTACTATCATTATAGACATTTCCTTTATCGATCTATTTTTTAATTACACAGATTTCTGCAAGGTTCCGTTTAACTGCAGATACACAGCAATATAAAATTAAAGGCCTATCGTTCCTTGAAGAAATGCATATCACCCACTGCCTCTCATGCAAGAATATAAGACTATGTTAATAAATTACGGCATTGTAGCATATGGTTCCATTGAATACTACTAAAAAAATTTTCAGAGGTTCACGAGATATTTTGGACAAAACACACACATATACACATGGGCATAAACATATTTGAATTCACCTTTTGATATTTCCTCACAGCTTTTGGTGTTCTGACAGTATAACAAGATGCAGTGCAAGGATTGAAATGAATGCATCTGCTTAAACATCATAAACATAAGAGTACTTGAACGAACTGAACCGTAAACGCAGCCAGTTCTGAGTGTGCTTTCAGTAAATTATTTGCTAGTTCCTGAAGCGGCAGAGGGCAAACTGATACATCAGCGCTGAGCTGCAGCAAAGCATTATTTGTTTTTATACATGTTTGTCGTGACTTGGCAGAGAGTTGAAAAAAATTGCCTACTTTGGTGTGTTTGGATGCACGCTTCTGTACTTTTTGCTATTTTGCTCGTTGCGATCACATATGTATGCGGGCGTGCGTTTCATTGTGTGATTGCCTGACTCACAGCTCGGTGGTGTCCTTGGGAATGCCTTTGGGTAGAGTGCGCAGCCCTCTGTTGCTGCATCGCACCACACCATCTGAGCACGTGCAGATGTCAGGGCAACCAGATGCGGGAAGGCAACTATTATCTTCAGCTCCTGGAGAGAAAGGAAAAAAAAAAAGTTAGACTGGAAGAAGACTGGAAGAAAAAGAAAGACAAATGGAAAAACAGAAGGACAGAGAGGGAAAACAGATAAAATATGTAAACTAAAGGAATGGGGACAAGAGTGAAAGGAGAAAGTAGATGGAAAAGTAAATGGACAGAGATAAAGCCAGAAATATTAATGTGGCACTTTGTCATTTTCATCATTTTCATTCAACTCAGCAGTTTTTAAGTGTGCTTTATGATCCATGTCAAATGAACAGAGGCTGCTTAAAGCTGTTCCACTGATGTGTTCTAAAACCTGGATCAGGACCTGCAAACAGGGCCAACTGATTTCAAAGAGATGATTGAAAAAAAAATGGTAACATCATATTTTAAAAAGCAACAAATTACACATTTTTTTATTATTTGAAACAATTTTTAAATGGATTTAAAACTTTTTCCGCACATCATCTCTTTAAATCATTTTCTAATAAAAGTTTTTAAACTGATTTTTAGCTTGGATTGTTTATTTAACATGCATTGCATGCATCAGAACTTAATTTAAAAGAAAATGAAAGGGTCAATGCTACATAGATTAAAAACAAAACCTCAAAAAGTTCCAGGAATATTTTTTTCATTTCATAAATTTTGCATGTTTGCTTATTCAGAAAGTTAACAAATGTCACATTGAAAAATAACAACTTTGCCACACAGCTGAACTTTAGCTGATGTAGCTACACTGCACACACATTCACAAACACATCGTAGGGAGGAAGAAAAAAAAAATTCCCAAAATGATTACAATCACACACACAGATAAGAATTAGAGATGGGAGTTGTGTGTTGTTCTTGGCTTAACCCACTCTCATTTTCCTTCATTGTTGCACAATCTTACAAACAGCTCTAATGTAGCGATGCAGTATGTAAGTAGTTAAACTGTGGTCCCAAATGTAAAACAAACAAAAAAAAAAAAATCTAATGAAGGATAATAAGGAGTGGAAACTAAGCCAATCATAACACAAACATAAGTTGAGTTTGTGTGTACTTTTCAAGGAAACAACAAAAAGTAAAGTTTCAATCTTAATTTCAAGTTTGTTCTTGAATTTATTGTGCCGTCATGTTATTTATATAGAGCTTATCCAGACTGACTGACCAACACTTAGCAGTACAAGCTGCTTTAGTTTCATTCTTTTATGTGAAAAACTACACTCGCGCAGGAAGGCTGAGGTCTTCCTTGTCATGAACGCATCAGAATAAAAATGGGCTTCAGTGTTTTTGCCCGGAGACACATCAGCACGTGTCCAGGCCAGGAATCCAACCACTGACATTTCAAAAGGCAAGACAACTGCTCGTACTCCTGAGCTGTGATGAACCCGACGCACTGAATTAACACTTCCACATGTCTCACTGTTGCAGATTTAGAGTTTGATTCACATTTCGGTTTTAACACTTCCTCTATCCTATGGCCATTTTTTAAAATTCAATTTGTAGTTTTATAATTGACCGAATGTCAAAAAGTCGAATAAATGAGCGCTCATGAGCCAGTGAGTAGAGTCGTGTTCTGTATGCATTTGTGAATGTGTGTGTCTTATCTGATAAGTGTAGCCTGTGAGTCCTGTGGGAGGTGTAGCCTGGGGCTGACTCACACTACAGTTGGCTAATTGAACTAACATCTAAATGTGAGCTAAATATCCTCCTACAAATTCAATTAACTTTACCTTTCCCCAGGCTGCATCTGGACACCTCAACAGTCATTTTACTCTACTAAAATTAGACTGGTCATTGGACCTTGCATGTGTGGTGTGTGTGTGTGTGTGTGTGTGCATATGGGTGCGTCTGTGTCCCTTTGCTTTTGTTCATTGGGGAGGCAGTTTCAGATTTATAGTTTCACAATAAGAACACTTAAGCTTCACCAGGAGGTTACGTTGGAGAGATTACTTGTCTGAGTGTCAGTGGGATATTTTTAAACCTTTGACAAAGGTCCTTGAGCCAAAGAACAATTTATTTGATGTTGAGATTTTAGAACGTTGATGCCAAACTGTGCCATAAGTTAAAAAAACATCTGATATGCCTTATTGATTACCTGTACATGAAAAAAAAACAAAACAAAAAGGCACTTGTGACTTAATTTCACTTAGATTTGCAACCCCAAAATTAGATAACCGTTGCCACAGAAAAGACTGCAGGACCTGAGATCCAAGGGTCCATGTGTGGTCTGCTTTTATTCGTGCTTGTACAGCTGATTTGAGTCTTTGAGCTGGTTTGAGGTCTGATACCATCTTAGTGTTTGCTTGCTTGAACCAACCGAGCTAACTACTTTCCAGACTCATTTTCAGTAAATGGTTGCAGCTCAGCTGCAGGAAATGAGAAAAGTTTAATGAATTCAAAAACGTAGAGGTGAAAAGAGCAGAATGAGACAGATATAAAAGGACCTAAATGAGAAAAGCTAAAAGTGTGGATGGATGAATGAATGAATGAATGAATGAATGGATGGATGGATGGATGGATGGATGAATGAATGAATGAATGAATGAATGAATGAATGGATGGATGGATGGATGGATGGATGGATGGATGAATGAATGAATGAATGAATGAATGAATGAATGAATGAATGGATGGATGGATGGATGGATGGATGGATGCAAAGTGTTCTCTGAAAGGCCTTTGTAAATATGTCTAAAAAAAATGTAGGATTATTTTACTTTCTTTTATATTGCAATAATTGGAAAAAATATCGGAACATAAATAAAAGGAATTTATCTCAACTCTGCAGAATAATAGGTTATTTGTTTCCGATTAACAGCTGTTAACATTTTGTTTCCTAACACTAATAAAATTGTTAACTATGGCTGCACCTCTGCTGTAGAATAGAATAGAATAGAATTCAACTTTATTGTGATTGCACATGTCACAAGTACAAAGCAATGACACGCAGTACCTGTACCTGACAAGTTACTGATTAACATATGGAGTTTTCAACTTAAATGCTCTTTTTTTTAGCTTGATGCAGTGGCAGAGAGAAATAGAGGCTCACCATCACATGTAAAATCTGGGGTAGCCACATCCTGGATGGGAATCTCCTTCAGAAAGGCCGGTTTCTGACAGCGAGGGTTTCCACTCACCACCCGGGTCTTCTTCAGCCACTGACCCAACCAGGACAAGTGACAGTCACACACATATGGGTTGGAGAGAAGATTGCTGTTGGAAAAAAAAAACAAAACAAGCATTGGCACAATTTAGGTTCAGTGAATTGAGAAATGAAATCTATGAATTGCATTCAAACATACATATCAAGCATTTTCAAACTTTGATCAACTCTGCTTAAAGAAACTGTGTTCATTAATTATTCCAAAAAAAATTGCACCACTTTTATTTTTACAGGGAAAATCCCAGGTTAAAGGGAAATTTAAACATAGCTGACTATTATTGACAATAATATAGAGCCGTGTATGAAATATAAAGCATTGGAGTTTGGAAGCCAGTCACCATAGTAAAATATTATTTACATTTGTAACCAACAAAACAAACACTTTTCATCAGTTATGCATGTCTGAATACATCAGGATTAAAGACAAAAAGAGGCAGAATACACAGAGGAAAGGTTACTGGTTATTTTTATTTCTGTTTTGAAGTACAATGAAAACCATGAATGAAAATGAAGGAGAAACTACAAAAGACAGACAGAAAAGGTTATCTGCTCATTTTATTCATTCTTGCATCTTTAAATGCTTTGTGATGCTGTTTAAAAAATTCTCATGCAACATTTATCTTGAGACACATTTAAACTGAAAAAGCAGGAATTAGAAAAAAAAAAGAAATGAAAAAAACAGCAAATTTTGTTTTTAAAACTTTGTTTTGGACTTTTTATATCTTTTATGTGCAAAATAAACAATGATTATTTTAACTAAAGCTTCTGTTCAGAAAAAAAATCCAATAATTTTAAACTGCAAAAGAAATACAACTGATATTAAATCATTCCAACTATCAAACTTCTCGAAGTAACATTTAGGAACTGAAACCATGTAACGTGAGCTTTCTGACTTTGTTCCAGCCCCCGGCATCTTCTTCTCAAAAAAAAAAAGTGCATTGTTCAAAATCAACACAGCTGAGAAATGTCTTTTAAAAAATAAGAGTAAAGTGAGGAAAAAAAAAATATTAGGGCGGCTGTTATAGTGGGCGGAATAACAAGTATACTGAGAACCAATAAATGTTCCTGTCTACAACAAACCACAGAAATGTGAAAATTAAGGAGATGTTATAAAGCACATTGTAGCAAATGACCTTAGAAAGCTAAACAATTAATTAGAAAGATGTTGTTTATTGTAATGTCCAAAGAATTGTGCAATTACCATACGACCTTTCATCATGTTCATCATGGCACTAATTAATATAGTTTTTTTATATGCAACAAAATAATAATGTGTTGCTATAAATAGATGTATTATTCAAAAATTTGGTTTTAATAGTCTCACATACTAAATTCCTCTATTTATTTAAATGTCTTCATTTAACCAAATGAAACAAAGGTATATAGTGTCAGTCTGATTGTGAAAACAAAAAAAGGGCCAAACATGAAGTCTAGAAACAAAACCTATTCATCTTTCTTTTATTTTGCTTTTATTCTACTTTTATTTTAGAGGGAAGAAATATGTTTAAAAACTGTGTTACTGTAACAATACAAACTCAGTAAAGAAATAAACCTGAAAAAGGAATTAATAATTTCTACCCGAGTCTAGTGTAATAAAATGCAATTTCATTCCTTTTTTTGTTGCCCCACTGAGTAAACTCGACTTTCTGCAACAGCGCAGCCATCTATCATCCACATCTATGTCCCCTTTTTTTATTTTTTCTTTTCTTCCATCTCTTCTCCCCAAAGACTCGGGCAGAAACTTGAATCAAAGATGACAGGTACACAGCAGGACAGAGAGCAAGAACAAGAGGCAGATAGAGGAAAGAAAGCTTGAAGGAAAGGAAAGACAGCGTAAACAAGCACATCCTGGCTCAGCTTAACAGTTTGTTCTACTAATATAAAAGCAGTTAATATTCAACATGTGATGTTTTACTTAGAAGATAAAATATATTATTTACAACCTTCAAATCTGGGTGGTCAGCGGACAAAAATAAGTAAAGATACACTCATAAACATGCACTCGTTCTCTTTTGACCTGCATTCAACTCTCCTTAAACCATAGTTTTATGTGGCAAGTTACTGCTTTTTATTACTTTACAAGTTTATTTCTTTCTGTACTTTAGTGCACAAACAGACCATCAGTCCACATCCTCCCCCTAATAAAAGCATCCTGCTCCTTCAAAAACCGCTCGCATCCATTTCAAATATACAACATCAGTTAAACCAATATGCTTGTCTGATGATTCATGTCTTTGTTGCAGCAGGTGTGTGCATTTTTGAGAGGATAAAAAAAAACAAGCTTTCAGCTCTTGTTTGTGTCCAAGTTTGGTCATGCATGCACGTGTGTGTAGATGCTGAGACATCTAGCTTTGACAACAAATATCCTGAGATCCAAACCAAGGTAATCTGTAAGGAATGATTGTGTCCAGAAAGCAACGTGTGCACAAAAAAAAAAGAAAAAAAAAGTTGTTTGGGTTTTTTATAGAAAATATTTACTAAAGGGAGAAAAAAGTATAAATGAGATAGAGGATGCAGTCATATTTGAAAATGGTTGTGGCATGTGGATAAATGAAGCATTTGAGCAATAAAAGACTTACATGGTGGACAAGGAGTGGAGGGTGGCGAAGGCTCCGGGGGCAATGCTGGCAATCCTGTTGTCATAGAGCGACAGCAGCCGGACGGAGCTCAAACCTGTGAATGTGCCGTTATCAATGCAGCTGATCTGGTTACTCCGCAGCATGCTGAAAAAAACAAGTTATATTTTTTCTAAAAAGTAATAAATTAGGATTGTGTTTTGAACCTAATAAAATATACAATGATCCTTTTTTTTACTCTAAAATACATTTTTTGACAAGGAATTACATTTTCAAATGATTCATAAAAATAATGCAACATCTAATACCATGGGTAAAATATAAAACAGGCAGGATGTGGGGGTAAATCTAAACCAGTCTCCACTGAACATGACAGACTTTATAATACAACATTAGCTTTTGACATGCAGTCATGTGGAACCATAAGTGAGTTAGTTAGCATTAGCCATCTCTGGGATACGCTAACCAAGTTAGTAAGCCTGTTACTGAAGCAGGGAGCCTCTTAACATAATACAGGGACAGACATGATATCATTAGAGAGTCATTAGACAGCACATATATACATGATAGCATTAGTTAGTCATTACTGACAAAACACACACACAGTTTTGCAGACGACCCTTTAAGCTCCAAATGAATACTACCTTTTCAGTGTTTGGTATTAAAGGGAAAAAACATTGAAGCTGAAGCAAGTACACAATTCACTTCCAAAATAATACATAACAAAAGCTTCTTGGTGCTTGTGATAGCCATTGTTCTTGCATAATAAAACATACACAACCTGCTGTATATTTAGACTTACAGCGTTTTGAGGCCACTTAAGCCTTTGAACATGCGTCCCTGCAGTCCAGTTAGCTTGTTCCCCGTTAGCAGTAGCTCCAAAACTCCACTTGCACCATCAAATGCACCTTCACGAATGTCTCTCAGTTTATTATTGCTCAGGTTGCTGCAGAAAGGACACAAATATGACATAGGTTTATGTGTGCACCGATTTAAATGTGTGCAAGTTTAACAATGAAGTTGTTCCTTTAAATTACTAAAGGTTGCAGAAGACCACACACACATTCTCTGCTGCATTTAATCACGTCTGTATGAATAATAAATGTAAAACCCTTTATTTTTATTGTAATATCCTTGCTTTTTTTTTTTAATTGTTTTATAAAAGACCCACTGATAAGAGAGCAAGCCATCTCTATTACTCACAAAGTGCACAACAATCCAGCACACATAACAGTAAATGAGACAAATGGTCACAAATGACTGAAAATGATTGCAATCTCCTTTCCCTGCACACAATGAGAAAAATGAAAAAGAAAATAAAGAGCTTGGCCAGAGAAACAATATTTTCAGATGATAGCCATCACAGCTGTTCACAGATAGTTTTGTTTTTTCATCATTTCTGGCTTATGGAAGATGGGGAGAAGAATGGAAAAAAATTAAAAATCAGTTAGAAAATACAAAAGAATGACTGCAAATGAACATATGGTAAAATGTATCAAAGCAGGACAAACAAAGGAAAATAGGAGGTAAGAATGGGAGATGAAGAGAAGAAAATGGAAATGAGTGTTGGCCAATCTATATCGTCAGTGACACAGCGAGATGGTTGGCAATTTCCTCTCCAATAAATCAACCTCTCATCTCTGCTATGTCTTTCTCTATCTTATTCTGACACACCCACCCGCCCACACACCCACCATCACACACACACACACACACACACACATGAGCGAACGCATACAAACCTAGAATACGCCGATAAAGGTTGACTGTAAATCTGAACTGAAGATCCATCTTCTATTTCCATTTAGAATTTCTCTTATCCATTCTTCTATATTTCCTTTCCCTCTATGTGATCTTTGTCTTCTTCCAGTAGCTCATTCATGTCTCTCAAATGTTTTTTTTCTAACCTCTCTGCATGTGTTTTCTCATTTTCCTTTCCTCTTCATAAGCTTTCATTTTGCTCATCCCTCATTGTCAATTTTGCTTTCAGTTTTTATCATTTAAAACTTTTCCTTCTATTTGTCTAATCACGTTGTCATTGATTTATTCCCATCATGTTATTGCATCATTCCCCTTGTTTGTTTAGGACAGAGTAAGTCAGTTTCTTTCCGAGGTATTTTTTTTAATCCTTCATATTAGACTGTTGTGATGCTTTTGTGAATGGCTGTCAAGAAATACAAAACTCCAGGTATAAAAAATTTTTTTTCAAATGTAGACATACATCTTCTTCAAGTTCGGAAGCTTCTTAAAAGTCCCTGTAGCCTCCAGGATGGTAATTTCATTGTCATTTAACCGCCTGTAGAAAGATGCAAAAAAAAGGAAAGGGCAGGTTAGGGTTAGATTTTTTAATAAAACAAAGAGCTTTACTTGTAAAAAAAAAAAGTTTTACACTAAAATACAGATCAAGGAGCTGCAAGTGAGGAGAGGACCGATGCAGCACAAGGGAACAGAAAATAGAAGAAATAAAAATTTGCAGGAAGAGGAGAAGGAGGAGAGAAGAGCAATGAATCTTTTCTATGTAGTCATCAATATCCACATTGCTCTAAGCCAAAAGAAAAGAGTTGAGAAGATAGGAAGCCAGACATCTGCTTTATTGGGGTAATTTGTACTAAAAAGGTACTGCTAAAAGGATGCAGCCTGTGTATGTGTATGTGTGAAAAGCTGCTAAGTGGAGAAACTATCCTGGAATGAAAGTGAAAGTTCAGCTCAGGGGGACCCTTTCTAATGAGATACGAGGTGTTAAAAGTGAGATCAACCTGGATAAAGCAGAAGTTAGGTAATGTATTGCAAAGCCTTGAAGTAGCTCGGTGATTGTGTGCAAATGATAATGCTTTTACTGCTGAGGTTACTTTGCATATTTTGCATCTGGAAAGTATAGATCAGAATTCTTTGCTGATGGTTCTGCAGGCCCTGGTATCAGCTTATAAAAAAAAGATCAACACAATTAATCGACTGTAAATCATTCTCTTTAGAAGCCTGATAACATAATGGAAACTTTAAGAGCTTAATTTTTTTTTTCAGTTTTTGCTTAGCTGAAAGAGTCACTAAGAAAGACAGATAGACAGATGAGAGGCAAGGAGCAAAATATATATAAGCCTTCAGCTGAACCACAAACTCTTCTGATTTCCCCTGATAAGGAGGGTTACAAGGGGCAGGGTGATGGCTTGTGTGTGTGTGGGGTGGGTGATTGTGTTCTTTGAGAAACAGGAAGTGAAAAGGAGATAGTGTGCTCTGCGTCCTCTAGCTAACTCTAAAGGACAAACCATGTTTGTATAACATAAAACACACTGGGAGGTTTCAGAAAACATACAACACTTATGAGACAAAGTAACAGAGGTTTATAGTAACAACATATATTTACTTTGTGACAGTACTTAAGTATTTAAGGATTTGTAATTTTACCAAGTATTTTCTAAAATCGCTACTTTTATTTTCGTTTTGTTATATATAAAACCTAAAAATGATACTATCAATTCTTCACTTTACAATTTAACATGTAGTTGTTACAAAATGAAATCTATCCAAACTCATCATGAAAGGAGTTATGCACTCTAAAAAATTAAGTGTTGAATTTACTCAACTAAGTCATGTCAACTGGTTCCACTAAATCTAGTATAGTAAATATGAAGCAATTTACATTTTCATTAAAAGAAAATAAGTTTGTTGCTCAATTTACTCAACTTGGTTTAGTTGAACCAGTTTGGTTCAGTAAATTCAACAGTTTATTTCTTAGAGTGTGTGTAAAAGTACTTTTACTTTCCCGACTTTTGTGAACAGTTTTATGACTTTTACTTATGTACTTTTCTCATCAGTGAAATTTAGTTTTACCAAATTAATTTTCTGTAAGTATTTTTACTTTTACTTAGTTATTTTTTTTTCAAGTACTTCATAGACCCCTGCAAATTAAGAGAGAGCCAATAGTCTGGGAAATGTTGACTTTATTAACTATCATAATGAGCCAGTTCTTTTTTGGACTGTGATATGCATTGCATTCGTGATTTTTTATATTTTTTTATCTAAAACCTCATTGGTTGAGCTTAATGGATGTTTGAATCCTTTGAAAAATTTAGTGTGTAAGTTTCCACTGTATTTATTAAACAAAAACGTAATATGCAGCTTTCCATGTGATTTTTTTAGCAGTAAATACACTCAAAACCTACAGAAATATATGTGGAGGAAATGTTTACATAGGAGGAAATATTAGCGGACTTACAGGTCAGTGGTGTGTTCGGGGATATGTGGGGGTATTCGAGTCAGTTTGAGATTGGAGCAGTCAACCACTGTGCCCTCACAGCGACATTTCTCTGGACAAACCAGATCCTGAAAACACTCGCCGCTCAGGCGGCTGCGATAGTCCTCTTGACCTGCAGGAGCAAAGTAGCAGTGTGAGATAAGATCAAATTGACAGAATACAACAGATTTGGGAAGGAGATGGAATTCTAAAGATTGATTTGAAGGAAACAGGAAAGAACAGAGAAAGAATTTGATAGAAAACAAATGAGACAGAGTAAACAGCAGTGGCTAAAATACGACAACATAATAGTTTTAGTTACAATGAAAAAAAACAACCAAAAATCTCTTTGTAAGTCATCAGAAGTCTTGATTTCATTGCTAGTTTTACTGCTATTTATTTTATTTATTTATGTTTTGTGTTAGAACTAGAATATATTTTACTTTTTTCAAACTGAGCTGTCAAACACAGACATGTAGCCAACCAGACACAAATGAGCTACATCAAACTGTTTCTCCATCTGTTGGAAGGAACAGGTTGCACACGTCCCTGCAGCATAATACTGTAGCCTCCACGACTGCTGCAAGAAGAGGCAATGTACGGGTACCTTTGTAAATCAAATTAACAGACAGACAACCAGGTGGTTTTATAAAATCATCTTGGAGATAAATGCGGTTCAACCCCGGATGTTTTGTTGAACAGGGTGCGCCAGAGACCACTTCTGTTATTTAGATGTAATGCGAGCAGATATCATTTATGATTGCTTCTGACTGTAGTGAAGACCTGGTTTACATCAGGCAGCACTTGTATTTGAGCACCACATAATGAACTCTCTTTATAGTTCTGATGGCTATCATTACTTTCATTTCCTACTCTTAATTTGTATTTTTTTTTTTGTCAATCTGTTTTCTGTTATTTCTACTTCTTCTGCTTTTTACCATTCTCATGTCAGGCTGTTTATACTTTGGCAGAAACACTTTTTCTTTCATTTTCTATCTCCACTTTCTACTGGCACAGGTTTTTCTGCTTGTAATAGTTCATCAAACGAAACCACAAATTAGGAAATTGGTTGCAATAAAACAAAAAACTTGTTTTAAGCTTTACATGTGATCAATAGTCTTTAACAGAAATCTATCTTCTAGAGGATGTGGTTAGTTCTCTTTAATGAAAAAAAATATCTTAAATAACAACCATGCTGCTTCTAACTTTGTTGGTTGGTAAGCTGATAGAAAGGACAGAGCAAGGATAAAAAATAAAAATGAATTTGGAAGGCTAGTAAAAAGGAAAGCAAAGAATGAGAAGTGAATTTAGCAATTTTAACAGCTACATTTATTCACAGGCACAAACAGATCAGCCATGCAGACCTGAAATACAGCCATGCCATTGAGCAATTTAAATAGAAAACATTCTCACAAGCAGTTATTTTTACTGCTTTGCAATGTCCAAAACAAACAGCAAGATGAGCTTCTGTTTAAAATCTTGTGTAGAATTTAAATCTATGCAGGTAGTTAAGCAGTCAAGGTGAATATGGAGGGTTTGTTTTTCTTTTTTTTTTTTTTTCTTACAGAGGTTTTGAGACCAAAAAACCTATTAAAAGTTAATGGATTTAGTTGTTCTTATTTTTTTTTGAGTTATTATTGCATACAATCACATGGCGAGTGCATCAAATAAAAGCCTGCAGGCACTTACACAATTAACCCCATTAGGTGATTGGGATATGCAAGAAAAAAAACAAAGCAAAGAAAGTGAGTAACAACAATTAAAAATAAAAAAAACAAACAGCAAGAATGAATATGACTGTAAGCTGGCAAAAATGTGTAGTATTTTATTTTTAGGGCAATTTAAAGTATCAAAAAACTTTGTATTTTCAAAAAGTTTTGTGGGAAATGAAAACAAATGGCACAATTAAAACATCAAATGAATCTTTTTTTTTTTTTTTAATTCTGCATGGAACCAACATAGGCAAAGCTGTAAAACACAAATGTTGTACATAAGTGATAATAATTTACATACATATTTTTGTGTCAGGTTATTTAGGTATATTGCAATGTTTTTCCAAACCTAGTTATTACAGTTATGCGACATACGTCAGAAACATAAATGCAAGCATACAGTCAAAATGTTTAACCGCTTTGCTCCAAGGCGCGTGATTGGCTGGGAGAGGCATGAAGGCGTGTGCTGGGCGGTCCCTGGCGCTTGACGGAACCATGTGATGTCACAATAGGCGGGGCCACATGGTTAGATCAAGCACAAGAGACAGCTACACGAACCAATCAGAATAAAGGTCCACACAGGAGGAAGGTGGGGCAACAGAGAGCTGCACCAATCAATCAGTCAGGGGAGTAGGGTCCATACAGGACAGGAGAGGCAACAAACAGCTGCAAATCCACACAGGAAGGAGGCAGGAACAGAGAACTGCCCACAAACAGAAAAAAATATATATATCCACACAGGTCCAGAGAAGAACAGAGATGCAGGGAGAGGCATTGGGGCTGCAGATAGGAAGGGCTGAAGCAAAGATAACAGCCATAACCAGCTTTGGGAGAATTTAATTTGTTAGCCTGATTACTTCCAAGGCTAAATCACCAATATCAATTATCTGCTTTCTACTGAGTAAACTCAAAATGTGCACTTTGGTTAAAGCCTTTTAATGTTTAATAGTATTAATTATGCCAGTAGTGTGTCAATTTTGATTCTGCAAAGCATCCTAAAAGGAGCAGGGGAGATGTTGGGAATATACCGCTACAAAAGACTCAATCAGGGGTATTGCACTGTGCATTGATACGAGGCATCAGGGCTAAAAATAGGTAAACTAATTTAAAAATGATTTTTTTTCCATATATTTGGTATCCATTTCTTGTTTCAACATAGTAGCTGCTGGTGTTATAAATTAAGTACTCTAATTAAAAACAAGAAATTGTTCTACAGAAAGACCCTGAACAGCACAAGAGAAGCGCATATTACTCAGTTTATTGTTCATTGTAAGAGAAATGCTAAAGACCCTTCAATCAAATCATGATGCTGCCTATTAAGGAAAATAACACAGATTGTATGAAGTTGTTCAGTTCCGCAGGCTCACAAAAGTGGGCAATCATGGTCTATGGCCTCTCCCCGCTGAGTTAGTGATTGTGCCGTTTCAGAATATCTCTGTGTGGTAATAAGTGACACCCATGGCTCGTATGAAAGAAAATAACAGTAATAATGTTGTGTCACACCGAGAGAAGTGGAATCTGTAATGTCAATGTTTGTTTGTTTAGAAAACAAAAATTCAGATTTCTATTTACACCCAATGATGAACAGGAGTCTAGTGAATATTTAAATGTGATACATTACATTGGATTTAATTGTGTGTTCTATTTGTGGGTGTACAATGCTACCGTGTATAAATTACTTTTATGCAAACAGATCATTTTGAACAGCATCAATGATTAATGAGGAAATTATGATTAACAGAAGTTATAAACAATTTATTATTGAACGTATCATGACGACAGTTTGTGTCAGTTAAAGTGCTTTTTTTCTTTCTAATTTGTGTAACAACAACTTGTAGTGACAATGCTTGGCTGTCATCAGAGAAATTCACAAGCAGAACATTTATTTCAAAACCCAAAACAAAAAAAATAATAATAAATGCAACCTAAATAGAAGAAAAAACAATGTCTTAAACTGAATGCAGCATGACATTTCAAAATCATTATGTACCTGTGCACCTGAACTTCTTTTCTTTGACCTGGCTGATTCGTTTGTTGGCCAGCCTTCTAGGGTGGCTGCAGCGAGCCCCGCTGGTCTCTATCGGGTTGTCAAACAGGTAGTCAGCCAGCCACTTCAGGTGACAGTCACACATAAAGGGGTTCTGAGCCAGATGGCTGTTAGCAAGAAAGGAGAGAGGAGAAAACAATTGTTTGTCAAGAAAAAAAGTGGAACGAAAAGTCATGATAGTTGTCTCAGCGACTGTTTCAACCATAATTAAAATGCCAAATGGATATGATGATGACCATATCAGGGGTTTAACAATACAACGATCCACATCAATATATCGATTAAGTGAGTTCAATGAGTTCAACTGCGTCAAGGCAAAATGGAAACATTAATCCATATCATCATGAGCACATGATATTTCATCATATCGACTGTAAATTGAATTGAATCGAAATCATGACAGACTGTGATATCGAGAATCATTGTATTGTCATCAAAACAAATCAATAGAAAATCATATCGTGATAAAGCTGGTGAATTACACCCCTAACATTAATTCTGATTCAACCTATTTTAAAACTGTTTACTTAAACAGCTGGTAAATCCTCCCTTATAAAGAATAATTTATTACATTAAATTCACTGATCAAGCTGAGCAAAAAAAAAACCCCAAAAAACAAACAGTCATGCTGTATGTTGTTTTTTTTCATCTGGATCATCATAATGTTTAGACAACAATGTGCTTGAGACCTGCTCTGATACTAATGACTGTTTTTGTTTACTTTGAAAAACTTTGACCTCGAAATAAAAAAATGCCACATTTGAAATTTCTCCAAGGACCACAAGATGCCTGGAATCAGTTTTTTTCCTCAAACCAAACTAACCAAACATAATGAGGTTACCTCCGTATATAAAACTGGATTGATTCGGAATCTGAGACACGGGCATGTCTGACATTTTATGTCAAAGTCAAAACAATTTATCTATTAGATTCTAGTTTCATAACTGGGTTTCAAAAGCAGCAGACGGAGAAAAACATAATCCCAGTTCTCTTCCTCTTCTATCTCTTTGCAAACCTAACATCAGCTTAGCAGGAACTTACATGTTAGAGAGAATATCCAGTATATTACCACCAGTATTTTCTGCCTCAAATCTCTACATGAATCTGCCCCGAATATCTAAGGTAATCCAGGTGATTAGCTGTCGACTCATTCATCAGTTGTGCGACTTTGTATACTTACAGTGTCTTGATGGAGCGCAAAGGGCTGAAGAGTCCTTTACTGATGGTCTGCAGCTTGTTGTCATATAACGACAGCAGGTTGAGGCTCTGCAGGTCTTGAAAAGTGTTGACTCTCAAACAGTTAATTTTGTTGGCATTTAGCAATCTGAAACACAGTTTTTTTATTTTTGTTATTTACTCAGCATTTTGTTCACTTATATAAATTAATTATCTTGAGCTCGACACAAAAATACAAATACCCCTGGAGATTTTTATTTGTTTATTTAAAAAGAGCAAAACCATTTGTTTTCTTCCATGTCCTTCCTTTACATTATGTCTTCCTCCACCCTCCCCAACTCTTCTCCCACAGTTGCGATTATATATTTTTTCTGGTCATGACACATAAATCTGAAAATTGCTGCTTTATTTATTTATTTTTTTCCAATTCTTCTCAGGCAGGAGGGAGAATATCTCCAGTTTTTTTTTGTGTGTGTGTGAGTGTAATATCTTGATTTGATGGGAGAGACAGATGGTGGAGGGAAAGGAAGGGGGATGAAAAGAGAAGAATGGACATGGAGACAAATAATGAAGTGAGACACTGAAGGGGCAGGTGAAAATTTAATTTGGAGTGACAAAGGTGAACGTTTAAGTGAAAGGGGGCTGACAGGTAAAATGGAGGGGGGATGGCAGTGGGAAATAGGAGGCGTGATAGAGGGATTAAGGAAATGACAGGAAAAAGTTTTCACCTCTACCCCTCTTTCTGTTTTTCTGCTCTATCATACCTGCTCCTTGTTAGCTAATGTAACTGACTTGTCAGGTTGTCCCTCTGCACAATTACTCTTTTCTTGCTCCTTGTCTGTGATATTTTCCACCTTTTTTCCCCTCTCATCTCTCACTCTCAGCATTCTTTTGTTTTCAGCTGGATTCTCTGTTTTTATCCCTTTCTCATGCGTTCAACTACCTCCACTAATCCTCTCCTCTGCGTACGACAAGTGAGTAACTTGGTGCTTGGTACAGCGGCTCAGCTTAATTATCTGGAGTCGTTCTAACGAGCACCTGCATCGGCGCAACCTGTTTATATGTCCGCGCGCACAGGTGATCCGCGCACCCGCGTGCTGCTCTGCGACATATCCACGCCTCATTAGGCAGCTCACAGGGGGAACTAATTACTTGAAACTGCACCAGTAAAACAAAGCAGCACAGAAAACATCAACAGCAGACCAGTAGTGGTACAAAGCAATAAACACCTCCTCGCCTAGCAAAGTTTAATTTATAGTCACAACATTGTATTGGAAAATACCAACGTTCTTGTGGGGCTGATTGACTTTTTTGGAAGTAGGAGGTTTTCTCATATCAGCAGTAAAATATTAAATAACACCTTCCTTCCTGGTGCCGACTGAACATGTGCCAACACCCTGAGGCAACGTCATTTTACAATGAACAAAGTAAAAAAAAAAAAGTATAAGTAGCATTTTAGAACTATGTTTATTCACTGAATGGTTCAGTCACAAATGCACAAAAATGTCCTGAATTATCCTATTATGGGACCATGCATGCATGCATTAATGAATATGAGGCATTCAGTGGTTTGGTGTTTAGCATTTTATTCCTGCAGCATCATTAGATCTGAGGCAAAATGCATTTTCAATATAGGGGCTGCTAAATAATGTCACATCACATACTGTGACATCAACACTAATTTTCTCTCTGTTGCTCTCTATTTTGGTATAACAGCCTTTGTGTTTCTGCACATTTCTTTGCTTCCTTACTTCAACAGTAGGTCACTTTCAATCTTTCAATATTCATTTATCTATTCATGAATTTACCTATTCTTTCACTCCCCCTCCCTTTCACACTTTCTGGATTTTACCATGCACCATGCATCCAAATGATCCTGTAAGCCTGTAAAAGGTGTTTGTGGGTTAAATTCACTCATCCTCATTCTCTTTGCTTCGCTTCACTTTACGACGGAAAAGCCCAGAATATTAGCTGCTTCTGCAGCAGACTGCGGCATTCGCAAGGACCATATGCCACATCCACTACTTATGTAGCAGTTATAGAAATTTTTACAACACGCTGAACCAGCGTTGCAGTTAGTCTTTACCCATGAGGAATTATTCACAGAATTAATAGTTTTCCTGCTGGAAAACACTACAGTGGTGAAGAACAATGAGAGGTTATGTTTTCTATTACAGCATTTGTTCCATGTTGAGCATTTTTGGAATCTTTTTTCCGTGGACATGTGATAAAGCCCACATGGAGGGTTAAAGTATCAATAAGGGATTCTGCAGCACTGCCTTTATTGTGGTAGTGTGCAAAAGTGGTGATCAGTAGGACTTTAGCTTTGCAAAGCCACACCTAGTCTCCACAGGCATTGTAGACAATGGTCTCATTGAACCAAATTAACATTCTGATATAAGAGAAAAGACACACTGATTAGTTTTCTATTTCATTAAACAATCACAACTGTCTGAGGCAGCAACAAGACCATGATAGAGTACCAGTGCTTGTAAAATAGTCTCAAATGGGACCACAATTTGGTGAGAGTAAGCAAGCAATGCTGTTGGATAAACATCTTAATTAAAGTTGATTTTCTTTCTCGCATGTATCCACAGCTTAAGGCTGTTGTTTTCTATTATTGTTATTATTCTGCAAGGGTTTAGGGATAAATACAATGTCCACAACTCTTATGGAGTTTTTATAACGAATGCCTTTTTTGGTGTGGGGACGTGTGACTATCAGTTTTGCCTTGAAGAAAGCAAGCAATAGCTGTCATTAGCTGTGTTTCCATCCAATTGAATTGCCAAATTGGAGCAAATTTTTAAAATGTCCAAAAAAAAAAGGGGGGAAAAAACAAAACAAAAATGCAAATCAGATGTGTTTTCATCTACTGGCTGCGTAATGTCAACGTCTGAAGTAATTGCATTTTGCGTAAAGTCACAAACTCGCTAGGACATGCATCTCAGGACAATGGAGAGAAGTTATCAGGAACGTGTTGCTAATATTGGGAAAGTTGTAATTATTCTGTCATATCAACTAGTATTGGCGATGTTACATGCTGTCCGAAGACATATACAAAGAAATGTAATTCTCTTCCCTTTATGGGAATATCCAGGAAGACGCCTACACCAGGAGGAGGGTCCAACTGCAGCCGCTACAGTTATTGGACAACAAGAGCAGCTTGAGGGAAATGTTTGCTACGTCAGAACCTTTTCGGCAAATGTGTTTTCATCTCCCGTTTTGCGCATTAAGTGTTTTTCGGAAAATCCAAAAACCAATTCAAGCGAGCGTATAAACATTTTTACTAAAATTGAGGAAGTTTTTGCAAATTTTTCCGTTTCCATCAACCTTTTCTAATGCGATACTTCAAAATGCACAAAAAAACGTTGATGGAAACACGGTTATTGGGGATGGTACTAAAATAATGTACTTTTATTGTCAGAACTCAAGTTCGAGTCCTGGAATAAAAATATTCTCATCCTATTCTTTAACCTACTGTATGTAAGTCTTGCATTTTTTTCCCTCTTTTTCTTTGTTAAATGAGCTTCCTTTTCTTTCATATAGGTTTACAAACCAAGCCACAAAATAAACACAGTTTGCACTTTTTTTTACAGCTTTTTAACAACTTTTCTTGGTTGCCATTTTCTAAAACTGACTGAAGCTACACAGACTTTTCCACCAATATGGCATGCTGTAGACCTTTACTGAATAATACATTTCAGGGGAAACAACTATTTAAAAGGTAGACACAAAACAACAGTCATGGGACGCTACTCACAGAAGCTGCAGTGAAACCAGTCCATCAAATATTCCTTTAGGCAACTCTGTAATCTTATTACCATACAGGACCCTGCAACAAAAACAACAGTTAGTTTACATAATTTACGAAGTAAACATGTTGACACTGAAGTCAAACGAAGCTCAGAGGAATTCCTCTACAGAACAGTATTCTAGCCTTTTGCCTTTAGTGCAGCTACTTATTCTTTTACTTGAAGGGTTCAAAATATGTGTAGTTCAGTATCTATATCTATCCATATGAATTATTCCTGTTGATGCTTTTGATGTTGCTCTTTCCCTAGAACACCTGAAGTGTATAAAAAGTGAAATGCATTATTTATATTTTAATAGTCGATATCCATTACATTGAATACATATATTCAGCTTTACATAAAGCAAGGAGGTACCATAATAGTTCTGTTCAATGGGAAAATCGTCATCACATTAACTCAGCTTGAGAACCTCTGATGAGGAAAAATGAGTTGGGTTTAAAGACAAAACACATCAATTTTATATGATTCAAGAATGCAGCAAATCTAATTTGACACTCTTGTTTTCTGTAACAACAATCCTATGAACCATTTGTTTCTTACTGCAGTTACAGTCATACTTTGCTACACCACCCCCTTAATAAGTCTCTAGAGCATCTCTGCTCGAAGTGACATGCCTGTACAGCTAGTTGACTTGGTGCATGTGCATATTTGTGTGTATGTTTGCATGTTCAGCAGAGTTCACCTTGTCTGGCCCTTCATGTACGACTGTCTCCCTCATTTTCATGCTACAGATTGATTCAAATTAAACTGCCTGCCATGTTCTTATCACATTTACCCTCATGGATGCACACACACACACACACACACACACAAAAAAAGCCTCTCATAGACACATCCACAACACAAAAGCTGCTGTGTGGCGTTGTCAACATCAACTGGGAACACATTTTTATTAGCTGAATGTCTAAAATTGAAAAACCCTTGTCTGTTTGTTTACGCTCCTGTGTGTGTTTGCATATATTTATGCCATACTTACAGGGAGGTGAGTGAACGAAGACCACTAAAAGCATCCGCAGCGATGTCAGAAATCTGGTTCTTACTCAAGTCGCTGGGGAGAGAATGAGATTACTGTAATACACAGTAATGGGGTTCATTCTGCGTGAACGTCCTAGAACTGTCTGACAAACGATCATGCCAGAATGCATCAGCTGAGGTCAAGGAAAGAGGACAAGAATAAGGAAAAAAAAATCAGAGAAGGAGCAGAGCGTGTGAGTAAATGAGGTAAAGAAAGGGAGAGTGATGGGCAAAGAAAATGAAAAGAAAACTAAAGTGACAGGCCCGGGAGAACAAGAGACAGGAAGAGAAGCTGGTCGCAGTGGCACGTTAAGTGCAGATCATGTCATTCACTTCTGCTGCTGTAAGATATATTATTAAACTTTGCTGCTGAAGTGAGGTTAAAACTCCATCTGTAAGAACCCATGGGTCCTCACAACCTTTTACAACTCTGCATGTCATGCATTTTTTATGGAATTACAAAAAAAGATTTTCTTTTTAACCACCATTTCATGTCTGTAGGTTATTGAACTGCTGTTATGTTATTTTGATGTGTTGATTTTACCAAATGGCAAACATATGTCAGGTATTTCATTTTGTAAAGATATGCACACACACACACACACACACATATATATATATATATATATATATATATATATAAATAAATAAAACATTGCTGACAGCTCTTTAAAAAACTCATGCATTTTTATAAGTGCAATGAAGGCATAATTAACAATATTGAGACTTACATTCTCTTGAGTTTCTTGTAGGCTGAAAAGGCTCCTGGTGGGACACTTTTAATCAGGTTTTGCTCCAAACGACTGGAACAATCAAATAAGAGATAGAAAAATACATTTTAATAAATAAATAAAAAGATAGTGTTATTTGATTGTTAACAACATTGTTTAAGTATAGTTAAAATTACCAAGACACAAAATATTGAAATAACTATTTTGAAAGCCTTTGATTATTGCTTTCTGTAGCATCCAGTTCATTTTCTCTTCTTTTAAGGTTTTATGAAAATCTGTTCTCCACACAACAACACAAACATGTTAAAGACTATTGTTTAAAAAATTAAAAAAACATTGTTCCTCTGCAGAGTCTAAATCGAGTTTTGCAGCTTAGCACTCAATATGTACAATCAGTCTAATCTGACTGTTAACCATGAACAACATTAATCTTTTTTTTTGTCAACATATTATACCTAACTGCACATATATTGTACTATAAGTTAAATATGGCAGGACTGTTTTATAGTCTGTAGTAAATATAATCTGTACATTAACATTTACCTTTTTTGAGTCATTATTTCTAAAACATTTCCATTTCCAAGCAGATATTTATGAATATTTTGTGAGTCGCCAAACTTTTTAAGGGTGAGGAAATTTATCACATCTCCCCTTCTGAAATACAGAACACTAATCACAACAAACTGGTAGGTTTAGCCTTTTTTTCATGTAATCCGCAGGCTCAGAGTTTATTGTTATTCAGTGGTTTAGACAACATATTAATTGACATAGATGCATTTTTGAGTTCACCTCGTTGGTGGAAAAAGAAAAAAAAAATCACACAAAGGGGAGATGCAGGAAGAAAACGATATGTAAAGAAAGTAATAAACCATCTTAAGAGCTTAAAGGAAGAAAAGGAGAGGATGGAAAGATATATTAGAGAAATACAAAAAGAGGAGGGGGCTGGCCAAGGAGAAATCAGAGGAGTGGAAAAGTGTGAACAACAGGGGAGAGGAGAGGAAAAATTAGAGAAGTGGAGGATGTGGTGAGGTCCCAAGGCCAGCCACAGGGTCAGCTGTCAGAATGATAAATGAAAACTAATCCACCCCTCTTCTTCATCTCATCCTTCTCTTCTGCTCCAGCTCTTTACATCAACTTTCCTTTTCTCACATTTGCTTTTTGTACTCATTTAACTTTGTATCAGTCTATCAATTCCTCAACTGCTTTGTGATGATATTGGCTCAAAGTTGAGCTTTGATCACATTTTAAGGGAATAAATGCAATTTAGTTCAATTTATTAAACCGATTTATTAAACTAAACACTCACTGTACAATATGTGGTTTAGGTTTTGGATCTAACAGCACCACACACTTTAGGTGTCTATTCTTTGGCCTCAAACGTTTCAGCCCTTTATTCCCCTTGCAGCCAGCTCCACTTTATTTCTACTAAGAGGTCAAAATAAATCAAGCATGCGCAGATACTGACAAAAACAATCTGCACGCACAACATGTTACAAATTATATTAGAGCCCAGTTAGACAAGGTCGAGACAAAGACACTCAGAGGATCGATATTAAAGTACATCATAGAGGGAACGTATCTGACAACTTATTTTAAAAAGGCTCTAGAAGGTGAGCAGAGGATGACATAACAGATGAAGCAGGAAGAGTTTGTCAGAATGGGTCAAATTTGCACACGTCTACAGCCCATTCATGCAAATCTCTTACTTGCCATAATAAAGCTAATATTTTGAGACAAACGCAAACACGTGAAATAGCTCCACTGTCTTTATATTTGACTTGAGGTGTTAAATGAATACACAACATTTGGAAGCTGTTGTTGCATTTAAACAAGCTTGTATGCATGTAGTGATCTCTGCCACGAGCATCCAGAAAGATGACTTTGTCTCCATTAAAGGACTGACAATACATCATCCCATTAAACTCTATTGTTTCTGGCTGCAGCAGCAACATTTATCATAATTGATCCAATGCTAATTCTGTTGGTGTGTCCTTGTGATTTCATACAAAGTGCTGTTAGCTGTGTCTGTTGCGTTTTCCACTCTCGGAGAATGTCACTTTACATTTAAATTTGTATTCATGGAGGATTTTTTTTTTTTAAACGGAAAATGTATTTGTCTGAGTTGGTGTTGTGTATTTTCTGTGTGCCGATCTTTACTTATGCTAGGGAAGTATTGCAATCTTGGTGTAGAAATGTGGTGGGGAATTGCTCCTTTAGTCACAGAGCAATCAAGCGGCTGTCCTCTGTGCAAACAGGCAGGGGACAGCGATCAATACGGATATCAAACATGTCCCTTGATGGGATGTATGGGCTTGTGTGTGCCAGCAAGTGTGTGTGCTTAAAATTGTACAAGGAAAGCAAAATAATGAGAGCAAGAGGAGCAAAGAAAAAAAGTGCAGCTTGGACATAGTTTACAACAAAATGCCATTAAAAAGGTTTAACAAATGCTAGAGATCATGTTTGTGAACATGTATTCACATTTGCATTTCAATTGTGTATTTTTTTAACCTATGAGTCAGAAAACATTTGTAATTGGAAATATTATTTGTCGTCCATCATGGTAAAAAACTAAAAAAAAAAAAAAATGTCCTTACTAAAAATGGTCACAATGCAATTAAAATCAAAGTTTTACCAATGATGTACACACACTGAAATGTGATTTGTATCCATATATTACAGTAAATGCAATAATTTAAAACTTTACAAAGTATGTAGGTAATATAAAGATGTCTTACATCTCCACGATGCCCTCCGGGAGATTCGCTGGTATCTCAGTGAGGCCTTTACGACGACAGTCCACGATGTTGTTGTTGCAGCTGCATGTGGGCGGACACACGGCCACCTGAGGGGCACACGTCCTCGACTCGGTCTGTGCTGGACCTATAGACGGCAAAACCCAGATACAAATAGGTATAACCTAAATTTAAAAAAATAACATATTTCAGTAAATATCTAATCTAATCCAAAACATTATAAATAAATAAAAAATGGACTTTTATTCTGTAACTGGAGATGATTGGAATGTGAAAAGTATTTAAATGCTAGGGTTAGGGTTTTGTCCTTGATTACCAAGAGTCCATACTAGCATAAACACAGGGTTGTTTGCATTGTTTCAGTACGAAAAGCAAAAAAAAGCATATTTTTTGCCCAAGTTTTTCCATTGCATTTTGTTTTTTTCAGAGTATATCTGAAGTGTTTTTTTTTTTATTTTGCTTGTGGCATTAGTTCCAGCCTTAGTAACAATTTTAGTCTCTTGTGATGTTTTTGTGTGTTTTTGATGCATAAAAGGTATTTTCATAGAAGCATGCAATCTTTTGATATTAAAACGGGAGGAAGCTGAATAGCAATGCTACGTATTATTTGGTCAAAATATGCACATAAAATATTACTTGATATGAGAAAGAGGAGAGTGATTATACAAAAAAAGGAGGTTGAACACACAAAAAGAAAGCAGAAAAAAAAGCTTAACTGAAGGGAAATGTTATAAATGCAGAAAGCAGTAAGGAAAGTAAAGAAAGAAACATGTACTAATGACAATTAGACTGAGAACCAGTGCTCTTCTGTAGAACGTGAGCAGAAAACACTTCAGGCTAGTAGAGAGAAACAGCAGCCTGACACTTTATTAGTACAGACAGCTGAATCAGAGGCCAATAAACATTGCCTTTACTATCTGCAGCTGATAACACCACCAATCTTATGCTGACCTTTTAGCTGATTACATGCTGAACACAGTGTAATTTTTTTCAGTATTACAAATCCAACCCTAAAGTCTCAGTGGATGAAAAGAACACAACTTTCTTCTGATGACCTATATGTTTATTACAATCTTTCATTGTTTTTCTATATGTCGACTAAACAAGAAACAGAAGTGTGTTCATGTTAAAAGTGTGATTGCACTTGACTCATTTCTAAATTGCACAATATTAAAGGGGACATGTGTAAAATCCACATTTTTAACTGTTAAATGCATTTTTTTGCGCACTTGGAGTCTCTAGAAGTGCATAAATGTTTTAGTTTAGTGTTTCCTGGTGTTGCAAAAAAATATTTTTTATTGTGTTTGGGTCATATTTTTCAACAAGTTCAGTTTTCTCTATTTTCTATAATGTCTTCCAAACTATTTCGTCAAATTATTTGCAGTGAAATTTCTAAATAAGGTGTGGACTTAACCTACCGTTATTGGTCTCTTTTAATCAATTTGTAAATTAAAAAAGTTTCTATCAAACAAAAATGAATAAGTCTGGAAGCTGGAGGGGGGGCAGGGTGTGAAGTGCCTCATTTAGAGAGACAGCGTCAAAACGAGTTGATCTGAGACACGCCTCAGAAAAAGAGTGAAAGAGGGGCTTGTGGAGTTACAATAAGGAGAAATTCAAACCAATGCATTGCAGTTCCACTTTATATAGACCCCAACTGAATAATTTAAATATGAAAAAGAAGAATTTAAAAGCAGGATATGTCCCCTTTAAAATAAAAACATAGTTTTAACGAACATATTTTTGTTTTGTTTTATTCTTTTTTCAAATCTGGATTGTTCACTATTAAAGAACAAGTGCAGAGTAGAAACTAGTATTCAAAATATTTTCTGTCAAAATCAGCAGCCACTCACCAGCAAATCCTGAGGTAGATTTCAGTCTATGTTTTCCTACCTGCAGTTTGTGCTGTTAAAGATTCTCTTATTGTCATTTAACTGCCTCTCCAGTGCATTTCTCTCAGTCAGACTCCAACTCCATCCTCTGCCAACAACAGTGTTTGTTCTGCTCAGCAGTGTCAGTAAAGCTGGTGTAGGTGCACACTAACTGCTTCTCCACTTGCTGCAAGTTCAGACCCTTACACATTCACTTAAGGGGAAAGAAACAAAGACCACCATTGCCAGCTGCATTCGGAGATGTCAGAGGTAGAGTCAGTCACTGAATGAGACACTTTGGAGGCAGCTGAATGGAACAGTGATCTGGTCAACCTCCAGATAGACACACACTAGGGTGGATTTGCAAGGGCCAACTTGTTAACAGCAACTAGTTTTTAAGCTAAAATACTTACACTTCCCAACTTTAGATCAGATTAATACATTTCACTGGCAGCTTGGTAGGCAACATATAAATATTTTATACAAATCTAATTTAGATTTGTATTCAACTCACCATTACAGAGAAAATCCTTCTTCTGCACATCTGGGACATTGAGACCCCTCATGTGGGCAGGAGACATGCATTGGGTGAAGGGGGCCAAACCCCGCCTGACTCTGAGCCAATCAGAGAGCCAAGACAGGTGACAGTCACAGTGGAGGTTGTTGGAGTGCAAACGTCTGGGAAAAACAAAAACAAAAACAGATTGTCATTTTCAAGAACTTAGCAGTTAAACTTGTTTTCAAACCTAAATATCCTTAATAACAATAATAACAACAACAATAAAAACATAAAAAAAGAAATCCATGATTTAAAAAAATCTTAAAGTGTTTTGAAGTCTTCTTGGTTAAAGGCCACAGCAATATATATATATATATATATATATATATATATAAATATACATATGTCTGACTCAAACACTTCCCTGAGAATCTACAAAGTCTTCATTAGAAGTTTGACAAGCTTGAGATAAAATTGGTAAAATTAGAGCAGTCTTAAGGGTTTAAATTGGTCTGAGAAGCTCTTTCAGCTTTATAATTAGTTTCAGCTTTACATACATCATTCTAATGATTTTGAGTACTATCTGATAACAGCACATAGTCATTGTCCCTCAAACTTACTGTTTCATTTGACTTAAATACAATATACATAAATATATATATTGGGATTAAGAAAACATCACTATTTACCCCAAAAGCTTTGTCACCATTAGATGTTGAGAAAAAGTTATGACAACAGTATGTGATGTATTTTGTGTAAAACTGACTTCACAGATATAAATTTAAAATTTGATCATGTGTATTTTATGAAATGTGCCCAACACTTCATGTCTTCATTTCTCATCTGTTCTTTTATATAAGATATGATATAAAGAGTAGAAATATATAGTATAAAGATGTATGAAATACTGTATATGTGAAATGGTTAATGAGAAAATGTGGTAAAATTATTTGTAGAAATTAGGTAGATTCACTTTACTCCATCAATCTACAAAATAATAATTATCTTATCAGGTAATTTAAATGAAGATACAACACAGTTTCAATTGTTCTTTTATAATTTTCATTTTACATTAAATAAATTGCAAAAACTCAGCCTATAGTAATTGTTAAAGGTACTTCATGATATAAAATCAAACATCAGGTGTTGTTTTACAAAGGCTAAGAAGCTCTACAGGCTGCTCTGTCTGTGGAAAGATGAGACGGAGGAGGAGGAGGAAAAGGAGGAGAAGAAGGGTAGATGAACAGCAGAATGTCTTGTCAGCGTATTATATGCCAGCCGGGATATCTAGCCTTTCAGAAAACAGGCCTCCTTTTGTAATAAAGCAGAGGACAAATCCTGTTATGGAACAGAGATGGTCTCATTGATGCTAGCAGCGGGGGCAGTGGGATTTAATACTGCTCTTCCATTATAAATCCAGTTTATAGTCAAATCCCCGCCTGGAGATAGCCACGTCTTGGCCCACCCCCTGCTTAGCCTTAATTACTGACAAGTAGGATTAAAACTTAGAGGAGAATGGAAACAGGCAGGGGGAAAGTCGAAATGCTGTGCATGTGGGTCTACACTGTATCTGTGTGCAGCTGTAAGTCACAGTGTCTATCGTATTTAATTCTTGATGGTAACTACAGGTAATCTGCATAGTGGTTCATTGATTGTGTCTCTTTTGACTCAATATTTACCCTAAAGAAGTAAAGGGGCCATGTATAGTACAGTAAAAAACACCTATGTGCACTCAAGCAGTATGTTATTTATTTTCTATTTTTTCCTTCATCAGGTCCAGGAAAGAAGCCCAGATATCCCACTCCCCAGCAACCCACTCCAGTTCCTCCTGGGGGACTCGGAGACATTCCCAAGCCAGAAAAGGTACACAATCCCTCAGACAAACTTTGGGTTAGCCCTTGGTCCTCTTCCCAGTGGGACATGCCCAGAAAACCTCCAAAGGGAGGCATCCTGGAGGGATCCTAATCAAATATCCAAACCACCTCAACTGACTCCTTTCGAGGTGAAGCTCTACTTCGAGCTGCCCTGGATTGATAGATGGTTTAACATTCTAATGTTTATCATGACCTCTAACAGAAAATGTGAGAACAGGAAGGCAGGAGAGAGCAGATTAGTGAAGAAGAACCTTCAAACTGAAATAAAAGCAAATATATTTATTTATTTTGTTCTTGAATATGTTTCACTTCACATTTGAAAGGGTTTTTTTCAGCTTGAGACAAAATATCTTCAAGGTTCATAAACAAAAACCTTAGCTAGGGATAATTAACTCATTGCATTCATGTTTATTTGCCTTCTTTATAGCTTTAACGGGTATTTTTAATGAAATAGCTCTCTCAACCCTAAGAGACAGAAATGTTCAGTTAGAAGGAAGCCAAAAAACCTGAGGATGACAAGAAAAAGTGCAGAAGCAGAAGCTGAGGCTCAGCAGAGCTCTGCACAATAAATGTACAGGAAAAAAAGAATTAGAAGAAAGAACAGCAGGACAAAACTGAGGGTAAAAGCATAAAAAATGAAGATTTCAGGGAGGATAAAAGGTAACAGTAGGGAAAACAAAGAGGCAACAAAAGGAGCAGAAAGGGGAACACAAATGGGATAAAAAGTGAATATATTTAGGAGAAAAGGATTAGAGAAAGTAAATAGAGAGGGATGGTAAAAGACTGCAATTTATTGGAGGTGATTGGAGATGTACACAGATAAAAACCGGATGGAACAAATGTGAAATGAAATGCATAAACGGTGAGGAGGAGGAAACAGAGGGAGGAAGAACAAGAAAATCGGAGGAGGCATTCACTCAGTGCTGACAGCAAACAGAAGCGGACGAGGGCATCTGATTAAAAGATATCGGATATTGGTAAGGCTGCGCTCAATCTGCTGGCAACTGTGTAGCCATGCCGCTGCCTGAAATCCAATTTTAAAAGTTTGATTTCAAGCTGTATTGAGTCTAGAGTGGCAGGAGGATGAAGGAAAAATAAAAAATCGGATGCATGTGACCAACTATTGATACATACAGTATTGTTGGTCAAAAGTAAACGTTTGAAAGAATAGCTAGAGTTATCCTTGTTTGTGTTTGTATTAAGAAACCATTATTCCTATATGTTAAATAGGGCTATATAACCCCAGAAAACCATTATAAACGATCATTTCAAGAGCAAACTGTTCTGTGTGTGCTGGTTCGGAGGAATTCAACCCCAGTGTGACGCAACTGATGGTCTTTTCTCTCAGAAGGTCCCACATGATTTTAGGAAAAATCTTTGAAATTTTGTGCCATCACCTTGACAACTAAAAGATCTTTTCCTCACAACTTAAAAAAAAAAAAAATCAAAGCCCTCTTTAAATCCATCTAAAGGGATGATTTAGCCTGAGGTTCATGTTGGAGCACAAGTGTGTGTGAGTGTGTGTGCAGAGTGTCTGTGCTTCCATTAGCAACATCAATAGAGCGGGCTTCTTCTAATGAATCAAAGCAGATTGAACTATAGAGCCTAAACAAGCCTTTATTGCGACATTAATGAGGTTACCATTACACAAGTGAGCATGTGTGAGTGTATTTGTGTGTGTGTCTCTGTACCCATCTTTGTGTGGCAGTGTGCCAGTTAGAGTGGCCATGTTTTTGCTACTTGGTGGGGACAATTTTTCAGGAAATTGCATCCTCGTGGGGGCCGAATGCTAAGTGGGGACTGAAATCCCAGTCCCCATAACTTTGGAGGCTGATTTTGGGTGAGGGGGTTAGGTTTAGGGCCAAGGTATGAATTAAGTTTATGCTAGATTTAGGGTCAGGTATGTAACGGAGTAGTTCGTTTTAGGGTAAAGGGGCAGGGTTAGGCTATAATAATGACCAGTAAATGAATGGAAGTCAATGGAAAGTCCCCACGAGGATAGAAGAACAAAGTGTGTGTGATGCCAACGTGATTATTCACAGTCAAGAAACAATAGAAGAGTTGGTCTCTTATTATGGCATGATTAGATGATGACACACAGGCCCTGCTGCTGTGTTCTGTCAGTGTGTGTATTCATGTATGCAGTGTGTGTGTGTTTAAATATATGCCATTAGTTCATTGGTTCACATCTTCCTGCATGTGTGTTCACACAGAACCGCAGAGCCCATGTTTATCAGCATTTATAGTGTGTACTGGTGTGTGTGTGTGTTATACTCACAGTGTCCGCAGCTTGGGCATGTGATTGAAGCTGGACAAGGGGATGAGGGTGATGTTGTTGTTGTTGAGGGTGCTGAACAGAAAAAAAAACAAGACAGACAAAAAGGGAAAAGAAAGTTAGCAAGTTAAAGAAAAACCTAAAAATGCTAGCAGGAAAAAATAAAACTCAGTTGTGTTTAGATATATATAAAACCTCTGTGATTTCACTTTGAGTTTTAACTCATTGTTCTATATTTCACGCCTCAACATGAAACTACTTTCCCTGCACCTCTCCGTTAAGCTCATAAGCAGGTCACTGCTGTATATGATTAATAGCTGTCTTATATGCTAAACTGTCTCTTGTTGTATTGACCTAAGGAGGGATGAAGAACAAGGTTGACAGTTATTACTGCACAAGAGAGGGTAGTGTCACACATGTGCAATCCCACTGAGAACAATGAAGAAACACAGAGCTTATTGATTTTTCTGTGTTTTTCATGTTTAGACATGGAGACAAAAATTGGAGCAGGAAAAAAAGAAAAAGAATATAGCATATGCTTCTCCATCAAAGCAATTCATTTGAGGGTTTCATTGACAAACTAATACAGTTTTTTTTTCTTGTTAGTATTCTGCATTTGATTAAAGAGAAGTCTCTCATTACTTAAACATGCAAACATGTAAAACCAAATGCACACTAAAATAAAAATAATGATAAAATCCAAAAGTAACCTCCATATGTTGTTAAAAAACATGTTTTTTTTCCAGGAAGAGTCACAAACTGGAAACTAGATAGCAATATAATGAACACAAAAAAATGTTAATTGTTAAATGTGACAAATTAAAAACATCTATATAAAAAAACAAAACAAAAACATTTATGTGAAAATTCTGACAAAACTGACACAACAGATTAAAAATAACTCATTCACCAACCTGAGTTTATTTGTACGGAAGAGGATTAGGGCCACTTAAAAATTAAAATAAGAATTCTGACATTAATCTCAGAATTCTGAGATTAAAGTCAGAATTCTGACTTTAATCTCAGAATTCTGACTTTTTTCTCAGAATTCTGAGATTAAAGTCAGAATTCTGAGATTAAAGTCAGAATTCTGACTTTTTTCTCAGAATTCTGAGATTAAAGTTAGAATTCTGACTTTTTTCTCAGAATTCTGAGATTAAAGTCAGAATTCTGACTTTAATCTCAGAATTCTGAGATTAAT